>CM070037.1:17319275-17331179 GCA_036250615.1 Ptychadena robeensis
AAATAGCGATATTCGAGCTAAATATTAGAAAATCGAATATTCGAGCTCAACACTACTCAGGATCTCCTGCTCCCTATATAAGCTAATGATGGGGCTTTATCAGCATGAATGTATCGTGATTCACATAGTTCTAATAAAAAAATGTTTTTTAATCATTATGGACTGATTAAAAAACAATTACATATAAAAGCATATAACGTACACTATTCCAATAAAATATAACATATATCTCCTCAAATTTAGAAAAGACGAATAAATTAAGACGAATAAATAATGACGAAAGCCTTTACTAAAGGCGCAAAAACAATACTGCCTTCACCAAAAGAACACTATACCCATAGTGAAGCATGGTGGTGAAAGCATCATGCATTGGGGATGTTTTTCTTCAGCTGGAACTGGGGCCTTAGTTAAAATAGTGAGAATAATGAACAGTTCCAAATACCAATCACTATTGGCATAAAACCTTCAGGCTTCTTCTAGAAAGCTGAAGATGAACCTCATCTTTCAGTATGACAACGATCCAAAGCATATATCCAAAGCAATGACTTCACCAGAAGTTTTGGAATGGCCCAGCCAGAGCCCAGATCTGAATCCGATTGAAAATCTGTGGGGTGATCTAAGGAGGGCTGTGAACAGGAGATGCCCTCTTAATCTGACATATTTGGAGTGTTTCTGCAAAGAAGAGTGGGCACAATGTGCCATGCTGATAGACTCATCACCAAAATGTGCCACGCTGATAGACTTATACCCAAAGTGTACCATGCTGATAGACTCACACCCAAATGTGCCATGTTGATTGACTCACACCCAAATTGTGCCATGCTCATAGACTCACACCCAAAATGTGCCATGCTCATGGACTCACACCCAAAATGTGCCATGCTCAGAGACTCATACCCAAAATGTGCTATGCTCATGGACTCACACCCAAAATGTGCCATGCTCATAGACTCATACCCAAAAACACTAAGTGCTGTAATAACATGGAAGGTGCTTCAACAAAGTATTTGTCTAAGGGTGTGTACTCTGCAATCACATTATTTTATTTTTATATATTTTTTTCCCTCCACCTAAAAGATTTCAGTTTGTTTTGCATTTGAGTGGTAGAGTTTATAGGTCACATTAAAGGTGGGAAAAGTTCTGAAATTATTTATCTTTGTCTCATTTTTGTACAGCACAGGAACCTGACACGCCATTGCCAGGGGTGTTTAGACTTTCTATATCAACTGTATATTAGTGTTGATTGTGAATAGCTAGTTCAGCTTTGACCCTCCCTCCGGCAGTGTTTAAGAGTTTAGCTTGTGATCAATTTCCAATACCCATAGTGGTAACTAGTGATGGCCGAACTGTCCGCAAGGCATACAGTACGGCCGCGAACATATCTTGTTCGCTTTTCTTCCTCCGGCAAACAGTACGAACGTTCGACCCGCCCTGTACACCTGCAGGAAGAAGGTTACTATTCTTCTGCTGGCCGGATCAGGAGCAGAAAAATCCGGCCAGTGTAAGAATTCTTTGACGAAAGATTGTTTGACGAACCATTTCTAGTTCAGCCATCACTAGTGGCAACCCCAAGGGTCCTTTACCAAAGGTCAGTCCAATAAAATATCGTACAATCAATTGTACAATTGATTGATCATGAAAGATGATCACAAAGACATTTTTAGTATATTTTAGCATATTTTGTATGCTTATTCTTTATTTATTTAACAGCTTTAATCATATAAACAATAATGAAAAGAACTTAATTAAAACAAAAGTAAAACAAATTGTAAGCCATAAGCACTTCCTGTATTAGTGGACTGTATATGAACAGTCTAGTCTTTGGTTCCTCTGAGGCCAAAATAACGAGCGTAACCTAGCATGCGCTCCATTTACAAATTCTATTTACAGTGTTCTCTGTAAATAACTCGGCTCAGTATTTGTTGCACATGATAGTGGATTAGAGAGTGGAAACAGGGGCGGTATGATCTGGCAGCTGGAAAAGCTGAATAATAAGCAATTATCTCTGTCATGAGGCTCTTGTTGTGGAGTAACCTACTTGAGATAAAAGCTGCAACTCCGACATTACTCTGGTAGGCAGGCGTTTTACTTTGTGTACATTTGTTAGTAAAGCATCCAAGACCACGGCAAGTCTTCCTTTATTTGTGGCACGCCTCCCACATCAACATTAATAGGCTTCAGAGAGAGAGACATGGGGAGATGTGAATGACCATCTAGCTGCCTATTCTTGAAACACATCCAATTTATCCCTAATGACAAAGACAGGGAACTCTACTTACCCTGCAAATAATACGGATACCTGCCAGGTCATGCCGGTTACAAGGCAATTATTTCACAAAGGCCGAATATTATACAGCAGATGCAGACTGAATCATTGCAAATAATGCGAACATTTGCTGTTGCATATATTGTATACATGTCAACATTTCCCTATCAGGCAACAGAAATTATCTTCCACATGGTGCGGAGTCAATGTTATTTATTACTGAAGATACATCAAAATGTATATTTAAAACATTTAAATGTCCCTATTATTTTAACAGTTTATTAATTATTGGACTGTGTTTTATTGGCCAATGGTTTTCCGACAGCTTTTCTACATGTTGGTCAACAAGATGCCAAAATTTCTACATTATCATGTAAAGGAGGACAGACTGTAACTAAGGCTATCAAGTACAACCCCTCCTGTGCTTGATTGGCTGATTCAGTCTACATACAATTTGCATGCATATGCACAATAATGGGGAAATTTCATCATTGTCGTTGACCACTATCTCTATTCTACAATAGATAGATAGATAGATAGATAGATAGATAGATAGATAGATAGATAGATAGATAGATAGATAGATAGATAGATAGATAGATAGATAGATAGATAGATAGATAGATAGATAGATAGATAGATAGATAGATAGATAGATAGATAGATAGATAGATAGATAGATAGATAGATAGATAGATAGATTTTATATTTTATTGGCAATTTTATACCAGGTGGATCTGCTTTGACTTCCATGGAACCTTATCGTATCTTTTCAGAATCATTTTCTTTAGCAGAGAAATTGTCTAGAAGATATGATGACTGTATAATTATATCATTTAGAAAAAATAACCTACTAGTAAGGTAATTCCCAGCTGGCAATGCCACATCGGTGACCCCAGGGATCGCAGACAGTATCAGCGCAGCAGGTATCATAGAAAAAGCATGTCTTCTTGTTTTGCCGTAGTGATTCGTTCTTTTCATTTACTTCTTAGCCAAACAGCATCCCAGAGTCTATACGGATTTGTTCAACACAGTGCAGGCATGTCTCGGCGCCATAGCGGTGGGATGCAGTTCTGGGGAGATGCATCCCCAGACACCCAGAGCAAAGCCCAAGTGGACATGTTCAGTTTGAATTTCCTCCACCAATAGGGCTAATCATTCACTCAATAAATTAACTACATTCATTTAGTCAATGAATTGTTCCCTAATCCTATAGCAGCAGGTGACACAATGTGGTTGGACAATATGCCCATAAGCATTATATCATTACCAAACTTGCTGGAGATGTAGAGAAGGGTTGAGGGTATACTCCAAAAAAGTATTGCTCTTACACAAATAGCTTTTACATAAATGAAGTTCAAAGTCAAGTAAAAATTTTGACTCAGACTATGAAATGAATCTCCATCAATTTTGCTGATGATACCATTGTAAGGGGCTTTACAATCAACTCACAATATCAGCTAGTTGTAATTGCCATCATGAATGCTGACTTAAAAACGTATTAGTTCATTTTCATTCTGCTAATATTTTCCTTAACATGCTAATGACAAATTCTCAATAAAACATTTCCATTCCCAATAAATACAATATTTTAGAACCAGTAAGTTTGTGCCTATGATCCTGGAAGGAACATGGGTGATGGATCAAGAGGAGTGTTGAGCGAGAATATTCGAAATTCGAATATATTAGACAAATATCCGATATTTGAGAATTTGCAATATTTGGCGAATGCATGCTCGGATATTTGCAATGGGGGATATTCGTCATATTATGCTTTAATATTATGTTTACCCGCATACATTGTGCATATTTGTGTGCATTGGGAATGGATATGCGAAATACCCACAGTGCTCGTACTGCCTAAGATCACAGAATGAAAGCGAGAAGCTGTAAAGCTGGTTTGCGGATCATTGTGAACTGTTTTGCGAATAAATGCGAACAGCTATGCGCAATGTAAGGCAATAGAATACAGTCTAATCGAATTTTACGAATTTCGAATGTTCTTTAATATATTCACGAAATTACACAAACTCGAATATAACATATGCCGCTCAATGCTAGTCAACAGTATCCAGTCGTGGTAACATCCACATGAGACACTGAGCTCCCATGATTTAATTAACTGAAATCCAAGTAATAAATGGCCAACAGCAGGAACAATAATTGAGATGGATTAAAGTTCTTGGATCATCAAGAGAAATTAAGAAAGTCCAACTTGCACTAATGGTTAGGCACTATGTGTTGCCTATTTGTTGGGTATATTATCTTGGTACTCTTCTTTCCCCATTGAAACTCTTCAAAAAGTTTCTAAAAACCTCACTTGGTTTTTAGGGACCTGGGACTAGTGATGAACGACATAGGCAACATTCGAATTCACGATATTTCGTGAATAATTCTACTAATATTTTATTCAATATTCGTGAATTTTCACAATTCGGATGTATGGCCATACATTGCAAATATATATTCGCAATTATAAAAATTGGTCACATGGTATTTACTTTCACATTGTGAATATAAACTTGCAATACATGGCCATAAGCATACCAATGCACAATATCGGTAATATTTAAAAATTTTGATTATCCACCATATTCGCAAAATTTTCCAATTCTCGAATAGCCCATATTCATCGAATATATTAACAATTCAAATATTCGAGCTCAACACTAACTGGGACCTGCTTTATTTAGTTTACATTTAGCTTACACCCAAGTGTGTTTTACACTAGTGAAGGAGAACCCTAATATATCACCTTTATAATCAATGGAGGTGAAATTAAAGCATTCACTTTAAAACAATACTACTAAGCACTGGTTCACGATAAGGAACCAAAGTTAAATTTAAGTCTATGCCCTGTGTTGTTGTCTACAAATCTTTATTATAGTCACTAGATCTCATCCTGAGCTCATCCCATGCCCCTGCTCATATCCTGGGAGATATTGCCATCTGCTGCATACTAACATGCTCAGGTAGGCATTATTTACTCAACTCCTTCTTCCAATTCATTACCTGAAAATATTATTGAACTGTCAGTTCATATTCCAATTTGCATTAGCAGATGTGTTTTGGAATTTAATCTGAATTGGATCACTGTGCATGCAGCCTTAGTATAAATAATGAAGAACTTGGAGAAAGTCTTGGATAAATAGGAGACGCAGTATTGTAAACTCTCTTAGCATACAACATACCGATTGCATGGAAACGTGTGTGTTTGAACACAGTGGGAATTAATACATTTAGACAGATACACCAAAATATTTAAAGTCAGTGGCTTCCAAGCTTCTCACTGTTTTTCCTAGAAGGTCATTTCGGAGCTTAGGTACCCCAAGTAATGTATTAGCTTACATAAATATGACATGCACATTTCCATTTTTATTCATCAGCTATCTTTATACATACTACACTGAAAGACTTACTTTTACAAATAAAAATAGTATAGGCTTTCCTAAAGTTGTTCAGAAACTTGTAAAAAGTGGAAAGGTCTGGCAAGATAAAACAAAATTGGGGATATAAATGAAACATTCAAAAAAATTTACAAATACACGTTAAAAAAGAGTAGTATGGGTAATTGAAACAAATGATAGTGTAATCTGTTTAAATCACCCAAACCTATATCCTCTCTTCACATTCCCGACATCATTGATGATGCTGGGGATGTGAGGACTAATATTGACAGTGCCTGCATTAACATGAAGTCAATGGCACCCCCCCCACCTTTTGGTGGTATCGATACACCGCTTATCTTTTATGTGAGTATTTAGCTCCATAGCAAAATGTTTTGAAGGATGGAGAGTAGTAGAAAACAAACTGTAGGATACTTAGACCTCTGTAGGCATATTTTATCTTCTCTGAAATGCATAGATTGTATCACTCCATATGTTGGTGTAATTAGGGAAGAAAGTTGATATTATATTACAAAAACTTAGTTTGGAAGAATGTTTGGGGAATTAACATTACACACGTTTACTACTTTGCTCACTTTGAAAGTACTAATAGAAATAAGCTAAATCATATTTAACACATAACATCTGTTTTGTCTACAGACAAGTAAAATTTAAAAAAAGATATAATGGGCAATGAACTGAGATTGGGAAAGTCATAAAATCTGAAATACTTACATTGAAGAGTGTGTCCCTTGAGTATACCTACAAATGATTGATAATATCTTTAAATGTGTATTTAAAGCATGCAGACTAAGGAATTACTATGTAAGTTAAATATTAAAGAATCTATTTTATAAAATCATCTGTAGGATTAGCTTATGATGAGGTTAACAGCTGAAAATAATTAAAGTCCAACCCTGGAAATGGAGGGTTCTACTCATATTATTTGTAAGTAGCTCTTAAGCCCCCCATACACGTTCCGATTATTCTCCCGACCGATTTTTCGTCCGATCCTGTCACCCGATTTCACCTAAAATGTTATGGTCGGTCGGTCGGCTGGCAAGAAAAATTGGAATTCGAATTATCACCGATCCATCAGCCCGACCCTATTTATTAACAGCAGATCGACCAAAAATTTACGGACAGGTCGGAAGCGGTCCCGACCGATTTTTTGGCCGATTTTGAGAAATCGGGATCGGGCGGGTACATAATTCCGAATCCGATTAATCTCCCGACCCGATCGGTCGGTCGGGCAAAATTTGTACGAAAAATTGGAACGTGTATGGGGGGCTTTAGATGAAGTTGTATAGGACTGTCAGGATTAGTGCGGACAATTCGGCACGAGCATTGAATGTTCACTTTTCTTCTCGCTGTGAACAGTACGGGTGTTCGACCCGCCCCTTTCGCCAAAGAGAAGAAGTCTATAATTCTTCGTTTGGCCAGACCTTTCAACGCCTGGTCTGGCCAGAGAAAGAATTATTTTCACTAGACATCGGGTGTCTCTACCATACTATACTGGGCACAGACAGGAAGTGACATCCGGCTGACGTCACTTTCGGTTTAGGAACAAGGAACTGTGCATTCCGGTATAGTTCCGATTTAAATTCCCTGCCAACAGGCGGGAAATTTGAAGTTCTCTGTGAACAGGCAGACGTCAAACTTTTTAAAAAGTCTGATCCGCATGTTCGGCCATCACTAGTCAGGATGGGTAATGCCAGTAAGGAATACTTTCCATGCATTCAGGCCATGATACCATTTGTTATATCATGGAAGGTGTCCGGGAAATTACTGCACAGCAACTGCCTTATTTTGTTTTTGTTACAGGGACCCAGATGCTGGAATGGGAAGAAAGGAACTGGGTGGGCCATTACGCCCAGGTACACTTAAGGGTTAACACCTGCTTGCAGGTGAGTGTGGGGTTGTTTATATCTCCACATAAGGAGACCAAAGTGTCAGGGCACCTGACCAGATAGGAGATGGTGGGCTGCTTGAGCAGTGGATACAGGGGGCTCACAAGGACTGTTGAGCATTGAAAGCCAAAAGACTTTGCATTTATTGAAAAGTGTTGATAATTCAATAAATAGGATAATATAGTATGTGAAAAATGTATAAGCTTTATTAAAAATATACAAGAACATCATTAATGTACAAATCCGCAGTGAATGCTTAAGGATGTGGTACTGTCTTGTCCTTACCAGTGATGCTTTCAATGAAAACCTTTGTAGATTTCTGATTTCAGAATGGAGCCTGAACTTTCCAAAAGGCATAATTTTTTTCCTGTAGAATGTGCCCATTAGAACTACAGAAGCCCCAAAAAAGTCAAAATATGCTCTTGGTGGAGCCTAGAACAAGTTGAAAGATTAACAATAGCTGACCTTATTTTGGAAGCATGACATTGGATTTTGCTTAGCAGGTTTGTAATAAAGTATAGTGATAGACATCCATCACTGGGGTAGTAATCATTGCGCACTTACTCATTTTACTAAAGAGGAGCAGCAATGTGATTCTAGCTGACTTAAATTTCTATTTTCCCGATCTAACTTTGAAACGATTGTTAATTTATCGACTTTTCATTCAAATTATCGACCGATTAATTTCTAACCAAAATTTACATTTTCGACTTGGAAGTTCCTAATTGGCAATAGTAGAGTGTTGTACCGTGTTAGCCATCGATAAATAGAGAGAGTTTGGAGTTCAAGTGATACCGTTTGTTGGCTAACTGAAGTTCCTAATTGGAAACTTTGACATCAATTCTGAAATTAGCCTTGAGTTTTCATGTGCTTGTGAATATTCTAATCATGAATTTTTATTGTAAATATCAGCACTTAACAAATTATCGTGAATTTTTCAAGTAATATTCACAATGATAATTTGCGATGACAATATTCGTGATCGACACTATAACATATATTTAAGTAGAAATTTAGATTTTAGTCGAAATTTTGGGTAGATTTTTTACTTTTCAAAAATCCTACTATGCAAAATTGCGGTGAAAATTTCTAAATTTAGACTTAAAATTTAGCAATTTTTTGACCATCACTAGCCCTGAAGGAATACAAAATGCCTTAGTGGATCCAGGCAATCAGTTTATCCACTGACAGGAATGAAGGAAACAGGGATGACCTATGTTCAGGAGAAGTGAAGTTAAGTTGCTGACCATCGTGTCCAGGACATCTAACAAAAAGAGCTCTGCTTTAGACAAAGAACAAATAAGAGACGTCCATTGTTAGGATTAACAAGTGTAATAATATGTTATTTTATTGTTATCATTGTTTAGGACAAGGACAGCTCTTAAGGGTACAACTTCTGTTTATGTGCTGTCATGCAATAACAGAGCAGGAAATATTTTTATTCCCAGTCAGAAGACAAACTGAGTATACTTCAAATGTATTGAAATATATTGAAGGTAACAAAGGCTCAGACAGCTTGCTGCGCAGATAACTGCTTACGCTGATAACATACTCCCAGAAGACAACACTTTGGTTGTATTATCATGAATTAAGGAAACCATGTTTGATTTATTTTGATAATAATTACTTTATAATTTTAGTTAGCCAAGATGAGGTGGTTTTTAAATTCCATTCCTGCTGCAATACTAAATGACTAAAATGGCACAGCACTCTAATATTGTATAATAATAGTAGCATGGTAGGGTGTACTGAAGAAAAAAAAAAAGGGGCCTAACTGCCTATCTATGATCTTATTCTCATGTTTTCAGCTTCAGGAAGCCATGCAGCTTGGTTGGCTCTAGAAGCTTCAAATGGACCTCCAAGATCAGAGCCCTGGCAGCGCATACTTACCTTTCTGCGCTGTTCCGGTGGCTCCGATCTTCTGAGCTGGCTTGTCCATTCTGAGCTGACTTGAAGCCGATGTCCCATTTGAGGGTCACATTAGGGGGGCGGCAGGAAATTCAAATGTAAATAACACAAGAAACTGTTTTCTATGCAGAAGACTGTTTAGTGTGTTCCCTTTGAAGTTAACTCTCTCTCCCCTGGTGTGTTCATGACACCAGAGGAGAGAGAGAGTGCCAAAGGGCATTGTATGGGATACAGTTATAACTGTATCCATTACAATTCAAATTAAACAAAAAACACACAACAGGTTTCCAATTGTAAAAAAATGTTAATATAAACAAAACATAAATATAAATACATACTTTTAAAAAGCATTTATGAAAGTTTGGGGCAGCATGAAGACTAGGGACTTTAAAGAGGGGACTTTTAAGGCACCAGTGTCAACAGAATGGTCATCGGTCAAGTATATATCATTCACAGTATTAATATTTAACAAATGTGCATTACAGTACATACGATTCATTGAATGGTCAATAACAATTTCCAAGATAATCACATAGTAAACAAAAGAATATATTTTTAAGACAGTTGTTCTCGCACTCAGATATTTCATATATATATAAGAAAAGCTGTGCAGAGTAGGGAATAAAAATATCTTGATGCATTTCGCCATCTGGCTTCTTCAGGAGATTTCTATCTTTATCCTGTAACTAGTAATATTAGGCAAATTGTCATCATTAGTATTCTTGAGGTCAATGAGGGTATATCAATAGGCATATCTGGAGGTGGATTGTTATTTACACACCACACCTTCTCCATTTGCAGATGGTAGGCGCCCGGGGCCATGTACCCATAAAAGTCCCCAGTCACCCCACCACCCTGTATTCCCCACGTGGGACGCTAGCTGGGGGACTGAACCTTTATGATCTCGGGGGTCCTGTCCCCATCATGGATGAGCTCTTGACCCATTACAATGGATCTAAAACTCCACTCACAATGTTTAAGTACACATGTGCATATGTATTGATATACCCTTATTGACCTCAAGAATACTAATGATGACAATTTGCTTAATATTACTAGTAACAGGATCAAGATAGAAATCCCCTGAAGAAGCCAGATGGCGAAATGCCATTTCCTACTCTGCACAGCTTTTCTTATATATACATGAAATATCTGAGTGTGAGAACAACTGTCTTAAAGATATATTCTTTTGTTTACTATGCTATTATCTTGAAAATTGTTATTGACCATTCTATGAATCGTATGTACTGTAATGCACATTTGTTAAATATTTATACTGTGACTATAAATGATATATACTTGACCGATGACTATTCTGTTGACACTGGTGCCTTAAAAGTCCCCTCTTTGAAGTCCCTAGTCTTCACACTGGAAAGTGAGGGAGCAGGCATTGTACGCACCTTCCCCACACTTTCATAAATGCTTTTTGGAAATATTTGAATTTTGGGATGTGGCACAAATATAATATAGGGCTAAGGGAGCTAGACTATTGTGTAGTTTCTATAAATACATACTGTTTTGAAATCTTTCAGACCAAAGAAGTATTTTAGAGACTTTATCATTCAGATGATACCTTTTATTCATTTTATTTTTTTAAATGTAATATTTTCTTTTTTTACATAATTATTATAAAATAAGGATGTCTACTAGACCCTTGTACTATATTTTGGGAAGTTACAGGCCTACAACATAGAGTCTCTGCTGTGCTTTTGGTACAGAAATTTGGACCTTGCAAAAGCAATAGGGAGGTTAAATTACCAACATGTCAGATCATAGCTCGATCAATTGAATGTTAAATTTGGATCACTTGTGTTCAAACCAGGTAGGCAGGAATCGATTCCCGTTCGATTGACTTCAAAATATAAATTTTGTGGTCAACTTGTGTATAGCAAACCCTACGCTGTATTCACATGTGCAGTTTCACGGTGGCTGATAGTATTCAGCAGGACTGAAATAGTCCTCCTGATGCTATACGCCCATGTAATCCTTACAGGCAAAGCCTTCTGATGGTTGTGGTTTTTAGGTAGCCAGGTACTAAAAATGTGTCCTTTCCAACAATAATACTAATCAGGGGTTTGTATTTGTTAATATCTAAATCTCCACTTAAACCCTTCAGGACAATATTTTTAGCTCATTGTAAGTCAGTAATACCCTCACAGAGGCTTTCTTATCTCACGGTCATCTAATGGGTTGCTAAAGGAAGGTTAAACTCTCCACTAACAACCTTTATTTATTTTTCTTCATTGTAAATTCTGAGAGCAGCTTTGTCTCTTGAGATCTTTATGTGTGTCAGTTACCGCAAGCATGTTCGCCCATCCTCTCGCCGGCGGACAGTACGGGTGTTCGACCCACCCCGTTCGCCGGTGAGAAGAAGATCTACAGTGGAGGAAATAATTATTTGACCCCTCACTGATTTTGTAAGTTTGTCAAATGA
>CM070037.1:17356775-17377386 GCA_036250615.1 Ptychadena robeensis
GGACTCTGTCCTGACAGCAGAGTAAGAGCAATGAGGAAGAGTACACTGTAGAAGAACACTACCTAGCTAATAGTTCACTATGCAGCAGCAGCTCTCTGATCTAACTGTCTACTTCTCCATCAGCATGTGAAATGGCGTCCTCCACTTGGCGTCCGTGAGGTGGGGGGTGCTGATTGGCTGGATTATGTCTGCTGACTGTGACTCACAGGGTCAAAGTTTAACTAATGTAAAAACATAGGGGGCGGGTCGAACTTGCCATATGTTCGCGAAAATGCGCGAACGTGAATATGCGATGTTCGCCGCGATGTTTGTGGCGGACCAATTATAGGGTGAACTTGCTTACTAAATAAGCACTCTCTTTACATTAAAACAAATTATACAACCACCAAGAACAATTGGAACATAGGCTCAGGGAGGAAGAGCAGCAGAGAACAATTAACAATTGTATAGAGAAGTGGTAAGCACATTTCTGACTCATGCTTAGGCCAATATTACATTTAGAAGAACAAGGGACAATGAACACCAAGGACAAGGAAAATGCAGATGATCAGGTAGAAAAGAGGAGTAGAGAACACTTACCAGTAGGTTCAAAGTGTTGTAAGTACAATACTGTAAAAAAAAAATAATAATCAGAGCAAGGGACAAGGACCTCCAAGAAGAGTTTGGACAAGGAAGACACAGAGGATCAATTGAGAAAAGAGGAGCGAGAACACTTACCATTTGGATCAAAGAGTGGTAAGTATATTACTCTCTCACACATAGGCCAATATTAGAGATGGTCGAATTTTTGTATTACTTACTAACACATAGGCCAATATTGGAGATGGTTGAATTATTTTCAAAATTCGACCATTTCAATGATTTCGATTTAATTGCAAAGCCCCTGGACATGGTATCATCACCAAACTTGCTGGGGATGTAGAGAAGGGTTGGGGGTATAATACACAAAAAGTATGTCTAACACAAATAGTTTTTGCACAAATTAAGTTCAAAGTCAAGTCAAAATAAAAAAACGGAATTTCGATTTTAATTTTGAACTTAATTTATGCAAAAACTACATGTGCTAGAGCAATACTTTTTTTCCAAATGTTTCCACACCTTCTCTACATCTCTGGCAATTTTAGTGATGATACCATTTTCAGATGCTTTGCAATCAGCTCACAAAGATAGCAAGTTGAAAAATTTGACCATCTCTAGCCAAAAGAACAACGGACAATGAACACCAAGAAAACTCGGAACAAGGAAGGTGCAGAGGATCAGGTAGGAAAAATGAGTAGAGAACACTTACCTGTAGGTTCAAAGAGTGGTAAGTACATTACTACCTCACTCATAGAACAATATTATATTTAAAAGAATAATCAGAGCAAGGGACAAGATCCTCCAAGAAGAGTTTGGACAAGGAAGACACAGAGGATCAATTGAGTAAAGAGGAGCAGAGAACACTTACTTAGTTGGATCAAAGTATATTACTTAAGCCGGCCATAGACTCCTCGATGATGGGAATCCTGTGTGCTCCACTAACACAGGTGAATTCCGTCAGATTGTATCCATTTAACTTGGAGGGGGAGGAGACTCCCCCTCCAAGTTAACTGCCTGACACCCAGACTCCAGGCTAATATTACACACAAAGAGTGGTAAGTACATTACTGCCTAATACAACGAACGATATTACATTTCAAAGAATAAACAGAGCAAGGGACAAGGAACACCAAGAACAGTCAGAACAAAGAAGACAAAGAGTATCAAGGAATAAAGAGGAAATATTGCAGCCGCAGAGAACACCTAACAGTTGGATCGATGATTGGTAAGCACAAAAAACTTACTCCTGCATAGGTCAGTATCATAGGCTGGGTCTATCTAGGGTTCTATTTGAGTATACATTTTTGTTTTTAGCTTAGATCGTTTTTATGTCTGACTACAGCTGGATAGTAGTAGATAATGATTTAAACTCCATCCATTCACCATGGATTAGGATTTCCCAGGCTGCAAAGCAGAACAAAGTTTTAAAACTAAAGGAAACCTTATTAACTGCGTATCTGCTCGGTTTTCATGTGACCACAGACTAGCCTGTAGTGTGAACACATCCTCTATCATTAATCCAATAATGCCGCCTTTAGCAAACAGATTTTTCTCCTTTCCGTACCAATTCATTATCAGCCCGGCTGTAACACATGGCAATGAAGCCATATAGGTTGCCTGGCTTATTCTATTATCCTTTTTAACAACCACTGCTCAGAGGCTGATGCTTTCCAAATCATTTGCATGGCCGTTCTGCCTTTTAGTGCTGAGAAGCCATCCAGGATTCTGCTCCAGTCCCCTGTGAGTAAACATGCTGCCGCCAGATAAGAGGAAAGGGACTCAATTTCCATTCATAATGTCCTCATCATGCTATCGACAGGGGAAGTAGAAAAGGTATTGCATAAGAAATGATTCAATGTCAGCTAACACCTTAGCAGCCTCGGGATATAGCTTTGCTTCACCTTGCATTGAATGGCAGCCCCCTCTGGCAGCTCAGGCATATGAAAAGTTGTTCAATAAAGAACATTCTAATAATATCTAGCTGGAGAAACACACACACCTACCGACAAATGTAAAGGGGCTATGAATGAAACATTTTCATACAGCGGAGATTAATTATAAATACATACAAAGGGTTGGGTACAGAAGCAAAGTCTCTAACGTAAAATCTGTTTCTTTACATCAACGTGTCAAAGTTTACATATCACATACAGTATAGAAAATAACAAAATTATTACTGAATATTCTTGTTAAGCAAACAGAAGCTGTAAAATATTGTGGCTAGTCGATTTTGCCGCCTACTGTATGCTTCAAATGATTGAAAAGTAATCTCTCTTTTTTGCTGCGCAAAGCTTGGGGCCTTTACATTATTGTGAAACAATTTTCAATGTGTTTATTACATTTGGCCTTTTTGGGTTGTTGAATTTCAGACATGGATTGGCTCTCTCAAGTGCACAGGTCTTCGGTGGGGGGAGCTGTTAAAGTTCAACTGAAAGCACAAATAAATAAAAGTATACTTTCCCCAATCATACCTGTCAACTTGAATGTCCAAGAATAAGGGTCCCCACAAGTAACGAGCCGTGGACGATATTGCCGCCGACCGATGTGCATGCAAGCTGTTGCCCCAAAGCTTGGTCAGCCAGAGAACGGACATGTCCGTAAATCTCTGGCCGATGCCATTAGTTTGATTGGGTGCCCGTAGATACTGTGGGCGATGGAGAGTAGTGTGATGATGTCTGATCTGTCAGTCCCCACTCGTTGGGGACCTAAACCTTCCTAGCGCACCGCCCGTACCATGCCGTTTTTAACAGTGTGGTACGGGCAATCGCGGCAGTGTACAAAGTACACTGCCTGCCATTTCCACCCTTCCCCTCTCCATACAGTTGGTTTCATTCATGGAAAAGCCTGGAAAGCCAACACCCCTCCACTAACATGGAGGTCTATGGAGCCGTCCCCCCGCCCCCTTCCACGTCACGTGTCTGGAAGCAACATCGCTGTAGCTTTCCGGGGATATGCAGCTTTCATGGGAGCCCAGCTCATCCAGAGTTTGTTCTTCACACAAACTCTGGACGAGCTGGGCTTGTCATGACCGCCAGGAAGGTTCAGGGTAAAATACAGGAAATGATGTCCCTGATGTCACTTCCGTCATTTGATATGTGGCTCTTTCATGTTAATGGCGCAATATCGGGAGGTCACCCTTCCATTTAGTTGTCGGCTGAATAAGGAGGGAGAAGGCAGAGTGGGAACTTAGAAGGGAGTTCAAAACCTGGGAAAAAATTTCGGAATTTATTGACATCAGGTTTTGGCCAAGAAAGCCACATAAAAAAAAACATGTGTTTCGTGACAAAACATGCACGGATTCCCCACAGATGGGACTTTGAATGGAATGTTTTTATTTGCAAACAATATAGAGTATGCGTTCATAAAGAAAAAATCTAAATGCCAATCCAAATTGATAACAAATATGACCATATGATAACAGAGTACATCAGAATACATTGCCATTATAGTGTACATCGATAGAGTGTGACATGTTTTGCCCCAAAAGGGCTTCTTCAGGCTGTACACTAAATGTTGGATCTGTAAGGTCAAAACGACAACATCTGCAAAGTATCTCCCCCAGATATATCCTTGTGAGCAACCAGGTTTACAAGAAACTGTCCCCAATCACGTTAAATTGTTAACCCTACCAATCTGTTCTAAAGAAAAAAAGCATTTTTTGTGTACTTGGATGGTTTGTCTTTTGTATTTCCTCTTCTTCTCCTGGATTTCATAGCATAGCTAGTCTTCTCTAATTGGTTCAATTGGTTGATTGGAAATGTAGAAATGAAGCAATGACCGAGGTCACCCTTCAGTCACCAGACTTGCTGGTTCTCATCTCAATCCAAACTTTCCAAGGCTGTACACTCCTCTGTGAAGAGCATCCCCAGATTAACCAGATTCTTTTAAACAGTTCATGCCTAGTGTTGCTCGCAAGTATTAAAATTTTTATTACGAATATGTTTGAGAACCTAGAATCTAGTGCTATCTCAAATTTTCAGTACCCATATTCTCTCGCTACCAATTGGAGTGTAGCCTACCCCTTACTATATAGGAACTAGTGTTGAATTTGAATATTCGAATTGCAAATATATAAGCCGAATATCGACTATTTGAGAATTCGTAAAATTCGAGATTATGGCAGCGGATATTTGCACTCTTGAATATTTGCAATAGTATGCACCAGAAAGCTTTATGATTGTGAATATATATTCTCAATGCGAAAATAATATATAGTATTCATTTTGAAGGCAATTGCAATGTTAATGCATTGCGATCATATATTCGAAAATATTCGAAATTGCGAATATCGAATTGAATATAGATTGAATTATTCACGAAATATTGTGAATTCAAATATTCCCTTTGTCGCTTATCACTAATAGGAACCACCCCAGGAGCCATTTTCTGCTGTGTTGTGCAGTTCTGGGAGAGAGAGGAGTGTTATTGGTATGATGGGTGCTTTGCTGAGTTCCTGATCCCATTACATTAGTTAGTATATATATACAGATAGTAAGCTAGAGATAGGATAGGGGTAGATCATAAAGTGAAAATGAGGGCAATCTGGGGAAAGTACCGTGCATTGCGTTCACAATATGTGCATGTACAAGTGCAGATTAGCTCAATGAAGGTTAATGATGACTGGAATCATGAATTCTAGAATTTACAAATTTATTGTGAATATTAGGCTTACAAATGTTTTATATTTTGAGAATATGGATATGCTGCTCATCACTATTTATGCCATGCTTAAACCACCACCGAAAACACAGCCTGTGCTGTGTATTGAATGGGATAACTTTACTAAACTATAGTTAAATATACAGGCTTAGGCTGATAGCCAATTGCTGGTGAACAGTTCTTGGATATATATATATTCATATACATATACAGTAGAGATGGTCGAATTTCTTTTCAAAAATTCTACCATTTCGATGGTTTCGACTTAATTGCAAAACCCCTGAGCATGGTATCATCACCAAACTTGCTGGGGATGTAGAGGAGGATTGGGGGTATACAGCAAAAAAGAAAGTATGTCTCTAACACAAAAAGTTTTTTCACAAATTAAGTTCAAAGTCAAGTAAAAATTTCGAAAATCGGAATTTTGACTTTAACTTTGAACTTAATTTCTGCAAAAACTACATGTGCTAGAGCAAAACTTTCTTTTTTCAAATGTTCCCCTAACCCTCCTCTACATCACCAGCAATTTTCAGGGGCTTTGCAATAAGCTCACAAAATTAGGAAGTCGAAAAATTCGACCATCTCTAATATACAGTGCACATTCATATATACAATTCAAGATTTATACAAGTAGCTGAGGCTTTAGCCCGGAAAAGAGGTGATGGTGTTAAAGGGGGAGTCATCCACTCTCAACCCCTAGCCCAGGGAAAACCACTCACATGGTAATTCTGGTTGCTGCAGTCCCTTATGGCTAGCTAAAAAGGCCCAATGACATCAGTTCGAATTTTAAGTTAATTGAAAGCATAGTATCATCAACAAACTTGCTGGACATGTAGAGAAAGGTCCAGGTTATACTACAAAAAAGAAAGTATTGCTCTAACACAAATAGTCAGCTATTTCGAAAAAAAATTGACCATCTCTACTCTCTACCTCATTTTAAGTAGTTTAAAGTTTTACCCTTTTCAAGCCTTACTTACATGTTGTGAAAGAGGACTTAACCGAACCCTTCTCTACATACAAAAGAAATTCAGTAAGCCATCATACCACATTTAAGTGATTTGCCAGCAGAGCAAGTACTAAGTTCTATTAGCATGGATCAGTAGTGCAGAACATTCAAATTGAGTTGCTCATCCCTAGCGAGACGCTTATGGCAGAATCGCTATTTGAAACAGATAAATGCTGTTGATAGAAACCAGTCCTAGTGAACATTCACTGTGATGTTCTGGTGAGCAGATGACATACACGTCATATTTATTTCTTGAACTTCAATTTAAAAAGTTCAAAATAAAATGTTTTTTTTTATTTCCCTTTAAAAGACCAAACTGGAAAAGGAAATACAGAAGGGTTGCAACATGGGTGCTCATAATGACCACATTTTATCCAGTTTGAAAAAATTTTCATCTCAAAAAAATAAAAAATAAAAACATTAAAAAGGACCTACCACCTCACAGTGCACTGATGAATTGAGGGCAATCATTCAAAAAAAAAATGTTTCTGACAGCAAGAGGGTGATTTTCAGGATTGCCTCTCCCACTGTGTGATGTCACAAGGGCACCTGGGATTTTGATGGCAGCTTCACATTTGCGGGATATAATGTAATGTAATCGAAGCGCCATCTAGTGGACCTTTTTTTAAAATTACAGCTCCATAGTCAAAATTAAGTATTCATGAAGTGTGGGTGGGACAACTTCTCTTTGCCGTTACTAAACATGCTGGCTTCGGGAATGAGAAAGTTGGGATGGTAAGTAGTTTTTTTTATTCTGTAGCAGTTTTCACAGATGTATACTGCTGACAGGTGAGTTTTATGTCAATGTAATGTATATGTTATTTTGTATTTTGAGTATAGATCTGCTTTAACTTTAATTACCAGCAGCTAGGCTGTAAAGTCCATCTTAATCTTTTTGTCAACCTAATGATACCATCTCCAGAGGTGGTCTACACTGCTGTCCAAGTGTGGCTACATTACTTCTTATGTACAAGATAAAGCAAAGCAATCTCTCTGGTATACAGAGACCAAGGGAACATTCATGGGAAACGGTATAACATTTTTAAAGAATTGAGCAGCATTTATTCAGTTAAAGATTGAATTACAAATATAGATTTTTTAATACATATATAAAATAACATGACATTGTGATTGCACACTGATGATTGTGATGTACAGATAAGCAATATTTTCCCAGATGCGTTTCGCGGAATACCTCCTCTTCCTCAGGGGGCATAAATCATGTTTTTAATAGTGAAGTATGGATCTTATACCAAAATAATAAGTGTCAATCAACCTTGCAGAATCTCCATCTGTTCCTGCTCGCATGGTAAGGATGGTAGGTCACCTGTGGTTAGTGATGGCCGAACATCAAATTTTGCCGTCCGCGAACAGGCGGGTCGGACATTAATAAATGTCCGACGTCCGCACGTTCCAGCGGACCGACACAATTGTTCACACACTGGAGCTCCTGCTCCAGTCTGTGTGTATTGCCGTCTGATTTTGACAGGTGCCGGCGGTGTTAGTACACCTCCGCCGTCCGGCCGGATCTTTTTGAGATCCCTCCGCCATTCTCCTCTATCTGCGCATGTGCGGAGTCTGATTTAATTCAGTTCCTCAGTAGACTTTAAGAGACAGAGATCCACCGCTGCTGACACAGCATGAGAGATTAGTGTCTCACGGAGCTGCTGCTTTTATGAAGGGGGGTGTGCTCCAGGAGGGAGAGGTGTCATTGGCTGACACTGTACCTCCTGACCATGGTGTGAGGGCTCACAATGTAATGAATATTAAAATTAAGGGGGCGGGTCGAACAGCAGTGGTGTTCGCCGGAGAGGAGAACAGGGAACTTGCTGTGTTCTCTGCGAACTGTCCGCAGCACGAACACAGAGGCCATCACTACCTGTGGTCTGACATTGTGTTTCTCTCTATGTTAGACAA
Source organism: Ptychadena robeensis (assembly GCA_036250615.1). Lineage (NCBI taxonomy): Eukaryota > Metazoa > Chordata > Amphibia > Anura > Ptychadenidae > Ptychadena > Ptychadena robeensis. The sequence goes on from CM070037.1 coordinate 17,364,937, forward strand.
CAGGGGGCCTACTGTCCCTACCATGCGGGCAGGAATGGATGTAGATTCAGTGCATCATCAAATGATGCACAGGACCACCTTTTGGTATTTTTTCCTCTCATTGCAGTGGAGAGGAACCAGAGTATCTTGTCTCCACATGTTGACCAAACTACAACAAGCAAGCTTAATTAAGTGTATATCTGTTCACTCATATATTTTACTGGGAATTAAGCACTTGGGAAACCTATGCTAGGGGCCATTACTGGCTTTTGGTCCAACCCCTTGTGTAAATTTTATACACCCATTGTGGCCCACAAGACAAGATGTTTGCCCGCCCCTGAGCTATACCATGACCTTGATAAATGAGAACATGTAATTTAATCAGACTGATACTGACCTCTCCCTTCAAGTGTGGATGTCCACTACAAAGATATTAGAGTTTGCGTCTGTTAGAGCGATGGCCAGACCCGAAGGCCTTGACAACAATAATTTCAAAAGAGTTTTAGGCTTCTCCTTATTCTTTGTTTTGTCCAATTTATTTATTTTATAGGAATTACTAAAAAAGAAAAGGAATTAATAAAACATCACAAAGAAATAACAATAAATCCTTGGAAGAATAAGGGCTCTAAATTAAAGTGTTTTTACTGTAACATTGAAATTAGACTTCAGTCCTGGCTTAGCTGTACACCAGTGCCATCTGTCAGGCAGGCTAGAACGGTAAAATTCCAAACTTGGCTCTGAAATCAGAGGATACCCTGCATTCATTCCAATGTATTTCCACTAAATATGTAAAAGTTACAAATGTGCAAATCTAAGTAATAATGGTAGCTATTAGTATTCATAGCAAATATTCATAATACAAAAGACACTGAAAATATTTTTGTTAAGCAAGATAAAATAAAGCATTCCTGTCATCTTTTTAGATACTTTAGGCCAGCTTTGCTATTCACTTCCAGTAAAATATCAATTTTAATGCATGTTACTGCTACACACTACACACTGCGTTATTAATTCAGGTTGGCACCCCAATAGACTTTTATAGATTGTGTCACAGCTAGTGATGGCCGAACCTCGGCCATGTCCGTCCGCGAACGGGTGGAGCGGACTCTTAAAAAAGTCCGCCGTCTGCCCGTTCGCAGACAGATTCAAATTCCCCGCCTCTAGGTGGGGAATTTTAATCGGAAAACCCGGATGTGACGTCAGTGACGTCACATCCGGCGACTGAAACGCATCCTGGAACGCATAGTTCCTGGTGTGCTAACCGGATGTGACGTCATAGACGTCACATCCGGGTTTGCGAGCCAGTTTTTCACTGAAGACCGGGTTCTCTACCCGGTCTTCAGTGAAAAGATTCTTCCTGCGGCGGGATCTCGCTGCTTATGAACACACCGGAGGAAGAATAGAGGGCTCCTTCTCGCCGGCGGACAGGGCGGGTCGAACACCGGTACTGTCCGCCGGCGAGAAGGAGGGCGAACATGCTTGTTCGCGGCCGAACTGTCCGCCTTGCGGGCAGTTCGGCCATCACTAGTCACAGCACCTGCACTGCTACAGATGCTTTGTGTTTGAGATGTGCTGAATTTACACACTTAAGAACAAGGACATAAGGTGCACAACCTAGTGCAACAAAGTTAGGTTCTGTATATGATAAAGGAAAAGATAAAATACCTACAATAATGAAGGTTTTATCTCCTTCCAAGCCATATGTTTTTAGTAGTGTGGATACCAGAATTACAGATGATATGACTTCCTGGTTATCAATGGTATCACTTTCTGGTTATGGATTACATTACTTTCTGGTTCTGTAGGGTTGAGTAGGATCAATGGTATGTGTTTCGGGCATCAGCCCTTTGTCAACCATCAATTGTCCACTGAAATCACTTCTACTGTGTGGTCGCTGCTGACAGTTGTGTGCAACTATTTATAACTTTTTCTTAGCTTTTTCATATACTTCATAATACCAGAGCATACCAAATTGATAAAAATACCTAGAAAACCCATCAACCTACTGTAATTTACCTTATGTCTTATTGAGTTAGGTTAGTTTCAATCACTTTTGGTTGATGGATTCTGGTAAAAGGAAATTGTCAATGGATAGAATGGAAAAAAAAATGCCCACCTTTAATTAGCGATTAAGCAGTTTTTTGTTGTCTGTGGCGACATAATATGTCCTTGTAATGTACATCACACTATTGTAACGTAGGGGGTGTTTTCATTTCTGCAAGAAAGCACACAAAAGCAAATAAAAGCAGTGACAGAATTTTTAGTCCTGACTATTTGACCGTAGACCAGGGCGGGCCTAGGGAGATTTACGCCCTGGGCGAGCACCCACTTTGATGCCCAACCTCCCCCCCAGGAAAACATTCTTCAAAGTAATTCCTTTGGGGGGTGGCAGTGTGGGCTCGTTGTGAGACTTACAGACACCCCCCTCCCCGGAAAGCTTCTGCACTCCTGGGAGGTGTTGGTTAATGGATGGTTGTGGGAACAGAACAGAGTCCTTAAAGGTAGGCATACATGCCTTTATTCTCCCTCGATAGATGAAGGACAGACTGCAGCGCCATGATGTCATCACACTGCAGCTGGCCCCTCAGAGGATAGGCCTCCCCCATTCAAAGTATTGGGATCGACAGGGCATCTACCAAAATGTCGGATCCGACATACGAGAGATTCCTGGTCGATCTCGCTAGGTGGGCGGTCCTGATTCGCCGCCAGTCGATCGGCTGAAAAATTGGATGGGAATATGCCTGTGTAAGGCTAACTTAAAACTCACAACCTCCCCCTGTGGAGTGATCAAAGATGTTTTACGGACTCTTCTTCTGTTCCAACACCTCCCATACACACCCCCTGCACTCCTCTATCCAGCTGGATAGGCGGGCACGCTGTGGGGAAGACATCTGGGTAAAGGAAAAAAAATTCAAAACCCAGATGCCACCCCACGGCATGATGCTGCCCTGGGCAATCGCCCATGCCTAAAACTGCCACTGGCAGAGACACATAAAAATGTAAAAGCCTTAAAAGTATAGCCCTTCCCAACTCAACTCAAAAGGATTTTAAAAGTTTTCACTATAAATTTGCTGTAAAACCAAATGTTGTTGAAACACAATGAGTTAATGTCTTTGTTTGAACTCAAAATGATCATTTAATTTGTTGAAACAGTTACATCTTCCAAAAATGGTTTATGATAAGGGACTGGAATTATACTATATCCCATAATTTGTATTAAAAAGGTATTGTTACACATTAGGTAATGAGAGTATACTATGATTCCCTCTGCCCCAACTTCTATAACGTTCCCTGTTGAAAGCTTGGCTCTTTTTCACAGTCTGATATCAGTGGTGGTGAACAAGTCTCATAGATAAGCTAAGTAAAGCAGTCTTTTATCTTCAGCTGTCAGAGCAGCAGGAGCAGGCTGCCTTGGTGGGTGGCTTCTAAAACCAGAATTTTAATGTATCCCGCAAGAAATAGGCTGCTGAACATTTTCTTTTTAACATAGAAAAATATGACATACTAGCTTGATGTCAGAAAATGACAAAGTGACAACCTAAATGGCCTTAGGGCCATCAAATTCTGCATTGCTTAGTATATTTTGCTTAGTGCATTTGCGAGTAGATATGTGTGTTCGTACTGGTAAGTTTCTATTTGTTAGAACAATAGACCAGGAAGGTCATACGTAGGCAAACTACATCACATATACACATATGGAATATGTGATGCTATTTCTTGCACATTGCATAAATAGAATGCAGGATACATTGACTCCTACTGCACTAAGGTAGACCCAACAGTACAAATCCAATGCAATATATGTTAAGATCGTTTGTAATGTGTCAGGTGAGATACTCACAGACCAATCAAGCTCATGCCCGCCAGTCCTCTAGTGTCCACGTGCTGATGTCAGTATTGTGAATGGACCCTGCCACTAGAAAGCCAATAGGAAGTGTTCATCACACAAGTAGTGATAAGGACACCCCATTTCCTGTATACAGTTTAAGTTAAGTAATAGAGTTCTGTGTGTCTTGGCGATAATGCAAAATGGGATACTGGGAGAGGGCTATACATTTCCTGGGCTTGTTTTTCAAAGTTTTACATCATTCCAATGCATGCATACAATTGTGCTTAGTCATAACATTGCCATAGTTCCACTGGTGGGATGCTTTGACAGTAACATGCCAGAATTCAGAATGCACAACTCAAAACAAATTAGGATTCCACAAATGGAAGTTAGATTTTTTTTATACCTGTGGCAACCCAAATTCAGAGGTGTGCACCAACAATTGTCTCTATGTACTGCACACTAAGTGGAGTGCATCCCGGACCATGTCTGGCTGGTACAGGGGGCCCTCCTGGACCAGCCCAACCATCTATGGGGGCCCGGCGGTCTGCTACCCAATGCTGTTGTTGCGGCATCGATATGGCAACCGGGTTCCTTGTCTACATGCTGTCTCTACGCAGCCTCCATCCAGCTGCTACGGGCAAAATCTCTGATCGTGGCCCTGGAGTTAGCTATGATCCTCCTGAGCATTCTAGAGTGTACCTGTCAAGTACCCCATTTAAGTTGGGAAACTACATTTTGCTACCCCTCTTTCCCATCTTTTAAAACTTGACGGGTATGTGCTAGAGAAGATTAAACTTTGAGAACCTACTGTAGTACTTTTGGTCACTTCAAATGTGTAATTGTACTTTTACCTGATGGTAAATCAAAGCTGACATAAGACCAGCACCTGCCCTATGGACGGGCCCAGGCTGCCAGGCCCCCCCAATCACGTTAGTGTGCATGCTCACGAATAGCATCACAAGCGTGTGTTAAGTTAGAAGTGTGGACGTAGCACTACACAATGCCACTTACTGTAAGTTCCTGCTTATAGAAGGTGTTGTAGCATGTTAAGGTGCCCCCCTGTGCCTATCCTTTCAAAATACTTTGGCTGCGACCCTGCATAAGACACCTCAATGCATTGTGGGCAGATAGCGGGTTTTCTGCAGTAGTTTACCTTCCAACATTTCACATCATAATCAAAAAGTCACAAGTATGGGTGCCCAAACTTATTAATAAGTGTTAGAGGGACTGATAGCATAAAATAATTTTCATAATTAAGCTTGTGGTGCTGATGATTAATATGCACTAACGAACTGTACATGAGCAAAAATAATTAACAACGTTTATAGGAAAATATATTTTACATTTTATGGAAGGTGGAGGCCACAGACAATTTATAAACGTGCAGTAATTATTTTTACAGTTTAGTTTGTACATGAAATAGCCATTTAAATTGAATTCAAGGCAACAGAAGATAAGAATATAATCAGGTGAAGATAGCAGTGAGAATTAAAATGAAAGGTCAGGACTCCATAAAACTGATAATACAGTAGGATTAGCCAATATCCAATCAAAAAAGCTAAATGAGTGAGATCAGATATAAGGCTCCTTCACAAGTTTTATTAACTTATTCAAATTTATGGATTGGAACTGAGATGCACTACTTTGGTGGTTTAAAGTCATAAGGACGGAGAAATTTTATTAATCGAAATATTTGACTCTTTGCTTGCAGAGAAAAACTAGAAAATTAAAACAGCAATGAAAAAGCCCTCTTCAATTTCAGAAGGCAAAAAAGGGGGGGGGGGGGTCCTTAGATTTATGCAATTCATACAAGCAACCCTTGCCTAAATTATATAAAGATACTAAAACTCCCACAGTATAGAGATACCTCTGAAGATGATGGATCAGTAAAACTGGTCAAGTGGACTTTGATTTGTCTCTTTTATCCTATTAAAATGTTATGTGCATATTGTGGGTCTATTTCATACTGCCTATGGCTTGAAGACCCTCCACATATAGAGCTGCACAAAGTGCTACATTTAATAGCTCTCAGCAAATACATAGGAAGGACATAGCAAACAGATAGGAAGCTCAAAGGACATATAGGTAATATCCCACGCTTGGCAAAAAATCTACTTTCATCATCCAAACAAACATAGCTACTGTCCGTCGGGTCTCTATAGCTGCTCGGGCCGACAGCTCGCTGACAGCTAGGAAGACCCGGCAGACAGCATCTAGGGACGCGGGATGTGAGAATAGTCTGCTGCCAGCCTAGCACGAAGGGAGAGGGAGGAGTTGCTAGCACCTCCCTTCCCCCCTCACAGCAGGCAGACAGGCTGTGTCCTCAGCCCCGATGGATCTCAGATCCCTCTGAGCTGAGGAGACATACCCATACTTTAGACGCGGACACTTTAGACCGATCTAAAGAATTATGGACATGTCGCTTAGATCGATTTAGTGGCAGATTTCGGCTTAAGTTTTAGATCGGCACCCAGATCGGCCGAAAAATCTAAGGGTGTATGGGGGGATTTAGATACACTAAAAACAGACCATACAACCAGGGAGGTGTAAAACACTTGCACTAACAGTGTTAACTGTAAACATCATGATGAATTGTATGAATAATATGCACCATTGACACGGGTGCTTTTCTGGCTACTGACAAGCATCTGCTCGTCTATGTGTTTGAATGCCTGTGCAGAATATGAAGGTTCTCGGGGGCATTCAGAAATGCCCCCATGTTATCCCTGCTACTCCTTCCTTTGAAGATACTTCCTATGTACTTGATATGGCTATGAGAAAATAGTCACAACTGTAATATATGCAATAGGGCTCAAAACGACATAATCTCCGTCCATTCAGTCCCTTGCTGGAATTACCTCCAGTTCTCTCCCCCCCTCCGGCCAAGTCCGTGGGGTATCAAATACTTACAATCAAAAAGCAAAAAGGTTGTTTTACCCCTGATCAGGGTGAAACAACCAGGGTTTTCAAGGGAAGTATTTTAAAGAAAGAAATTTTACATAAAAAATTCAATCATTTTTTTAATGATATACACTTAAATAATATAGAACCAACACAAGGTGTGTCTTTAGGTTCAATCAATCAACATTTCCAGACCTTCCTGGAGAGAAAAGGGGGCTCCACACAGAGGTGCACCCTATTTCCTCCTTACATCTAGAGGTTCCCCCACCAAGAATCGGGTTGATATTGCCCTTTTGTGCTGCACTTAAGCACTAAAAAACTAGAGGGATATTTCAATCAATATATTATTATTCTAATTTACATTTATTTTTATAGCGCCAACATATTACGTAGCGCTGTACAATACATTAGAGTGGAGATAAAAACACACAAAAACACACAGGTACAGGTATGACATAGGAGAAGTAGAGGACCCTGCCCGGACGGGCTTACAATCTAATATACAAACTGTATACAACATGATTATACTTTTTTACAACCACATGTTACTTAATACCTTACAAATGAAATACCTTGATTGATTGATTTATTGATTCAATCAATCCTTCTGCTTGTTTTAGATAAAGTCAATGGGAGGTCCGTTTTTTTTTTTGTTTTTGGACTGACCCGAGACTTCCTTAAAGGATTTTAATAAGTGTTTATTTGTAGAGTCAAACTCTCAGAATCTTGGTTTGTTCCAGCATTTGCATATCCAATCTCCTTCCATCAATAATAAGTTTTAAATTTAAAAAATCCAAATGAAGTTAAAATATCGAACGTAAACTGCTTGTAACTTGCCTTTGCTTTAAAATACTTGTAAACAAGGATATTCTCCTTAAATGTGTCTCCGTAAATGTATTTTCAATAAAGCATATTTTTGAAAAAAAAATATCGAGGGGGTATCCTTTTCAGTTATATATTTTTAATATGTTGAACTTTATTCATCCTAGGGTTTACAAATATACTACATTCCTATACTCTGCCCTGCCCTTAATAATTGGTATTCAGAAAAACCTTGAAATAATTCCTCATTCCTCTCCTCTTACTATAAATCTAAAGCACTTTTCCCCTCTCTGATCTATGAGTCTATAAGATTGCTTCAAGAACACAGTGACACAATGTGCAATGTAAGGAAGTCAACATTGGTATGATAACGTCATACAATGAATATAGATTATGTGGTATTTTGCTTATGAACTCATAGATCTGCTTGTATATGGTTTGTGTATCACTGCAACCACTACAACATAGTTGTGATGGACTCCTCAGTTTCCTGTTGACTGAATATGCATTTGAACGTATGAACAAATCGTTTTTTATCATCTTTAGATTCCTCTACTACCACCTGGAGTAACGGGACATTGAGTTGGAGATTATTTGGATAACCTGATACAATAATGGGATTGGGAAGGGGTAATGGGGTGGTCAATGTCTGGTAAGTGAGTAACCTGTGTCTGAACTGTTAAAGTGAATATAAGTGAATATGGCTTTAATTAAATCTGTGATGTAATTGTGCCCAGCCATGTGGGAGTGCCCTGCCAATAGGTGATATGAGGCCAAGTACTAAAGTGGAATTGGACGTCACCAGGAGGTAGCTGAGAGAGAAGCACTGCATGTCTGTGGGACTGAAGACCCTATTGCCCAGAGATGTAGCCAAGAGACATTACCCTGTCCCTAGATAGAGCAGGGGTTGTCCTAGCCCTGTAGGAGGAGGAGATAGGGGTTAGGCCTAAGACTGGACTCTCCACATGGCTGGCACAACACTGTATGGTGTAACCATGACTGACTCTGGCTGTGATGAAAGGCCTAGTAAAGAACTCATCCAACGGGTGCAACAGTCTGCAGAAACTCAGACAAAGCAAGGTCATAGAGAAGATTCTGGACAATGCCAGTCTAGTGACCCTGGGTTCACCCCGGTACCCTGGATAATCAATAATTATCTGTTTAGAGGGTAGAGGTAAAATGGGATGCTATTGTGATGGATGGTATTGAATCAATCATTATTACAGTATCTGTTAAAATATATCTTATTAGGAAAATCCAAGGTAGCTGGTAAGTTTGTTCACTCAGAGGAAACAAGTTAGGCTTAAACAATAAAATACAGACTTATCAAATATCATATAAAAGTTGCAGACTTACTAAAATTTACTTTCCAGTCTAAGCTCTACAATCTCTATAACGTATTTAGCTGTGCTATATATAGTAACTGCAAATCCCTGAAGGCTTCTTAAATAGAAAATATTAATCATAGTTCTTAACCTGCTCCCATTCCATTTTCGTTTAAGTTCTGAATAAGCTGTGATCTTAGCAATGGTGAGGTGGCCAAACTTATGTAAAGATCTATAAGCCGAAGATCATTGCATCATCTCAGTGTAAAAGTCTTGAACAAACAGAAAGGTAGGGCATGTGAGAGATGGAAGCCAGTATTCAAATGAGCTCCTCAAGGTTTCAGGAAATAAGGTTTGGTATGAATTAAAATAAAAATGTTCAGATGCTTCTAGCATCTGATCCAACTTTAACTATTGCTGGTACAGAACCAGGAAAGAACTGTCTACATTGTTAACTTGAGCAAACAAACTATATTGTAGACTTCAGGTACATAATAGACTTAAGGGGCCTTTTAGATTGATGCTCTTTACTGCTATAGTATGTCAGAAATTGTGATGGATAAACCCATATCAGTTAGGCTTGCTTTGGGCGTGGCAATTGGTTTTAAAATTTTTTTTTAAGATATACCCATTTAAACCTTTCCCACAAATATCTGCAGTTTACACATTGACATTGACCAGATTCAGAATGCTTCAAACCACATTTGTAGCCACAATATCACTAAAACGAGTGTCAGAAGTGTGCGACAAGTGGACAGTGTCATGCCAGAGGAAGGCCAATAATTAAATGTCAATGTTTTTATTTGCAGAAATCATAATTAATCATATTTAAAATAAAAAATACAAAAGCTATCTGTCTCTTAACCATGTCCCTCGAAGTCTGCCAACTAAATGAGGATTCAGATGCATGTTCCCACGGTCCATATGAGCATAACACAACACCATGCCTCATTCTTGAGGATGATTGGTCATTTGGGGACTATTGATGGGCGAACATCTGCCATGTCCATTTTAGAAAAGTGCAACGTCCGCCTGTTCACAGGGAAATGTAAATTTCCCACCTGTTTGCGAGGAATTTGAATCAGCATAACCGGAATTGACGTCAGTGATATCAGTGACGTCACTTCCAGTATCTAGAACGCATCGTTTCTTATTCTGATTTCCAGACATGACGTCACAGACTAGACACTATTCTTCCTCTGGCCGGATATTTCTAATCCTGATCGGGCCGGCAGAAAAATAATAATCCTCTTCTCGCCGGGGACCGTGGTCGGTCAAACGCCAGTACTGTTCGCCAGGAGAAGAAAACATTCCATGTTCACGTTCGCCTTGTGGACAGTTTGGCCATCACTAATGGGGACACCGCATATGCTCAGAGACTGTGGGAACCTCCAGTTAATATTAATTAGATTCATTGCCTTTTAATATGCTTAAAAGAAAGCATGCCATCCATGACAATAATTACATATTCTTCATCACTTAATGGTATTGTTTTATGGGAGTTGGTATATTTGCAATAAATTATTCCACACAAATGCAAACAAAATATGTGAGGCGCTCAGCCATTAATTTTGTTTGCAAAGGTGTTTCTGAGAGCAGGTGCACTTTAAATAAAAAGAATAGCACCATTGAAATATAAGATGGCCTGCAGCCTGATTATTTTGACTTTACCTTTCTATAATGAGAAGAAGAGGGTTGGATGGGTAGCGGGTTCTGAGGGTACAGCAGACCAGCAGACCATCCGGTTTTTTCTCTCTGCCCGGAGGTGTTACCCCCACCAGGGTCACCGGTGTTGGCTCGGGTTCCGCGGGGTGAAGGGAGTCTAGCGTGTGCAGGGTTTTCCCCCAGAGCCCCCCTAGCGGGAGATAGGCAGGGACCCTTGAGGGGCCCCTCTGGACTTTTCTCGCACTGCACACACAGGTCCCGCTACCCCCACGTTACCCACCAGCTCACCTGGAGGATCGGAGAAGGGATAGCTCCCCTTAGAGGCTTGAATCTCGGGTGTCTGGGCATGGAGGAAACCTTGGAAGCAAACCGCATCACCCTTATACCCTTTCCTGGCGCCACCCAGGCTACACGTACAACGAAGACTACCTTTATTACAGACAGGTTTGCCGAGACGGGCAGTGGCCCCCCGTTCCTTCCGTCGTCCTCTTCCTCTATGGGCAGCCTGAGCCAATATCCACCAACAACCTCACCAACTGGACCCAACCACGCCTCCTGAGGAAAATCGCTAGAAACGTGTGTCGAGGCAGTGGAAACAATCTCTTCTTAACCCGGTGGGATATATAAGTTGTTTAGCGTGCTCGGTGGATCAACCATAACATCTAGGATCGCCCTGAACTTACACCGCCCAAAAAGAACATTAAAGACCTTTACGTTTTAATGAACATATGGACTTTTTTATTGTTAAGTGAATATGTAGATACTACAGTATAACTGTTTACCAACTCTTCATTTACGTATCTAGACTGTATAAATCCCCACCTGGGGTCCATTTGTAGAGTTGGGGTGGCCTGCTCGAAAGTCCCCGCATCTTTGCCCTCCGGGCAGAGAGAAAAAACCGGATGGTCTGCTGGTCTGCTGTACCCTCAGAACCCGCTACCCATCCAACCCTCTTCTTCTCATTAAATTTTGGGATGTTGGCCACACCCGTATAAGGTGTAAGTGGTATCCTATATGCATTTACCTTTCAATAAGTTCAGCAAATTGTTTTGTAAATAAACTAAACACAAACAAATATATACATACGTAAACACTTATATATACCCACATACCTTACACCAGTAGTTCCCAAACTGGGGGTTGGGCCCCCCTGGGGGAGCGCAGGCCCTCATTCTGAACCTGTGTTTCAATAGGAAGGGGGGGGGGCTTGAAAATGTTCCTAAATAGAAAAGGGGGGCCCTGCAAGGAAATGTTAGGAACCACTGCCTTACACACACACTGATATACACATACATACATATGCATGCACTCTATTATATATACTGTACTTGTGACCACCTAGATCAAATGGTTTCAATTTTGGAATATTCACAAGTTAAGGATTTTGGTTTCCTTAAACTGCAGGTACATATTACATAAAGATGCTTTACACGGTTCTCAGTTTAGCTGGCTCTGCGCTAATTAACTTTTCAGATTTTCTCAGGTGAGCGGGTTGGATGAACATCTAGATCAGAAAAGGAAAGGAAACAGTAGAAAATACTGAACGCCTGGTAAAACTACCTGGGCATGTCACATGTTAAATGGTTTGTTTTAAATGTTTTCCCCTTTGGCTTAATGCTATTTAGATTCCTCTTGGCACCCTTGAACTTTTTTGTCAGATAATTAATTAAAGGAGCATCTAATTAACCTAACTCTGAACCTTTGTAAAATCATTAGCCATTGCAGGGAGCCCTTCGGGAAAAATGTTTTCTTCATATTGTGGGCAAAATGAGTCGGGATGGTTTTATTTCCTAGCAGTAAAACAGAAGAGAATGCAGTATATAGATTTCTACACAAATTATAAATCAAAACAACATAGATAGACACTTAAATAGTGATGTCGCGAACCCGGATTTTGCCGTTCGCGAACGGCGAACGCGAACATTT
>CM070037.1:17385618-17406656 GCA_036250615.1 Ptychadena robeensis
AACCCAGACCGGGGACCCCGATGGCGCCGTGCTCTCCCCAGGGCAACGCTGGGGCTGACAGTGGCAGGAGAATAACAAGGAAATAGGACAGAGTATTGGCACCCTACGTATCATGTTATTCCATTGTTTCTTCATGATTATAGCAACACAAAATTTATACAGATAGTAATTACTGTTCACTTGTAAAAAAAACAATCATAATGATGATCTGTTCCATACCCTTTCCTCCATGGATTGCTCCATGTAGGCTTACTGTAAACTGTAGGCTTCTGCTAGGACTACAGAACTGCTAGACTTACCTTCTATCAGTTACTGAAGAACTATACTACCCAGCATGCTCTTCTGCCTTTTCTACCTTACACATACATGCAGACACACAAACATTCTGCCTTACATACACACACACACGCAAATGAAATACACTCTTCTTACTTTCTCAAGCTTCTTTCATGTTCCTCTTATGCTTCCTGCTTGGCCCTCCCCCAGCCTTCCAATTGGATTGCAGTGATAGGGGAGATTGAGAACACTGTTTGCATTCCACAGAAAAAGAACTGACAGCTCAGAGAGCCATTATGCTCTCCCTGCCTCTGCTTGGTCAATGTGACATAGGTTATCCACCACTGACCTATACGGTACTGGCTGGGTTGGCTTTTAGATAGACCTCCATGTTAATAGAGGGGTGTCGACTTTCCAGCCCACACAGCTGGTGCCATTAATGGTGGACAGGGGCAGGGGGAGGGTGGTAATTTTTTTCAGTGTACTTGGTACAGTGCCGTGGCCCAGTACGGGCAGAACACTAGGCAGGTTAAGTGTCTTAAACCTGCAGATGTGCATGAAGAACAAAAAGTGTCTACATCTATAAATTTTTCATTGACTACATGGATTCATTTAAATTCTCACAACCCCGGAGTGTCATTCCTACTGACTTCACGGCATCACTTCCGTCATGATCAGGTAAGTATATTGTCGCCTCCTTCCTTTTGTGCAAATGATGTGCAGGGTGGGAAGTCCCTAAAATATTAGGGAGGGGTGTTACGCTCCCTCCTAACTTCCCATGCTGCCTGTGGGCAACACCCCTGTGAAATGGGCATAGACGGGTCGTTTTCCTGTTGACTGCTTAGCCGACTGACTGGCTGTGATGACGTCATCACGCACGGCTGCTAGTGCCGAGGATTGGCAGTCCCCATCCAAACTAATGGGATTGCCTGGGAATTTACCAGCATGTCGGATCACCGTGCGTTTCGACATGCTGCAGATTCCTGGTCACTCTGACCAGGTGGGCGTCCCCGATTTTCTGCCAACCCGACCGCCGACCGTTTGCATGAATGCGCACGGTGTTCCATTGTCTGAAGAATCAGGCAGGAACCCGTTTATGCCCAGCTTTAGACATAATAAGGTTATTAACATGTCAACCAGGCTAAGGGAACCTGGGGTACTGTAACACATCAATACCACACTATATACATGATACAGAAGTATATATTTTTAAATCTTTATGGCTCATTCCATAACTTCATGAAGGAAATTAAACAGATATAGTAATCTTTTAGATGAATCTTTAAATTGAACAGTGCATTCTACTGCTCACACTCATCACATTTTAATTGAACACTTGACCTTATTAGCAAAGCTGCTCTCAGAAGGCTTGTAAAGTTTTACTCATGACAGTTCCCTCTTATTGGCTAAATGGTTTTGATAAAAGAGTGATCCAGTTAGAGATTAGACTGATGAGAGAATTGACAGAATCCAGGCAAACAATGCAAATTAAAAAGACACACTTAATTGAGTAATCAGATCAGATGCTGTTGCACGACGAAAATACAGAAGTGCTGTTAAAGGTGCACCATTTCTTAATTTGAGGAAAATTTGGGCACTTAAATATATGCTTATCTCCATTGTAGAAATTGCTAGTTGGTTGGCCATCTTTGGCTTATTATTTTATTAGGCAAATATCTCGAATAGGCATGGTGAGATGGCTAAAGGTTTGCCTATCCCTTTCTACCCCTTGCACATTTCTAACACAGTGGTGCACAACTTTCCCTGCAGGGCCCCTCATTTCTTGAGCCCCCCCATTCAAATTACACAGGTAGGAGCAATGTGGAAACACAGGGTTTTATTATGAGTAACGGATATGGTAGCTTTACCACTAGCATGCCTGTTACCAGTATAAAAATGCAGCATGCCTAGTGTGGAATGGCCCTCAAACTTTATTTAAAATGCAACTCATCACACACATCAATCATGCAGAGAGATGCATCCTATACACTCACTGGCCACTTTATTAGCACACCTTGCTAGTACCGGGTTGGACCCCCTTTTGCCTTCAGAACTGCCCTAATGCTTCATGGCATAGATTCAACAAGGTACTGGAAACATTCCTTAGAGACATTGGTCCATGTTGACATGATAGAATCACACAGTTGCTGCAGATTTGTCGGCTGCACATGCATGATGACAATCTCAAAGGTGCTCTATTGTATTGAGATCTGGTGAGTATGGAGGCCATTTAAGTACAGTAAACTCATTGTCATGTTGAAGAAACCAGTGTGCGATGATTGGAGCTTTATGACATGGGGCATTATCCTGCTGGAAGTAGCCATCAGAAGATGTATGGATGGGTACACTGTGGTAATAAAGGGATGGACATGGTCAGCAACAATACTCGGGTAGGCTGTGGCGTTGCAACAATGATCAGTTACTACTAAGAGGCCCAAAGTGTGCCAAGAAAATGTCCCCCACACCTTACACCACCACCAATGTGAAGGTGGGTGGACTATGTGCAATTGACAGAGGGAGAAGATGACTGACAGTAGGGAAAGCCAATAGGCAGCTGAGTTTTGCAGTTCTTTCCAGTGCCACTTTGACTTTCCCCTAAGCTGTGCCCCAAAGAATACCTCTACGCACCCCAAGGGGGGGGGGGTGGTAGTTGTGGGGTTAATATCATGATCAAGAGATTTTCAAATGACTCAAAATCAGCTAGTTTTTTTCCTCCAAAAATTTGATCTCTACTACACATGTCAACTTCTGGACTTTTGTCTTTTGTTTTCTAAAGTTATTTGCAACTTTTGTACATGTTGCCCACCATGTGGTGCCCATTCCTCATTTAACATATCCAAATACAAGAACCTTAACTTATTTGAGGCTACATGCGGATCAACCTACTGATATGAACAAAGTAAATGTCTAAATGCTTATCCATACATTTATCAATGTTTTAATGTACAAAAATGGTTTATATATTCATATTTATAAAACAAATATATATATATATATATATATATATATATATATATATATATATATATATATATATATATATATATTATTATAATTTTTAAAGTAAAGTTGAAATCTACAGCAATTGTGGGGGTTACTATATTTAACCTCCTGGGCGTTTAGCCTGAGTTAACGCGAGATGAATTTGTTTAAAAACAGAACTCACCCCAGAGCTAATGGCGGTCACCTGTTTTGGCGGTCCCGACAATTTTTCCAGGTCTGTCATAAATTACATTAAAGGGGCACAATTGCCCTCCATGTTATCTAGAGCTGCTTTTTTGCAGCAGACATGTATGGGGCCAAAGGAGGGCACAACATCTTTTTTAAAAAGTGTGCCGTGGCCAAACCACCCAGGAGGTTAAGGGCTTTGTAAATACCACACGAAATCAACTTTTCCTTCAAAAAGTTTGTCCATCTTTACTACATGTGTCAATTTCTGGACTTTTGACTTTTGTATATGACCCAGTGATTCAAGGTCATATATCAGGCAAGTTATCTATCCACTCCACTTTTTGCATTTTTGTATGTCAAACTCTTAATCATTCCATTAACTGGGACTAATGGTCCAGTTCCAAAAGTTGAAAATCAGCCTCAGAATATCTTTTTCTTAAAACGTTTCACTGACTGGTTGACATATAGGATACATCATAGGATCTTTTTTGATTTTTATTACAAAATATTGTCACTGCACCTTAAAATTACCTCATCCTCCATTGTTCAGTTGTAAACTTTTCATATGTTCTTGCCTAGTATTCTCCATTGCAAGTCTACATTGCGACTTAAAATTTCATATTGCAAATTCTTCAACTCAGCTCAAGATTTCTATCCACCATTTTTCACTGATTAAATACTAAAGGTTCCATCTAGCAAAAAATTTATTTGTATAGGTTGATCGAGCAGGAGTCGATTCCTGCTCACCTAGTAATCAAAACCAGATCGATATTGAGAAAACAGTGATGGAAAAGTCAGTGGCAAATCTTTTTCATCAAGGATGCCGGCAGCGTGGGCTGGGAGTCCGATGCTCCTCCATTAACATGGAGATCTATGGGGTGCACCCCTTGCCCCTTTCACGTCACCTATTTCCACATCAATGCAGCTTTCTGGGAATATGCATTATTCATGGGAGCCCAGCTCGTACAACGTTTGTTTTTCAAACAAACTCCTCAAGAGCTGGGCTCGTTATGAACCCTAGTGAGTTTAAAGTAAAGGAATCGATCAGTTTTAAAATCAATGACACTGTGTGATTGTACAATCAATAGATGTTCGGCAAACAATTTTAAATCACCCAAGACAATCAAATCAACTATTGAATCGCAAAATAATCGACCTGTGCATGGCTACCTTTAGCCTAAGAAAGATAAGTTTCTTGCTAATTAGTAATTAGTTGCCCCAATTTATATACTACAGAATCAAGGACAGGTGAGTGCATCGTGTCCAGGTTTTATTGGTATTAAACATTTTTTTTTATAAATCACAGTATTATATTTTTGTGCCAAAAGAAACTAGAAAACATGGCATGATGAGGTTGAAAGTGTTCTAAAGAGTGTGTTATTCTTCTAGAAACCTAACAATCTCCCCTACAGTACCTTCACCTATATAATATTCCACTATGATAATCATAGATCTTTGTCAGAATATACTGTGTCTCCTTGCCCGGGGTATGCGATGGTTACATGAAAAGCATACATAATATCTGTGCATGCAGAAGGGCTGTTTTGCATTACGATGAGGTCTAAGAGAAATGTTACTTATTGAAAAATTATAAATTATACATATCATAATATTGCAGAATTTTCATCACCAGCCTCTAATATTAAAATGCTTTATGTATAAATGTGGAGTCCAGGGGAAGATATAGAGAGTGTAACATTATTATTAATTGACCTTCTTCGGAATTGGCAATCTCTATTGAGTATTTATTCCCAATTGCAGACATATTGGGGCTCAGTTAAATGTTGGTGCTACACTTTAACCCCCTAGGTGTTGAGTCCACTCTTCTCTCCTTCACATCCTCGGCATACCTGTCAAGTTTTCCCTTACTGATAACGGAAAAACTGACAGGAAGAAACGTCACTTCCTGTACAAGAAAGCACTGAGACTTTCCTGGCTGAATCCTGATTTAAATAAATCACAGAGTTTTAAATTGGGTTGATTTAGGCCAAAACAGAATGGTTGACAAGTATGATCCTTGGCGTCATCAGTAATGCCAGTGATGTGGGGACCCAGAGCACTAATGCCTGAATAAGGTGTTATCGTCGATGCCTGAAGAGGCAAAAGAGATCGGCAGAGATTCCAACACCTTTGGCTCCCTCCGAACAGGTAAGACATTTTTATTTTAAAAAAACTTCAAACACACACATACACCCAAGTTTTTCAAATAAAATTTTGTTAATCAAACGAGCTATCAAATATTCCATATTATGTATAAGAGTTATCTCTTTTGTAGATCTAGCAAGTAGGGGGAGTCAGCTCTTCTTAAATATAAGGCCACTAGGCAGCAAGCAGCTATATGTAAGTTTTGCAAAAATTGCCAATGAAACAAAAATTTCTACTGGTTCTCTTTGTACAAAGTACACATGGAAGACTTAAGCCGAGCATGCATGGCTCAATGAAGAAACAGATTAAAACAACATCGGGCACCATGCGCGCTCAACGCACCCAATGTTGCTCTAATCTGTTACAAGATGTAAGCCATCCATGGTTCCTTCGAGCAGGAACTCGATCAAACGGGTTTTTACATGTTGGAAAAACTTGGTCAAGATCCATTACCTTGAATGGGGACAGCGGGTCTCCATTCAATGTAATGAATGGGCTGCAGCTGCATGGCACACAGGTGGCTGTGATGTGTGAAGGGGCGTGGCCAGCATGTCTCTGTGGCAGGGGAGGGGGGGGGCGCCAGCTGGCTGACTCTCTCTGCATCTCTGGCTGGGCAGAATCAGAGAGCCAGGGGACCACAGGGAAACTGGGTCCCCATCTAATGGCATTTGATGTGCACATTGATTACCATTCGATTGCACTGGAATCTACCTGTGTATGCCCAGCTTTACTATAATAATCACAAATTTAATATTCCTAAGGCACCTATACCCTTAAGATTATGGTTGGCAGTCTATCATGAACTTTTTGGCCAGGTGCAACTGTTGGAAGCAGCCATTGATTGATCCATCATGACAGATCTGTCAACGACCATCCTGCCCGACATGCATGTACTTCTATGGGGAGGACGAATTCATGTTATTATATGTAAAACATATATTATAATAGGGTTCTTTGAGATGTTAATGAAACTGGTACTCCAATAAACAGATAACTAAAATAAAAAAAACAGCCTGAGTGAAAATTATTAGAAAGTACCTTAGCTGATATACAAACTATAAAGAAAATACTCATGTATGCTGCATAAATAACATGAGGTAAACCTGTAGATTGAGGCATCAGGATGGCTGTCCACATATGATCTACATTCTTTAAGTCAGAGATGATACAAATGAAATCTAAAATTATTCTTAGCAAACCATGAAAGGAATTTTAGATCAAAGTCAATCAAAAAATCCGGCAAACGTTTGCATGTAACCAAACACTGTATACATATGTCCACCGGCATCTATTGTCATGCATAAATCTTATTGCTACCATGAAAAAATGTGTTACAGGATATGGAAAAAAATTGTTATGGCACAAATATTGACCCTCGAAATATACTAGGAACAAAAATATAAATCCAGGTGAGAATGTCCATCATACTTACAATACTTTTCCATGATTACAATGCTTTCATTTACATTGTGTTTTCTATATTTCATTATTCATTCATTAGGTGTGGTCTAGACTGAAGATCTATAAGGACATCAAATCTTCATATTAACAACAAACATGGGACAAGCCAATATGTTTTTAAGACACTCTGGCTACCTTCCATTCATTCCCTGCAGTGAGCAGAGATAATTCCTAGAAGCATCTGATTGTTGAACCCAGTTAGTTTGGAGTTTGGGTTCGTCTCAACCACTACTGGAACTAGGAATGTAAAAACACACCATTACCCTGGAAAGCTGCTGCGATTCTCTATAAAGCCACAACATTTCCAGGGTTCTAGGTGGGGTGCATGCCATTGACCTCCATTATAATGGTGGGGCATCAGTTTTCCAGCCCACATGTGCAACCTCCTGCGTATGTCTGAATGGTATCCATAAAATTTAGTGTTGAACCTTGTCTTTCTTATGAATAGCCTCTTTGTTGTGGACTGGGACTGGGGACACATGTGGACTGGGGACAAATGTGGACTGGGGAGGGTGGGAAATTTTAGCAGAATACAGTGTACTCTGCAGCGATCGCCTGTACCCCATTGTTAAAAACCAGGGGCTGACTGCTAGGGAGATTAATGTGATTGGGCATTAGTAACGGGTTAACTTCCCGGTTCTGATTGCCAGATGTGACTCACTGTTTTGGAGCCGACTTTTCTTTTCTCTACCCGGTCTCCTAGTGAAAAGATTTTTCCTCCGGTGGGATCTTACTGCTCCTGATCCTGCCGGAGGAAGAATAGTCAGCTCCTTCTCGCCAGTGAACGTGGCGGGTCGAACACCTGTACTGCTCACTGGCTAGAAGGAGTGCGAACATCCATGTTCGCAGCCGAACTGTCCACCTTGCGGTCATCACTATTGGGCACATTATGTTTTTTTTTATTTAAATTTGTTACGTTTTCTCTGGTAAATTTTTATTATATTTTTACTTTGCTGGCCAGTATAGTTATTACTTGCTTTTTACGTGACATGGGAAATGAAACATATTACAACCTTTGTCTGACCCCTCTGTTAAATTTATCACCCATTTATTGGCTCACAAAATATTTGCCCACCCCTGGTCTAAAACTACACTTTGGGTGGCTTACCTGTCTGAGAGGAGTCCACATCATTGGATGACAGCCTGTGCAAAGGATTCCTAAATCCAGTATCTGCCAACCAGAGTAACTGAAACAAATAGCTGGCTTGGGCAAGGCCCCATCTACCTGTGTCAGTCCACTATCTTGTGGTTAGCAATTATATAGGGTTTTGAATCTTGGTCAGTTTGTTTAAGAATAACAGGTCTAGTGGAAACAGATGTCCCTTCCCCCAGTCAGACAATGGGAAGGCACGGTAAATGAAGATGTTGACATCAGCCTTGAATGACACTTCCAAAAAGTGTCTACTACTGGTGGCTGTTCCAAGCAGAATACTTAGGACTGCAACCTCCTGTGTGAGTTTGCGTATGTCTGGATGATATCCATACAATGCAATGTCGGACCATGTTTTTCTTATGGATAACCTCTTTGTTTCTGTCTGACCGCTACCAGTGACATGATCCAGTGTAGTGGCTTCCCCCTCTCACCCTTTCTGCCCACCTCCACAGCTAACCTTCATCTTTCCTTTTCACCTCTTTTTCCTTTTCCTCTTCTACTCTGGGTTCACTGTTTCTTTAACTTCAGTTTCCACAAAAACCTTTTAATGGAATTTAAAAACATTGACATCAATTTTAAGCAAGTATCATATACATTTAACTTAGGTTTCTTTGTACCTAACACTGCCAGGATCCAATTGTTGCTGTTTGTTAACGTAAAAATACAACTATGTACTTTTATTCTTAGTAAGGTTTTGGGTTTTAATAAAAATGTATATTAAAAATATAAAAGAATAGCAGGTTTAGCCTTCACCTCTATTGCATCCCACATGCCAACACCAGGGACGAATGGGAGAGGTAAATCACAGTACATAGTATGGAGACTGTACACATATTCTAGCTCAAGGAACCCATTAAATAGAGCAATAAGTATAGACCCACCATTTGTATTTCATTTGCCTTGCAGCCAAATCCCCTAATGTTAAAATGTAACGATTATAGTATACAGGAGTGGTGCAGAGCTGACTGTTTAGCGCCTGTCTGGGCGGGGACCCTAGGGATTACGTGACCTTGGTCACCAGGTGCTGGCTGGGTCTCTTACCGTTTGGCGCCCTTTTCCCTCTTGTTCCTAGTGGGCATCAATCTTGGGCCTGCTATGGGAAAATACAGGCACCCTGGTCTAGACAGGTAGTCAGCAGGCTTACACACAGTTTCGTTTGTAGAAAGTATATCCATGACACAATTCCTTCGTATAAGTAATAAAGAATGTCCACACACTAGTTGCTGTTCCACTGAGGCTACTTTATTGAAGGGAAGATATCTTACACATGTAGCACTTTCTCTGTTCCCAGAGAAAGGGTCAGTTCTTAGGGAAGTATTCAGTTTCAAACAGTAGATAGTGGGTTCTGCAGCCCAATTCCTCCAGGTGTCTTCCTATCCGTTAGGGACTGTGAGCTTCCCAGGGCAATACTCTGAATGGGGGTGACAGTCCACAACTACCCCAGCCCTATAGGGGAAATGATCTACTCACATGCCACTGGAGATTCCTGCATACCCCAGGCCTGTCCCATGGAGTTCTGGCAGGAAGGATCTGCTGAATCTGGCAGGCTGTATCCTTTTTCAAGGCAAGACTACTTAGGTCCCTCCTATCATTAGACTATATCCCCTGTGGGGATGGAGACACCTCCACTGGGATGGGCTAGCAGCTAGAAAGGACACAGAAATGCATTTAACCATTTTATGGACAAATCCTGTTACACTACAACAGTACATCCACATCTCTCTTGTAGCTCATCCCCTCCGATGACGTTGCATTGTGGTAGAGTTAATCTTATAGCTGCATGCCCAGTTGTAAGAAAGGCATAATAATCCTTTGTATACAAAACTACAGATATATGTTTTCCCCATTGAATACCATATTCTGTGGCCTCCAGTGGCCACACACTATACTCCAGTATACAAACCCCTGGAAGACAAATATTGAATCTCTCGTATGGTTTAGCAGGTAAGTATATTTTTTAGGATAAGGCTTTGTTTCCAATGTACGTCGGAAGCCCTCCGCTAAGCGTATACGCTAAGCAGGGGTCCCGACGTATCCCATAGACTCAGCCTGCCGGCGGATGGTCTGTTTAGACATCCGCCGGTGTACAGGCTGAATGTACTCGACTACGTTCAGCCTGACACCGGCGGATCAGGTCGGCGCAATGAAGACAGACCCGTCCGCCGAGCAGGTAAGTCTATCTGCTACGTCGGGGACCCCCGCTAAGCGTGTACGCTTAGCGGAGGGCTCCCGACGTAATGGAAACAAGCCCTAAGGGTGCCTTTCTCCATCATCTTGCAGAGAGGTAAGTAAATATTTAATTTAATATATATATAAATAATATTTTGTTTTTGGTCCTAGTGTGGGGTGTTACATTTGTCTTATTGGTAGCTCTTTCCACAACGTTTAGTTTTAAGACAAGACTAGGAAAGTATATCAATTCCTCATGTTTGGTCTCTTTTAAAGCATAGAATATATAAGATATGAACTACAGGAACAATGTTTGTAAAGATTGTTATATTATATTTAGTTCTCCATCAAGATTTCCTGAAATATGAAAAAAAAGTCTAGGATTGTTGGGATTTTATTTTACAAATTCTATTTTTCACTGTACATGAGGCATGTTTAAAGTATAAACCATATTTAATTTTCCATATGTTAATATTTTAATTAAGAATACAAATTATTATCAAGCAGGGAATTTGATAGTATGGCAGCTTTTATACTGCATAGATTCTTTTTTCTGTCTCTGACCTTGCTTCTCTAAACTTTTCTTCAATGGCTTCTTAAAATGTTTCCACACACGAATGGCTCATCTAATTAAATTCAAGATCCAGATTGTTAATGATTTTGTACCAACTGCTATTTCCAACTGTAATGCTAGCTTAGCAACGATACACAGAAATGTGTGGCAATAGGCATCAATTGGTAAACCTGAAATGATACACATAAATTAGCTGGTGGTTATTGCTTTGGGTAAAATTTTATAAAGCGCACATCTCTCAGGGTAAGAGGAAGAACAGTCACATTTGTATAAAAGATGTGCTGTAGCAGTGAGGATACATTCCAAATGTTCCTTTTTCTTACATATCTATCATTTTTGAGCAAACTAAAGATTTTAAATTTTGGGATAATGGAAACAATGAGGCTGTCAGTGTAAAAAAAAATGTAATTCTTGCTTGCCATCCAAGATCCATCAATTGGAAAATACTGAGATGTTTAAGATGGCATATACAGTTAACCTTTTATTTCCAATTAAGAAAAGTAAATGGAATTCTCTATTAGTGATGAGCAGCATAGGCAATATTCATATTTGCAATTTTTTTTCTTATATTGGCAATAAATTCTAGAATTCACATGCATGGTAGTATTATTAATATTTGGTAGATATAGCACTTTATTTGAGATCTTTGCGAATTCTCAAAGATCCCAGATATTTCCTATTTTGAAGTCAAGGTAACTTAAATTAGGTGGGTGTTGGCAGTGCTCTCCATCCGTGCAGATGAAGTGTAGTTCCCCCCCCCCCTTTCAAAGTTAGCCAGCTTATAGGAGAGAGGCGAGGTAAACCTCCCAATACTGAAAGTGTCAACCATGATGTCACTTCCTGTATTCAAAACGCATAAGTGGCTCTCCACCTTCTGCATTCCAAATACCAGAAATGACATCCGTGACATAATTTCCTCTTTTTTCCCTCCTTGTTTAACTAGGTTAAAGTTGTCAGGTATGTCTATATGTAATGTTTTATAAAAACAGATACAATAACCACAACATGCTGCACCTCTAACTTGTATGGAAAGTCACTAATCCCATAAGGTTCACCACATGCCCTAACACATCTCATTTATTGCAATAAATGTCAATCAAAGCACCCAACCGATGGAAATATGCAAGCAACGATAATAACAGTATATTTCCAAGATGAAAGATTATGTTTATTTTCAGCTACCTGTCTAGAAAGTCCAGCTAAGAAGATTTTTTTCACTTGTAATTTCCCTTCTTTGAAATATTCTATCAAAAGAAACGTGAAAGATTAAGCTCTACCAAAATCTTATGAATCTTTACTAAAATATTTGGAAATGTACTTTGATCTCTAGATTACTGCTTACTTTTACATTCTAAGCTCTTATATTTAATCTTCTTAAAATGTGTTCTAATAATTTAGTTCCCATGTAACACCATTTTATGGGTACACTCCACAGCAGGCTCTGCTTCATTGCGAATACACCAAATGTGCCATTTCTAAAAATATTTACTTTCTTTATTCTATAGAGTTTAATATGTGTTAGCAGACACATATTCTATGTGTACTTTATATTACAGTAAATAATATTCATTTTATAATGCATTAAATAGAGTTAAATATGATCCTCCTAGACTAGTTCCTTGTCCAGACTAATGGGTAGTGAATGTGTTATAAAGAAAAGGACAGTTACAGAAGAGGTTGAGAGCTTCACAGAGAAGGCTAACCCGAGCTTGTAGGAGGTTGAAGGTCTGAGTTGACATGTAGCAATGTGGCTGATGTTGTGTCAGCAATACACTAAAAACCTGTTTTTTTGTGAAAATGACTTTATTTCTTAAAAAAAGAGGGCAGAAACCATGAAACAACCTTCTCAGAGTGGCATTTGAAAACATTTTGGAATTACCGTCTTTCCCCAATAATAAGCCATCCCCATCAAATAAGCACGCCCACGAGTTTTGCACAAAACTTTGAGATAAGCCACCACCCACAAATAAGCCACCCCCCGCAAATCACCGCAAATATGACACCCACCGATCCGTGTCCGAATCTCCCATTCGGGTGGTACAATGGGTACCTGTGTGCCTCCGTCAGGGCTGGCTGCAGTGCAGAGCGGAGCAGCAAGTGACTGCAAAGGCCTGCGCACTCGCCCTTGCCTCCACACCAGGAAGAACAAGCTGCTGATCCCCCTCATAATGGAGTCTGTTACCCGGCTGGTAGAACCCAAAAAAAGTCAGTGAAGGGGACAATGAATGGCATAGAGTGATCAGAATAAGACATCCCCCTGAAAATAAGACCTGGGGCATATTTTGGCATTTTAAAAAATATAAGACAGTGTCTTATCATCAGGGAAACACGGTAGCTAATCTTGTCACAACATCATAATTTTATTGTTAAAGAAATTGCTGCTCATATTCTGAGTTCGAAGCTAAAGGTTGTGGAGCTCTATGGAAGGAACGAGGCTGCAGTATCATCACACAGATGTATATCATCACTTGGGAAATTAAGGAACTAAAGGCAGAACAATGGTGGCTGCTATGAATCATTTTAGAGACTCCTTTATAGTGTCCCAGTTGGATACCTTTTCCTCATGGCTTACCTCTGCTCCCTCCCTATGCTTCTGGTTGTATGCTCTTGTGGGACCACAGATGCTATAATTTGGGTGTTGCACCAATGTATATCATTAATTGGGAAAAGAAGGAACTGGAGGCAGTACAGTGGTGATTGTCATGGAGCATTTTAATGACTAATTTTTGGTGTCCTAATAGGATGCCTTTTCCCTTGGCTTACCTTTGCTCCCTCCCCAATCTTTTGGTTGTATGCCCTTGTGGGACCACAAAGGATGTAGAGAAGTGTTGTGGGAACATTTGAAAAAAAAGTTTTGCTCTAGCATTTGTAGTTTTTGCATAAATTAAAGTCGAAATTTTGATTTTCGAAAATTTTGACTTGCAAAAACTATGTGTGTTAGAGCAATACTTTTTTTGTACCCCTAACCCTTCTCTACATCTCCAGCAAGTTTGGTGATGATACCTTGTTCGGGGCTTTGCAATTAACTCAAAATCGTTGAAATGGTCGCATTTTTGAAAAAAAAAAATTTGACCATCTCTACTCAGGTGTTCATTTGTACAAACAATTTTCTGCATTTAGGTGAAAGGGTGAGCCCATCTCAACCCCAAATGTGTCCAACCCAAGCAGAACTAGGTTTAGGCATCGGCCATGACTTCTACTGGGCCCCAATCTGGAGAGTTTTTACCCCTGCCTGCTGTCGTCCAGTCCACCTGTACGCTGTAGTTTATGCAACATTGCCAATGTTAGTGAATGACTATGACTACAGTAGTGATGTTACATTGTGAGCTTATCTGAGGGACATTAATGCCTGCCATACACACGCTGATTAGCGGCCGATTTTGCCGCTGACCAACGGGCGCGCATGCTCGCGCCGTCGGTCGGTGGCAAAGTCGGCCTCCAGTCGGTGTGTGCCCACATGGGGTGACAGATCCCCCATAGCTCGGCCGGCCAGAGAACATCGGCATCGGGGGATGCCGGCCGATTCCATTAACTTCAATGAAGACCGGTGTCTTCATTGAAGGTAATGGCCGGCACACAAAGGGTGCCCGCTGATGAAGTTAGCCTGGGAATGCAGCCTGATGACAACATCATGCTGCATTCCAGAGCTCATCAGAGCTCGTCTGTCGGCACCCAGTCTGTGGGTGTATGGCAGGCTTAAGTGACATGACCATGGACTCTGAAATCACTGTGTATGTTTGTTCATGCTATAAAAGCAGGTTAATAACAACATTTATTAGTAGAAACATCATACCATAAGAATTTACTACAGAGCAGAGTCCAGAGTAGCAGAAGCACATGGCAGAACAATATGGTTTAATTAATTGAATTCTCCTTTAAATAAATTACTGAATAAAATCACGTCATTCAGCAATTTCTGCTTGCTGTGAAACTATAAGTATTTATTCTTCATGGGTTCTACTCAGTCTCTGATGAATTGCCTTTCATTTCTGAAAATAACTTTCACAGCTGAAAATATTTAAAAATATTTGCGTCTTGTCTTACCTTTTCCGCATTGAAAATGTCATCTGTTTTGCCATCCTGATTTGGAAAGGTATTGTGCAGTGCGAATAATACATGAAAAGATTAAGATGCAAAGAGCTTCTATCAAGCGCACACACATTTAAAAGAAGTTACTTCCCAGGTTCTCCTTGCAAAAGCATTTCACTTCATACTTCAATAATTTAGTTCTTTAGAGAGTCTATTAACTTGACTCAATTAAGCAATGATGTATGAGTGTGTATGTATAGTCCCTAAGCCTTCTCCCCAGCTGAGAACACACATCTATTCATTTTCTCTGCCGCTTTTAATACTAATGTGTCTTATAGTGAAGACAATTTCAGATGGTAAATTCATTTTAAACTTATTTTTAAAATAAAGACCGTGTTTTGTCCTCTCATGCATTTACATGATTTCGGCCAAGGTCCAGGTTTCCGGGACAAAAGAGTAATTTTCATCCGAGTCCATGCGAATGTAACATTCTAATTTATAATACTCTGATAACAACCTCTCCGCAGGAAGCAGAATATTTGCAATTTGTATAATGTAACTAAGATCCTCAACTATTCCTGTCTTATTATTTACAAAAATGATGTCTGTTTTTAGCGGTATACTAGCAACGTATTATTAAAAAGTAAAAGTTAAAAAAAGATGGCAAGACCTGAAAGGAATTACAAAAACAATGGTATTCTTTTACTGAATGAAAAATAAATGATTACAAATTAGATTTTTTAAAAACAATATATCTTTATTACTGTTTTTAACAAAGTAGAAACAAAACAGTATAACGTAAGCCCCAGATAGGCTGTGTTACAGATTACAGATAGAGAATACATAGTACACATCACCGGGCAAGGGACCCACAACTTAATCTAACAAAGATATATGAAAAGAGGGGTACACCTGACAACCAAAGTTCAGTTGGCGCTACCTACATCCAAAAATTCAAATAGAAAAAAGACGATATGTGGCACCCTGCTAAATTAAAGAGCGTAGTCTTTACTTCTAGCCTTTCATGGTAGAATAAACAAAACAAATATATAACACATTTTTCATAATGAAGTACAGAAATTTTTATTGAAGTTATGAATTATTCATGATAAACATGGTACATTTTTTACATAAATGGTAAACAATAATCTGGTCATAAATTTTTGATGCGTTTAGTGACCTCAGTCGCTTCTTCAGGAATTAACCAGTGTTCGGCTATGGGATAATATGAGAAATCGATCAGTATATATAGGCAATATAATGTCTAAGTAATTTAGGTATGTAAAATATCTAACAAAGGTTGGAAGGTAACACAATTGGCTATGTAGGGTCCTAGGATCAGCAGCTATATCATAAACCGTACAGCAGTAGGTGGAAACAGCCCATAAGGGGGTGACAAGAAACAAGGATACAGTAAAATATAGTATAGATAGAGAGAAGAAAAGAGATTAGACAAAGAGAGAGCAGAGGGTGAAGAGTGGAGTGTGAGAATCCGACCCAGGGAGGTCCTCATGTTACAAAATGTATGGGTTCTATGACGGGGGGTGGGAGGCGAGGGGAGCTCAGAGAAAGGGACACTATACAAACCAGAATTTTAACTATCGAGGACTTGTACATGCAGATCTGGAGTACTTACCTCTCTGGGCTTTTTGCCCAATTCCCAAACTTTTAATAAGGAGCAGTATGGGTGATTAAAAAAGATAACAGCATAATCATTGATGACGCCGAATGTGAAGACCCAGAGTGGTGACGCCCATCCTTTGACAGGCATCGGCGGGGACACAGCAGCCTTCCCCAGACAAGTAGACTACTCCGAATGTAGTTTGGGGTTATTTATATTTGTAAACAAACCCCATCTAACTCAAGGCAACTGAGCAAAGGGCTCAGGCATTAAATGAAAACACAAGGGGAGTCCCCTAGCGGCAGAATGACACGTTTCAAGCAGGGTCGGCGCCAGAGCGCCAGGAGCGCCAGGAGCAGTGACAGGCGGCCAATCAGGAAGGCATGCCTACGTCTCACAGGTCAGGTGGGTGCAGGTAGGGGAGCGCCAGGAGCGCCGGTCCACAGACCTGACTGAGCAGGCGCTGGCACTGGTTTCAAGTGATAAACCTTTCTCAGACCCCAAACTAGAATTTGCTGCAGCTCTCCAATCTGAATGATGGGTAGGGCTCTATGGGACTTTTTTGTTCTCTGCATGTTTGTGTGGGTTTACTCCGGGCACTCTGGTTTCCTAATCATCCCAAAAACATACTGGTAGATTCACCAACTGACTGGATAGTAGACTTCATACAGCACCATAGAAGATGTCTGCACAATAGAAAACCTCATCTACGTAAAAAAAAAATTAGAAAACTATCCAAAAGTGTGTTAAAGGTGCTTCAAACATGACACTTGGGACTACTGACCTACTTCTAATGGCTTTAGGCATTGTCTGTGTTAGGGGATTTGGAAAGCCCCACTTGCCATAGCGTTTGCTGGATTGAATAAAGGAGGTAGCGAACATAGGTGGCCCTCTTCCTGTCTACCATATTAGGCCCTCAAGACTTGTAGCTTGGCAGGGCAGAACAAAAGGTGAGCAGTAATCACCCCACCCCCCTTCCTTGGTCCTACCCTGCCATGTCCGTGTCTAATAAAAATAATAGCCTCCCCTATGGAATCAGTAAAGGGTACACAGTCCTCTAACCCATTCACTGTTTACTGTGATAAAACCAAAATGTTATCTAAATAACAACAGTTCACAAAAATAAAAAATTTCCACAACCTTTATTGAAGCTCCCTAATGGAAATCCATTGTTAACAATACAATACAATCAGTGCCTGTCGTGTTAATTTTTAGGGACAATGGATACTCATGATCATATCAAAGGATGTGGTTCCTGCCAGAAAGTGTTTTATCTAATGCTCTCTGGGGGAGGAGGGCATATACGATCCACCCTCCCAGCTTTCCAGGGGTTGTTTTGGTGGATGCCCTCAGTGATGTTAGCCCAGGGCACTGATTGGCATTAGACCGCCCATGCTGGGGAGGGGTGCTCTAGTACTGGCGAACCGAATGGTCGCTGCCTCAGAAGATGAAGAAGTGAGGATGGCAAGTTAGTTTTTTTTGTGTACCAGTTTTCCTTGTAAACTGCTGACAGGTAAATAATATGTCTAGGTAAAGTATGTGGGTTGTTTTTTTCAGTTTACAACTGCTTCAACTCTTGATTCAAATATAACTTTTGCCACTATGGTTGTAGCTGAAACCCAAAGGGGTTTCCAAATATGAGTCAACAGGTTGATTAATTGCAGAGTTGCCCTTTCAGAATTCATTGACATTGAGGCATCGGATGGTTTCATGTTATGACATATATAAGCTGCCACAGATAAAGCTTACAAGAAAACACCGAGACCTGACATTCTTCTTCAGGGGAGTCTATCAAGATGGAAGCCGTTAAGTGTAGCAACTAAAAAGGTCAAGATATACAGAGATAGAATGTTGGGACAGCCTTGTCAGTTTCTTGGTTATAAACATCTTGTCTGTCCCAGCAATGCTGTTCTGAGAATTAAGTTTTATAGAAATTGTCTATCAAGAAGCAGATCTGCATATTTACACAATGATAAGGATTTGCATTTCTTGGTTTTTCTGGAAAAAATCTTTTTTATCAAACTTATTTGGTGTACTATAACTTTGCTTTTCATTTCCTTGGGGAAGAAATCTACCATTCACTGATAAGCTTTAGAGAGTCCATTCAGTAACTTAATGTGACATGGGCTTGCATTTTCAACCTCCATATCTTAGCACTTAACCACCATCGATTTAAAATCCAAAATTATAGCTAAAACTGTTGCATAACAGTACCATGCAATTTCAACCCCTTGAATAAATATGTTTGTATTTAAATGTTTGTCTACAATACAAACCGGCATTTCTTTTCTATATTGTTCTAAAGAGCCTGAATATAATCCGACCTCTGTACTTTACACACAGAGCTAAGATGTATTCCAAAGTCATCCAAATCCTCTAACAAACAGAGAGAAAAAAACACAATGGGTCATAGAAGCTTGTATTGCTTAAGAACTCCTAAAATATCAGACCAATGCTTCTTAATAGAAGTGGAGTGAGCCCTTATAAGAAAATAAATAATAGATTATTTTTGCACAAATGTGGAAAAAAATAATAAAAGCTTTTTGTAAAATGGTCCTTTTTGTCACTTGGCCTAATAATATTTATGAAAGGTTTTACAATGAGGGTTGGATAGAATATTTAAGGTAGATATTCAGCAAAGAAGAGGCAGTCCATGTATAGTCTGTGTATTGTTGAACTTACATGGCTCTGATGTATAATCCATATTATGTCATATTGTCTATGGACAGAAGGGGTTTAGCATATTTTTTAGACTATAAAACACATTTAATGCCTTTAAGATCAAGGGGAAAATGTTTGTGCGTCACATAGACCAGTAGTGATGGCTGAACTGTCTGTCCGGCAGTCGGTTCACAGCTAACACTGTGTGTTCCTCTGTTCGGGTTGCATCCTATACATTATAATTGAGGCAAGCTTTGACCCCTTCCCCAACACTCAGGTGGGACAGTACAGCCAAAGAAGTAGTTTTTCCACCCAGGCAAACTTGGCCTAATAACATTTATGAAAGGTTTTACATTGAGGGTCGGATAGTATATTTAAGGCAGATATACAGCAAAGAAGAGGCAAAGAATATTGTTAAGCTTACATGGCTTTGATGCATGACACATATTGTGTCATAATTGTCTATGGACAGAAGGGGTTTACCATATTTTTTAGACTATAAAACACATTTTAATGCCCAATAAAATCAAGAGGAAAATGTTTGTGCGTCACATAGACCAGTAATGATGGCTGAACTGTCTGTCCAGCTGTCGGTTCCTCTGTTTGGATTGCATCCCATACATTATAATAGAGGCAAGCTTTGACCCCTCCCCCAACAATCAGGTGGGATAGTACAGCCAAAGAAGTAGTTTTTCCACCCAGGCAAACCCCTCCCCCATCCAGTAGAAACAATGTTTAAAAAATTACAGGAAATAAAAACTGTGCGACCCCCGCCAATGGGCAAAGCAGGGGGTCTGGTATGCTCTTGAAAAATGGGGTTTCGAATATTATGAGAGCCCCACAGAGCATACCAGACCCCCTTCTGGCATAAGGTCTGGTATGCTCTGAAAAAAAGACTTTTAAATCCAGCGGTTCCAACTGTCACTGCATATGTGGTGTCTCCAATGTTAGTAAACAAACCTTCAATGAGGGCATCGTGCATTGTGTATGATGGTGGGTGTATGATGGTATTGAGGCTACAAGTATGACCTGAAGGTTTGAAAATTTCGTCCTCCATTGTCAAGTCGGTTTGCCACATACATGCAAACAGCAGGTATTTATGGAAGTTCCGTCCATTTTGCAAACAGCCTAGGCTGATGTTCATCCATCACTCTAGAACAGTACCAGTAGACCGAACTTAGCTCAACATGGCTGAAACTTTACCATGTGTCTAGCAGTACCAATTCCCTGAACTCATTGATCAACCTATGGAGGGACACATTGTACAAACTGGTGCTAACCACTTACCCACAAGCAGCTATTTACATATGGGAGGAGAGATTAATCTGTGCCACATGATTACTTTACTGCCACACAGAATGTTAATGTAAATACACAATCCACATTATTTAAATACCATCAACTTAGCATAAAGTAGCTCTAGAGCGTGTCTGCGTCTTGATGTGTCTTGATCTGTGGGAAATATAACAAATTCAAAAAGTGATAGGGCAAATCTGTTCAAGGAACTACACATTGAAGGGAAAAAATAATACTCTCTAAAATATTACATCATACTGATATTATGAACTGCATTTCTTATAACATAACTTTATTAGTCAATATTTACATTTAACATCCATTATGTTAGTTTACCCTTTAATTGATCCATGATTTAATACGAGCACTAGTGATGGCCCGAACTGTTCGCATTTTCGCGAACATATGGCGAGTTCGACCCCCCCTCTATCTTTTTACATTGCACAAACTTTGACCCTGTGAGTCACAGTCAGCAGACATAA
>CM070037.1:17409731-17422132 GCA_036250615.1 Ptychadena robeensis
ATCCTTTGCGATTTTGTGCCCTCATTTGTCCCCTCCATACATCCCCAGTGTCATAAATTACATCATCAGGGGGACCAGGAAAGATTGGCAGGTTGGCAGATACAGAGGTCTTTCACCGGACAGGTAAGTATGCCCGATGTTAGCTCGGGGTGAGTTTTGCTAGTAAACAAACAGACCCAAGTTAACTTGGACTAGGCTACATGCCCAGGAGGTTAATACCTAAAAGATAATTAAATATGTATACTGTATATGTATATTTATGTATAGGAATCTCCCATTCCTAAAGGCAAAAAAATACCACCACTGTTTGAATCACACAGTAAGATAAATTAGTTAAATTAACAAAATACTTACAATGTCCCCCACTGTAATTCATTTTGCGCTGCCTATGTATGCTACACCCCAAGTCCACGCTAGATCTTGTTGGAGTACACTTGCTCAGCCATGGCTGGGTTCCCAAGTGTAAATAAGCATGCCTTCAAGTAACCTGTTGGGCTCTGGAAATTTATGCAATGCTTCTTCCCCTGCCCATACAGCTCATCTTCAGTCATGTTGCTCACCATTAGTCGCAGGTGATGTCACAGACAGTTGAAGAAGTGTGGCAACCTACAAGACATGTAATGGTTTAAAGGATGAAGTGTAGTGAGACAGTGTCCGAGAAGAGTTGCAATTAAAAAAAATACAATAAACGCATGAACTCAGAAGAAGAAAACATCAAATCAAGACAAAAAAAGGTCTAAAAGGTTGGTGACTTGACTTTGAAAGCATACTCCCACTAAAATCAGTATTTGCTTTTTGGCTCCTACCAACCACTAGAACACAAACTGGGGTTTAATATAATTATGATTATGTACTGTATATACTCGGGTATAAGTCTTTTCAGCACAGCAGCCTCTGGGTGGTCCGATGACTGATCATCTTTCTTCTGTATTCAATATTCTATCTGCTGCATCCCCGAGCTGTATTCGGATGGTGAAATCTAAACTCGGGCAGCAGGGCCATATTGTGGACCTTTAGTTAATTTTTGCTGGAGATGATGAAATTATATTCTGAATACTCCACTATCTGACTTGTAGTAGTTGCTGCATTTCCCACCATAATTTTACCCAGTTTTTGTAAATAAAATTTGTCACCTCGCCAAACTATTCGGGTCGTCTTATACTTGGGCATATACGGTAGCTGGAAAAATTTGGGTTGGTTGCTGGTATGGATGGTTACATTCTAGTTTCAGTTTAGATACAGAGGACCTTTTCTTTTGAAATTGCTTCTGTAGCATTTCATGTATTACAATTTTAAATTAATTATGGAAACATATTAAAGTTGTGCCATTAATAATCCCAATGGCTTAAAGGGTGTTGGTGTGTAATTTATTTAATTTAAGGTATTGGTATAGCGGTTTGTGAGGGTAAGTACTTTGCCATACCATCTTTTGATACGTATTAGCCCTATCATGACACAAAGGGTGTAAATATGTAATAAAACAGGGTGGTTTCAAATTCTTCTACCATCCATATACAATACATGGTTATGCTTTGTGGACATGAATGCTGAGATTAAACTCATACCAGCTGAAGATTGGCTTGGATTGGCTATGAACTAGTGTTCATACATTTATATTGTGAATATTGGCACTTCGAAAATTCATTACATTTTCGAATATAGTGCTATATCTTTGTAATCATGAATAATCTAGATTTTTTACATCAGTACCTGGAGCTATCGTGCATTGCGTTCGCAATATGCGCATGTACAAGTGCTAATTTGTGCAATAAGGGTAATAATGACTGGAGATTAGTGATGGCCGAACTTCGACCAGGTCCGTTCGTGAAGGGGTGGCTCGGACTTTTAAAAAAGTCCAACGTCTGTCTGTTCGCCGGTAGATTCAAATTCCCCACCTGAATCAGGAAAACAGTGATATCACTTCCGGAAGTTGGAATGCATACTTCCTGGTTCTAAATGCTTGATGTTACTCCACTGAAGTAAAATTTTCACTACCGGTAGAAGACTCTAGAAGGTCTCTAGTAAAAAGATTCTTCCTCCGGCGGGACCTTACAACTCCTGATCTTGTGATGCCGCTGGTGGAAGAATAGTAAGCACCTTCGTGCCGGTGAATTGGGCGGGTGAACACCGTACTGCTCTCCGCTAGAAGAAATGCTAACATCCATGTTCGTGACCCACTAATACTGGAGATCATAAATTCTCAAATTTATTGCAAATATTAGATAAAACAGTTGCATTATTTTGCGCAAATTTTCTATCCTGTTCTTCACTACTATCAACCTCAACTAAATATGCCTGACTACTGGCAGCTATAGTGGAGCTGCATAAATGAGGACCTTCACATACATGTCGGAGAAGAGGTACCTATCTTGTTCAGAGCTTTTATTTTAGCTATATTTCGAGCATTTGAAAAAGTTGAGATTTAAACACTGCAAAAGTTTAGAAAAAGAAAGCAGGAAGCTCAATGGTAATTTGTTTAAAAAACATCTATGTGATTTAAAGGGTGAAGCAAGCGTGTAATATGTGTGAAGCAGTGAACAGTAAAATTACAATACAGCATTAAAGAGAAACACCAAAAGGCTTCACATTAAACAAAACTCAGCTTTTCAGATGTGTAGGAAAAAAGAAAAAGGTAGATCATTATGGTTTCTTTTCATCTCCAAAGCATAGTTATGCTTCATGATAGATTATTATACGTTAGAAGAAAAAAAATGTTAAGCTTATTTATATGTCTGCTTAATAAGGATGCATCTTCTTTACTAGCTTATTACCATATCAAGTTGACTTGTATCCCGCTTTAGATCTTTTTACTGAACTGCATAAAAACACAGGTACAGAATGGAGGCAAAGAAAAATGGCTATTGACCAAGATGAAATTACTCAATAAAGACTGAGAGCGGATTGTAAAATGTTTGGGATATCAAATCTTAGTATAGCCCTGTCAATCAAAATGGTTGGACTTTCTCAAAATCAACAAACGGCACTCATGTCTTTATCAAATCTATTATAAAAGGTACTGTATATACAAGTCGTTTTCACATTTGCTATCAGATGTAACCCTCTTCCTATCAAAAAATAACAAGTTCCATACTCCAATGTATGTTGCAGATACTATTAAAATTTTGTGCAACAAACCCTGGGATTTATCCTACAACAGCAAGAAGCAGGAAAAGTTTACAAAATGTGAGAAACCAATGTCATATCTCCCCATTATAAGTTTTCATTAGAAAAAAAAAGTAGGTAATTTTTAAAAAAGAAAAAAAGCAGTTCAAGTTGGATCTTTACCTCACTTTGCCTGTGGATGATTTCAGCTCAGCCATGGAAGGCAAGTTGTGCTGCTCCAGCACTTGGTAACCAATGTACACAATGAATAACAGTCAAAACAATGGTATCCCAGGATCCCACAAACAATAATTTTTTCGATATGGATTTTGCTAATATGAATATTGCCTTTGCAGCTCATCACAAGTTTGCTACACTCACTGAGCTTCTGTACTACCATTCAGGAAGAGAGAACTACAAATCCAAGCATACTCCGGGCAGCTTAATGTGATGTCGCTAGAGTTTGTTGCTGAGCAGTCAGTACTCCAGGAGTAGTGATGGCCGAACATCGTCCAGATACATCTGCGAACAGGCAGATCGGACTTTAAAAGAAGTCTGCCATCCGCCTGTTCCTTAGAGAGGCGGGGAATTTGAATCAGAAAAAACGAAAGTGACGTCAGAGATGTCACATCTGATACCTGGAACGCATAGTTCCTGGTTCCGATTGCCGGCTCTGACATCACTGACAGAGCAAGCATTCACTAGAACACCAGGTTCTCTAGCGGTCTTCTATTAAAAAGGTTTTTCCTCCGGTGGGATGTCGCTGCTCCTGATCCTGCCGGAGGAAGAATAGTGAGCTCCTTCTCACCGGCAAAAGGGGAGGGTCAAACTCCCGTACTGCTCGCCGGCTAGAAGGAGTGCAAACATCCATGTTCACGGCCAAACTGTCCACCTTGCAGACAGTTCGGCCATCACTATCCAGGAGTGAGAGTACAGAAGCTCAGTAAGTGTAGCAGGCAAAGGGGCTGCAGACAAGGCAAATCTATCAGATGTGCCATATTTCCCACGGGCCAAAAATATTTGGTAGGCAGGCCCAATTTTGACCCCAGGCCAGAGTTTGACATCTATGTTCTGGAAGGAATCAGTGAACAAACATTTCTGTTATTGATATATATACACTACATCCTCAATGTCAATAAATGTTATTTTAATGTGTTAATTCCACTTCAGCAGAGTTTTAGTTTATTTATATTACTGACCCAGAAACAGTATGGTTATCTGCCATATACTGTATAGCAATGTATGGTTACCCCTTTTTTAGACATAATAATTTCATTACAGGAATGGAAATATTGATCGTTATTAAAAGGTAAATATGCACATTCTGTAGTCAATTATTCAAATTAAGACCAGCTTCTGGTCTACTCATCGATTATAAAGGAGGGAAGGACATGAAATACATATCATTAACATTTAACAAATGTTGTACCCTACAGCGCAAACAATACCTAAAGAAAAAACAGATGTTAGAACCTTTCAGTTGAACATTAAAGATGCAAGAAGGTCATTAGGTAAAATTCTCACGCACATTTTCTCCATGTTACATAAAGCACACAGCATAAATGTATTGTATATATGTATTGTATGAATTCACCTTCCATACTTCTCATCTTAATATTTACAATGATGCATGTAAGAAAGAGACCATTCATTTTAATGTAAGGATTTATAACAATATTGCAAAGACAAAGGACACACGTTTGACAATGATAAAGAGACAAGACATACTCGGAAAATCTTTAACACATTTAAGAAGGCTTTGCTGTACAGTATATGTTTTTTAAAGTTCCCCCTATAACTAGAGTTATAGGGGGACAAATACAAAATAGTCAAGACCACCAACGTAAAAAACCCCATTAGGATACATACAAAGGGTATCTTTGATAAAGGAATAATAGCAGTATAGGCAATATTCGTATTTGCTAAATTTTGCAAAGTTTTCGTCTAATATTCACAGTAAATTCAACATTTCATGATCTCTTTTTTTTCTTTTTTTATTAAATTTTTATTGGTTTTTCAGTTACATAACAGAAGAAAAATAAATGCAATAACAATGACTTTAGCTGACAGATAGTGTTGAGCTCGAATATTCGAATGCCGAATATTTTTCGCGAATATCGGCAATTCGAGAATCCGCCAATATCTCGAATATCTCGGCGGATATTCGCAATTCCGAATATTCGCAATATGGCCATGTATTGCGAAAATAATATTCGCATTGCGAAAATAAACATAGCATGTGACCATTCATTTTAAAGATTTTCGCGATGCGAATATGATTTTCGCGTTTGCGATTATGATTTTCGCAATCCATGGTATTACCGCGAATATTCGCATTTCCAAATATAGAATCGAATATTAGTAGAATTATTCGTGAAATATCACGAATTCGAATATTGACTATGCTGCTCATCACTACTGACAGACAATAATACATCAAGACCTCCCGAAGGAGGAAGTGTAACATTCAGCATTATACAGGTATAAAGCAGTCTCAGTACAAAATAGTCATACATCAAACTTAAACTTACAACTAACATCTATACATCTAACTTCTAAACCTGCCTTCCTCGTTTACAGTCCCTGATCGCATAAACATATCTATTCGGATGGACAAAGTACATTGACCGTTTGCTATGGTCTCGTGGGCTATCTGTCCAGCCCAGTAACTGTCCGTCCTGTCCCCCTGTCTAGCCCCTGGTTGACCCTGGCGAGAGTAGCTCGTCTGATAGCGACTCTAGAACAGAGCGTTGTGTCCAGTAGGGTCCCCACTTCTTTTGAAATCTCTCAACAGCCTTGGGGCTCGCAGTACCAATATCCAATCGTTCAGTGCAATCATATAGAATGACTCTCCTAGCACCGAGCAAACAGGTATGTACCCAGTCTGCATTGGGGAAGATTTTTTCGCTGCCCTTGGGCTCATATAACTGAAAAGCAGCAACAGTGGGTCCTTCCCAATGGAAACCTGTATCGTATCCTTCAAAAGGCTCAGCACATCATCCCAGAATTTGGAGATCAGAGAACAGGACCATAAGGTAGGGTTAGACATGGAGCACTTGGGGCAAATGGACTGTCAAGTCTTTGTGCTCTGTGGGCCCACTATTACCAGGCCTGGGGGTTTGTATGCCCTCATGAGGATTCGGTATTGAGTTTCCTGCCACAGTTCAGATATACAAATTCTACGAACCAAGCGGTATCCCTCAAGTAGCTTCCCCATCAGACCTGCCTGGGGGAACTCTTTACTCCATGTAGTGGGCACCTTTGGGGCCCCCTGCGTGCGCGGGTTGTTGCGAAGCATATCATATATGCCAGACAGTTTAACTTCGTGGACCCAATCATGTCATTGAATCGCGAGGTCAGTAGTAAGTAGGTCAGATTGTTGGTCATACCCATCATAAATTTGGGATGTAAGGGATGTGTAAGGGATGCGATTCGGCAGCTGTCAGCTGGTACTGTGACTGCAGGTCCGGCAGGGAATACAGCTTCCCGATCGCCGGGTCTACCAGATTACTAAAGCATCTCAGCCCCTTCTCTCTCCATTTGTGAAACAGTGCCATTGTCGTGCCTTGCGGGAACATCGGGTGTCCCACTATCGGAAGATACCTTGAGAAGGTATATGGCAACTGGAATAATTTTCTAGCCTCCCTAAATGCCACTATGGTGTCCCTTACCAGGACACTGGTTTTCAGGTGTAGCGGGAGCCTGGGGATGGGACAATGAAGGAGTGCTGCGGGATCCCACAGGTGCGTCAGCCCCCTCTCCAACACAAGATTGGAATGGTGCGACGAACCCCCTAGCCAGTCAATGGCGTGACGTAGTATACTGGCCAGATTATATTTGCGGAAGTCCGGTAGATTCATGCCCCCCACCCTGGATGGGCGCCGCAGCGTCTTCAGCGCTATTCTCGATCTTTTCCCTTTCCAGAGAAATCTGGATAATGCTCTATCCAGGACCTGGATGTCTGAGTATCGTAGGAGGAGGGGAATGTTTTGCAAGGGATATAATAGTTTGGGGAATGCCACCATTGTAAACAGATGGCATCTTCCAAACAAAGACAGCGGTAGATTGGCCCATGTGTCA
Source organism: Ptychadena robeensis (assembly GCA_036250615.1). Lineage (NCBI taxonomy): Eukaryota > Metazoa > Chordata > Amphibia > Anura > Ptychadenidae > Ptychadena > Ptychadena robeensis. Next base: position 17,416,914 of record CM070037.1, read on the forward strand.
AGCTTACTTATGATGTCCTTTATAACCGTTTGCAAATTGAGCGTATAAAGCGAGGATGCTTGTTTGCCGATTTGCATCCCTAAATACGTGATATGGTTCTGGGCGATGGAAAAATTGGTGTCATGGAGCCATGTCCTGTGTTTATGGTTGGAAAGGAGCAGGATTTCGCTCTTGGTAGAGTTGACCCTGAACCCAGAGCACAACCCAAACTCCTGCAATATTTGCTGTATCAGTGGTATATCCTGGTGGGGGCTACTTGTGAACAGAAGGACATCGTCTGCGAATAAAGCGCATTTCAGAGTACTATCTTATAGCGGGATGCCCTTGTATTGCACTGAATCTACCACCCTACGTACCAAGGGTTCCAATGCCAGGTTGAACAACAAAGGTGACAGAGGACACCCTTGTCTGGTACCTTTCAACAGCGGGAAAGCCCTGGACAGGAATCCTGTGGTGTAAATCCTTGCGGACGGGGATGTGTACATGGCTCTCAAAAGTCCCAAAAATGATCCTCGGAAGCCCATGCGCTCCATCACCATGAACAACCACGAGAATTTAACGTTGTCGAATGCCTTCTCGGCGTCCACAGTGAGGAGCGCAACGTCCAGGAGAGGGTTTCTTTAGCAAAATCCATCGCCAACAGCGCCTTCCTTATGTTACCCACTCCCTGACGACCCTGGACAAACCCTGCCTGTGAGGGGTGAATCAAGTCAGGCATAAACGGCGCCAATCTGGATGCCAGGATCTTGGTGAGTATCTTTGCGTCCAGGTTGATCAGGGAGATAGGCCTGTAGGAACCAGGGGACAGGGGGTCTTTCCCTTTCTTATAAAGAACTTTAATGTAAGCTTGGTCAGCAGTCGGGAAGAAGCAGCCCTTACTCCACAGGTGCTCGTACATCCTATGTAGCGGTTGGGTGATGTCCGCAAGGAACAGCTTATAAAAGTCAGCTGTATAGCCATCAGGTCCTGGAGACTTTCCAGCGGGCAATTTGGCAATGGTCATCAGCACTTCGTCAACTGTCAATGGTGCATTCAGTACCGCCAACTGGGCGTCAGTCAGAGTAGGTAGGAGAGTCTCAGAAAGGTATCTCGGTTTTGCAGTTCGGCGTCAACCCCGGCGTCTGTATAGAGATCCACATAGAATTTGGCCAGCACGGAATTGACCCCCGCCGGGTCCGTCACCACCCCCCCCCCCCGTAGAATCACGGAGGGCTGATATGTGTGTGGCCGGTGTGACTTGTCTGGCTAAGGTGGCTAGCAGCCTCCCGGCTTTGTTCCCAAATTTATAGTATTGGAGGTCTCTATAGTTTTTCCTAACAAGTTCCTCTTGTTCTAACCAGTGGTCACAGTCGTGTTTGGCCTGCGCAAATCGGGATTTGTTTGATACCGTCGGGGAAACATACAGATCGCATTGGGCCTGACGCAATTGACGGAGGGATTCCTTATACCGTTCCCTGGTGCGTTTGTGTTTAGCCGCCAGAAAGGCGATGATATACCCCCTAATTGCGGCCTTTGCCGCTTCCCAAAACAGCACAGGGTCTTGCTCATATTGTTGATTGTCCAGTTTATAGTCCTGTATTTTACGCGATATATACTCTCCACAGGATATATATCTCCACAGGATATCTGTACCCTTAGGAATATTCTCCAGTATGTGCAGACTGACCGGCGCATGATCTGAGATAATAATGTCATGAATCTCGGGGTCTACACATAGTGGCAGCATACTGTCTGTAACCATTAGGTAGTCGATTCTCGATAAGGAGACATGTGCTTGGGACACATGAGTATATTGTTTAGATGTGGGGTTCCGTTGTCTCCATGCAGCTGGAGGTGGTCCGCGAAGTCAGATAATGCAGTCAGGGGCGTCAAAGGGCGGGATTTGGGGGCCATCGTAGATAGTCTGTCTATGTCCGACATCATGGTCTCATTGAAGTCCCCTCCCAGAATTTTATTCGGGCACGGGTCAATAGCTACAGTCTGGGCCAAGGAGTGAAAATACGTCTTGGTTTGCGAGTTGGGAGCATACACGTTATATACGCTTATGTCGGTCCCGGTCGAGCTCAGGGTTACTCTCAGCAGTCTACCTTTGTCGTCATGAAAATGAGAGGCTACCGAGTATTTGAGGTTTTTGTGGAGCAGGGTAACGACGCCACCCTTTTTCCCCTTTGCAGGTGATACCAGAACCTTCCCTACCCATAGTTTGGTAGGAATGCGGCTTCGGAAGTGCTCAGATGCGTCTCCTGAAGAAGGGCCACATCCGCCTTCAACCTTTTGAGATGCCTGAGCACCATCATCCATTTTGCTGGAGACCTCAACCCCTTTACGTTCCACGAAAGGATGTTGAGTGTCTGCAAGTTACGGTGGGTCATAGTAGGATTGTAACGTCATAACATGCATGTTAGGCATCCGAATATACAAAACATTCATGATCTCTTTAAACCATTGGCTATTCTGGTTTGTCATCATTACGTTTATTGAGAAAATCAGCACCCGTACATGTGCATATTGTGAACGTAATGTGTGTTGTCATGGCAACATATAGTGGCAAAATGTGAAAAAGCAGCTGCAGTGTAATCAAACATTGAACATATGAACAAACACTTAAGTAATACATTGTGAAAAATTTGCACTTGTACATGCGCATAATAAGAAATAGCACTATATTCGTGATCTTCATGAAGTGCCGATATTTGCAATTCACAATTTGAATATTCGCAATCAACACTGATAAAGAATAATAAAACGTATGGAAAAATATGGCGTTGCCATACACAGCTCAGTAGATGAGCAGAGCAGGGGTGACATGGCTGGTGACACCGATGATGTAAAAGAGTGGACCCACTCTTTATTATGGATTATCTGCACAGTTGAAAAAGGTGCAATCCGAGGCGCAGATTATAAGGATCCCCCTGGTGTTCACTAGAGTTTAGGACTTTACTGCAGATGATTCCCAGGTTGAGGTCCTTGCATGCACCCATGAATCTAGCAGCTGACGATTACAGAGACGAAGCGCCAAGGGAAGAGACAAGGACAATGAGTAGAACAAGCCAAGGGTCAAAAGCCGGGGAGTCAGAGAAGAGATATCACAAACAAAGGAACCTGGAGGTGAAGACATATGAGACTTTTTTGCACAGGCAACTTGCTGTTGGCTTAAACTTTGTTAAATAGGGCAGTAGGGAGGGGTACCAGACAAGGTAGGGAATGCAGCTAGAATCCAGCAGAGGGAGCTCTTCTGCTGAACTAAGATAAAAGAGAAGGAATATCAGACAGAGCAGAAAGCAGTCATCATTGAAGCAACAGGCAGAGATCCCCTTATTTGACCACTTATATTCTCCTTTTCTCCATCATCCCCTTGAGAGTTTGTAGGTACTTATCCATTACTCTTGCAAGGTTATCACCTTCCTGTGACCAATTTCCTAAAGCCTTTTTACTTCACTGCTGAACCACTTAAAGCTCTATGACCTTAAAATAAAAGACTACGTGTCCTCCAAAGGTGCAGGAGTTAGCTGAATGCCCACCCACAACCCAGGATTGGGTTTCCAGCAGTAGAGAGCACCAACTGTAGAGAAGGCAGGAAACAAGGTAAGTATTGTAACTTATTCGTAATTTCCTACAATTAAACCCATGAAACCATTGTGTAGAGTAGTAGTGCTGAGCTTGAATATTCGAATTGCAGATATGTTCCTCAAATATCGGCTATTCGAGAATTTGCTAATTTCCCGAATTATGCACTGGGAAACTTTATGTATTGCAAATATATATAAATATATCATGTTACCATTCATTTTGAAGGCATTGTGCATATTCAAATATAAATAGAATTCACAAAATATCACAAATTCGAATATTGTCTATGCCTTATCACTACAGAGTAGAGCACCCACTTCAAGGTTAAAGAGTTTTCTCCTGTTGAGTTCAGAGAACTTAACATTAGAGTCAACATGAGTCCAAAACACTGCCAATATTTTGCTTTACTTGCATTGGTAGCAAAGGTTTTTCCAGGGTTATTGTCAAAGGATAGTATTATAATTCCACAATTATACCATAAGGCAGTGGTTCCCAATCTGGAGGGCGAGACCCACTGTGGGGACGTGAAGGTACTCCAGGGTGTTGCCAGCCCTCATTTTTAACCTGTGTTTAAATAGGGAGGGGGGGCCTGATAATGTTCCTAAATAGAAAAGGGGGCCCTGCAAGGAAAGTTTGGAAACCACTGCCATAAGGGATGGCAAGTTCTCAGAGGAAGTTCTCCAAGATCCCCACCGTGTTGTTCGAGACTAAGTCCGTATATCATGAGTTAACAAACATCATTGGGGCTATTATCATATATGGCAGATAGCATTTATCACCATGTGAAAGAAGAAAGGATGCGAGGATGTTCTCACAGCATGAGACTACTAGCTTAACTGATCTAAAAGTTTTAGCAGATGTAGTAGCTATATTGACAAAAGTGTCAGCACTTTCATCCTGTCAGTTGATTTGCATATATTTATAATGCATACTGACCCATAATTCCCAAAACTAAAATAGCACAGTGTAGAATATTTAAACTTTTTATAAAAGCTTTAAGACACAGAAGAGTGAATAATTTTGGTTACTCCACATCAGTGATTTTGAAAAAAAAATTTTGGTTTCTTAACACAATTACTAAACATAATATTGTTTATATCGCTCAACTTCACAGGCCCAAAAATTTTGTATTATCATGTGATTAACTTCAAATTTAGTTTTAGAAGCCATTTTCTATATTTTTCAACATCAACATTTTCAACATGTTTTATATTTTATGAACATCATAACATTCATAAAATATAAAACATCAGGGTCAGGGTAAAAGGAAAGAGAGGCACAAATGAGATCTCAATACAAGACTTCTTAGGTGGCCATCCATGGCACCTCTAATGTAGCCAGACAGGTAGGAGGTAAAATTGTAGTTGGTATGGGTGAAGATGACATAACATTGACCATCAGACTTTCTGGCCTAACCACACAAGACACAATCAACTTCCAACTTCCTTCTCCTTCCCAAAAGTCTAATTCTAACCGATACATAATGAAAATACAAAATAAAAGGAAGTAATTATTTTTGGTTTTGGGTAAAGTTTGTGTGAATCTAGTGAGTAGTGATGGCGCGAACCCGGAATTTGATGTGCGCGAATGGCGAACTTCCGCAAAAGTTTGCGAACCCGGCGAACCGGCGAACCCGCCATTGACTTCAA
>CM070037.1:17422232-17436030 GCA_036250615.1 Ptychadena robeensis
CTGTGCTGTCAGTTGCTTGCTCCTTTCTGCGCCTGTGTTCATCTATGAGTCTGTTTTTGAGAAATTCTAGTGTCAGTTCATCTTCAGGGCTTGTTTCCAGAGCGTTTATCAGGGCACAATATGATTCATGTAAACTGCATAGCAATATGGCTGATACATGGCTTTCTTTTATATCCTCTCCAATTGCGCGGAGCTGTGCCACAACCTCCAGCATTGCATTGATATGCTCCTGCATGTCCATTCCGGCACTCAGCCTCATTTTGTATAATTTCCTGAGTAAAAATAGCTTACTGTTCAGGCTGGATCTCTCATGCAGCTTTTGCAATGCATCCCACATGCCCTTAGCAGTGTTCTGCTCCCTTATATGAATAAGCTGGTCATCTTCCACTAACAGGCTTATTGTTGCCCTTGCTTGTCTGTTCTTTCTATCCCATTCCTGGGGATTATTATCTGGTCTGTCTGTAATAACTACTTCCCACAAGTCATCTCTGGATAATAGCATTTCAACTTTAAACTTCCACAGCTGATAATTCTCATTATTCAGTTTAGCCACTGCTAGTTTAAGTTCTGAGCTGCTAGCCATCTCTTTCTCACTTCCTTGACTGTACACACACAGATGTTGTCTTACTTGTATCAGTAGATCTCTGTATCTCCAGAAGACTCCTTGTGTCAGTCAGTCAGCTGAGCTGGATTGTGTCTGGGCCCATAACCTGTTGGATGTAGTGGTCTTGTGTAGATCACATACAGGAAGCTTCCAGTCATCAGATCAGTGAAGAAGAACTTTACTTGTGATTCATCACAGGGATAACATGTGCAGAAACAACAAAATGGTGGATGGAGGGAAGAGAAGAAAACAACAGAGAATGCAGAAGCACAAACAGTATACACTGCAACAACTTATCTACACAGCGCCATCTGCTGGACATATTGGCATAGCACAGTTTAAGAACTAAAGCCTGTTGCATTTATTCCAACAGGACACTGGTGGTGATGGTCAGTTTGGAGGACACTGGTGGTGATGGTCAGTATGGCAGACACTGGTGGAGATGGACAGTTGGCACAAGGCTGTAATGGATGGAAAGCCGTGCACTATGTAGTAATACCCTTTATTAATAGGGTGAAAAAAATTGCTGGGTATTACCCTGCCACCAGATAACTGTGGCTGGGCACACACAGTTGGCACAAGGCTGTAATGGACGGAAAGCTGTGCAATATTTATTAATACCCTACAATAGGGTGAAAAAAATCCCCTGGGGTAACAAAGTGCCACCAGATATGAGCACTGGCAGTAGGCACTGTGCAATATGTGGCTTGCAGGATCACTGGCAGCAGCCTGGCATGCCAGCCAGCAGGCAACAGGGTAGCAAAAAATAGCCCTAAAAAGGGCTTTTGGGGTCTTTTCAGGACTCTGTCCTGACAGCAGACTAAGAGCAATGTACTGTAGAAAAACACTGACTAGCTAATGGTTGCCTATGCAGCAGCAGCTCTATGTTCTAACTCCCTCCACTCTCTCCAGCAGCATGTGAAATGGCGTCCTGTACTTGCTATGTTATAGGGGTGGGATGATCTGTGAGGTGGGAGGTGCTGATTGGCTGGATTATGTCTGCTGACTGTGACTCACAGGGTCAAAGTTTGTGCAATGTAAAAAGATAGGGGGCAGGTCGAACTCGCCATATGTTCGCGAACATGAGACGAACGCGAACATGCGATGTTCGCCGCGAATAGTTCGCCGGCGAACAGTTCGGTCCATCACTACTAGTGAGCATGCATGTATACAGTGGTGGTTTTATGCATGGGCAACCTGGGCGTTTACAAGAGTACATTTTTTCAGACGTCTCCCCCCTCTCCCACACAGTAGAGATGCTTTCCGGGGGGTGAGGTGGTTTGGGGATGGGGGGTGAATAGAGTCCACAACAGACTCAAAAAACAGGAAAACATCTTATTGTTCTGCCGTGTTTTATTGGTACGGACCCTCCGGCAACTTGGGGACTTTCAAGGCATTCAAATTAAACCAAAGAATTCATGTGAACAGTTTATTCCAAAATGATCATAATCCAAAGGTAAGATAAATGGTTCATCAGATATGCTACAGTTGTGTATATAATATACTCAGCATGTTTCGCTGATTGCTTCTTCAGGAGTTTATATACGTAGCATTTATTCATAAATCTGCAGTAAATCTGTGGGTGATAGCCACATATGTACTGTATATCTGTACAATTACAGTTTAATACAAGTTATATGGGTAATATTTACCTTTACCAGCTTGTGGAATATTGTTTAGGGATTTACCCTCCCAGTGTTAATTCGCCGCCTGTTTTCGCCACCATCTCATCTTGCCGGATGTGTTGGGTATATCCAAGCATAGGGGGTGTGTATATTATTACCAATAAGTCTGGAGATGGAGCACATATCCTAATCCATTGGGTCACAGCATAAAGACCACAGGGTTGTCTCTGTAAGTGCAGCCTTAATAATGAAATAAGAACAAAAGTCGGCATTAACCCTGTCACAACATCAGGAAGAGAGGAAGGAAGTCCTAGGAGGTGAAAACCCAAAGATAAAGACCAATAGAAGACAGAAGACTGAAGAGGAGACATGACCCCCTATAAAATTTAGAGAAGCAAAGAAAGAAAGAGAGAATAAAAGAAAAAAAAAGACAGAACCCTCCATTAGTTCCATAGAACAAAACTAGGGTTTGTGTAGACCACAGTGAAATTAAGGGAAGGTAGCATAAGTGCCCACATATGCATACATATCCGTAACAGACTCTCACCTCACAAGCTCCCCCCCCAAGAGCAAGGTAAGAACATGGGGGGGCTGCCATCAGAGGGGTTGGCCAGGGATCTCCCTAGGACCACTGGGAGGGGTACTCTGTAAAATAGACCATGGGGAGGGGCACTCTGTAGAATAGATTTTCAAGGAATATAATCACAGAAAGAAGAAAGAAAAGACTGATTTCATGTGAACATGTAATACATTTCTACAGAAATGCTACAAAACTAAATATTATTTCAAAAATTAGAGCAGACATAACAATTTCAAAATGACCTTCAGAAAGTAAAGCTTAATGAATACTTTCATAATCTGACAATGAAAAATTCAACAACTGCTGTAAAAAGGAAAAGTCACTGGCAAACAAATGAAAAATAAATGACAGTTTCCTACAAAAAGTGAAAGAAAAATTAGATGGAGAACTTATAAAAGTTAGTTTTGTGTATACAGTACAAAATGTCTTAGTGGTGTGCTGCTGTGCAACATAAGTATAACTTCTCCCTGTGGGCTGCACCTTCGCCTGTTGCTGGACAGAACACAAGAGTAAAGACATTCCAGAGCCTTCCAGCAGCTTCTAAGATTTGTACAGGCATTTAAAGAGACTAACACATAAAAATATATACAATGGCATTGCCAGTTTAATATACAATATATACATGTTTCTTACAGTATTCTATAGGACTCTGTGTTGTGGAAAATTTTGCTGCTATAAAAATATCAGTTAATATCAACACTGTTAGCAGTTCTGTTTCTAGCTCTTTGGGGACCCTATGCAAGACCCCCATCCCCATCAAAAAGAGGAGAGGACACATTGCACCCCCTACTGCCCGGCAGAGGGAAGAGAATACCCGCAGTTGGGAACTGACCTTTGCTCCCAATGTTCCCTGAGACCCTATGCACATGCATATTTGGCATATGGCAAGAAATGGCCCTATTTGTTAGAGGTCCATTTTACATGACAGAAGCTAATATTGTAAAATAATGGCTTTACTCATTATTAAAGACCAGTATGATCATTAAGATCAGGCCAGGGATGGGGTACACACTTATGGACTACATTACAAACAGTCTAATGCCAGCTGCTGGAAGGATGATGCTCTAATCCAGTGGAACAGGAGATGTAAAGGTATTAGGAGAGGCATTTAGGCATCGCTGGCAATGCTACAAAGGGAGTTCCTCCTTCTCTAGCCCTAGCCTTTCCAAATGGTGACACTCACCACAGCAGTCACATGGTGCTGGGCCCCGTTGTTCCCCAGGCCAGTGGAATCGTCCTGCTCCTGTGGGGGTAGGGGGGTGACTTGCAGAGGGGGCTACCAATTGCCACAGTCCTAATCAGACAATCCCCAAACTGAATTAAAGACAGAGCTCCTATTGTTCCTCATATTTATAACTCTCTGGGTTGCACCTGGACCTGATGCCTGTTGCTGGGCAGAACGCAAGAGCCTTTCAGAAGCTTCTAAGATTTACATAGGCATTTAAAGAGATATACACATAAAAATACATACAATGTCATTACCGACTATATATACAATATATACACTTTCAGTACACTGTAAAGAGCAGTGGAAATTGTTGCTGCTATATAAATATCAGTTAATATTAATACTGTTAGCAGATCCACATCACATCCCCCCCAGCAGAGGAAGAGAGGACACAATGCATTGTATCTCACCGACAGGGAGAAAAAGAGAAAGGAAGAAAGTGAATCCCTGATCGGCCGCATGGGGGGGCTTTTGAAGCGGAGCTTTGGGGTCCCATGCACATGCATTTTTGGCATATTGCAAGAAACAGCTCTGTCTGTTAGAGGTAAAATAAATAGCTTTACTCAATAATAAAGACGTGCATAATCATAAAGATCTAAAGTTATAAACAGGCACGTCTTATTCACCTTATAATTCAATATGACGACAGAATATTTGAAAATCAATATGTAGTTATACGTTTGCACAGCACCCCTCAGGATTATCTCAGCAATTCAGAATCATACAATAATCTTATGAAACAGTCAGCTCTCCATATATACAATACTAGCGGAGTAATGCATTCTTTCTGCTTTAAGGTACAGTGCGGTATTTAACACGAGATTGATTTCTGCACCATGATAGCCTTTAATTACAATTTTCTTTACCAATATGATGTTAAAATCTTTAGCTTTTAGAAAGGGCTGAGCCTCACTCAACGAATTCTATTGAATTTCTTTAATGCATGAAAGTCTGGTGGAAATGACACTTAATCAGATGTGTGCAGTGATATGCTAATGTGTTCATTACAGTAATTTTACTTTGAAACTCCTGTGAAGCGGAGAGAGTTTGTGATGCTTTATTGATGCGCCCGAGCATAATTTCAAAAGTGTTACAGGAAAGTGGTCAATTCCTTTAATGAGCCACTGCTTTCTACTGTTATTCCTCAAATCATGTTTTTCCTCTCCATTAAATATTTAAATTTTTTTTTCTTTACTTCAAAAAACATTTTCAAAGTAATCAATATAAACGACTGTACTTTATGTGGTCTGACTCCATCAACATCAGAATTTAAATCAATAAAGGGGCATGGCTTAGTTCAATGCAGAATGCAGTGGAGAATGTGCATGTGGTTTTGAGAGTTGAACTCAGAATAAAAGGAAGACATTCCTTTGCAGTAGGGCTACATACATTGCATCTGCAAAGTATTCACAGATCCTCACTTTTTCTACATTTTGTCATGTTACAGCCTAATTCCAAAATTTATTAAATTAATTGTTTTCCTCAGAATTCTAAACACAACTCCCCATAATGACAGCGGGAAAATGTTTCCTTTTCAAATGTATTAAGTTTGTAAACATGTAGAAAGCACAAGTATTCACAGCCTTTGCCATGAAGCTCAAAATTGAGCTCAGGTGCATCCTGTTTCCCCTGATCATCCTTGAGAGGTTTCTGCAGCCTAATTGAAGTCCAGCTATGGTATATTTAGTTTATTGTCTGCAGTGTTTAAATCAAATCAACTGGACTTGCTGTTTTTGGTTTCTTGAAGACGTTTCATTAGTCATCCGAATTCAGAGTGACTGTACACAATCTTACAAGAAATATATACTCTAGGGTATAGCTCTAATCCAAATAATGTGTTAACCAGCATGGGGTCTAAGCCGCATGGAGATAGGTGTTACAACATTAGCATAATTGGAGCTGTGAGGTGTTATTAATCTGCCCAGTCTTGAGAGGTTTTAAAATGGTATTGTAAGTGGCAGATTGGACATGGCATTGGAAAGATACAAACTTGTTTATAGGCTGCCATACACGGCATGGATTCGTGCCGGATTCCGGCACGATGGATTCCGGGCGCGTGCACGCGGATCCATCGTGCCGGAATCCCCTGCAGCCCACCTTGCCCGTCCGACAGCATCCGATGGATCGGGGGCACAGAATCGGATCCGAGGAAGAACCAACCTGTTGGTCTTTTCGGGTCCGATTCTGCTCTGATCAGGGGGCGTTGCGGTCAGGGAGGCGATCCATCGGACACGGATCCGGCCGTACAAGGTGGGCTGCCACGATCGGATTCCCTAATTCCTAAGCCAGGGAATCCGTGCTGTGTATGGCTAGCTTATATAAGGTCCCACAGTTGACAGTTCATGTCAGTGCACAAACCAAGTATGAAATCCAAATGAATTGTCTGTAAACATCTGAGACAGGATTGTCTCAAGGAACAAATCTGGGGAAGGTTACAGAAAATTTTTTGCTGCTTTGAAGGTCTCAATGAGCATAGTGGCTTCCTTTATCCGTAAAAGAAAGAATTTCAAAACCACTAGGAATCTTCCTAGAGCTGACTGGCCATCTAGATTGAGTGATTGGGGAAAGTCAGGGATATGACCAAGAACTCGATGGTCACTTCCAGAAGGACACCCATCTGTGTAGCAATCCACCAATCTGACCTGTATGGTAGAGATGCCACTCCTTAGCCACTCCAGACAGAAGCCACTCCTTAGTAAAAGGCACACGGCAGCCGTTTGCCAAAAGGCACCTGAAGGACTTTCAGAGCATGAGAAACACAATTCTGTTGTCTAATGAGACAAAGATTGATCTCTTTGGTGTGAATGCCAGGCATCACGTTTGGAGGAAACCAGGCACCACTCATCACCAGACCAATACCATCTCTACAGTGAAGCATGGCGGTGGCAGCATCATGCTCTGGGGATGTTTTTCAGTGGCAGGAACTGGGTGACTAATAAGGATATAGGAAAAGATTACAGTAGCAAAGTACATCCTAGATGAAAACCTGCTCCAGAGTGCTCTTGAACTCATACTGGGTTGATAGTTTATCTTTCAGCAGGACAACAACCATAAGCATGCAGCTGAAATATCAAAGGAGTGGCTTCAGGACAACTCTGAGAATGTCATTGAGTGGCCCATTCAGAGCCTATTTGGAATCTCTAGTATTGGTTACCGAACATCGGCCGTGTCCCTCCGCGAACAGGCGGATTGGAATTTTGAAAAGTCAGCGAACTTCAAATTCCCGCCTGTGTGCAGGGAATTTTAATGGCAATTATACTGGAAATGATGCCACTACGTCACTTCAGGTTTATGGAACGCACAGTTCCTGTTCCAAAACCGGAAGTGACGTCGGTCAGACGTCACATCTGGCCTGTGCCCGGTACAACACTAGAGATCGGGTGTCTCTCCTCCTCTGTACCTCTAGTGAAAATAATTCTTCCTCTGGCTGGACTGGGCGTGGAAAGGTCTAGCCAGAGGAAGAATTATAGATTTCTTCTCGCCTGCAAAGGGGGCGGGTCAAACACCCGTACTGTTCACAGAAGAAGAGCGAACATTCAATGTGTGTGATGAACTGTCCGTCCGGTAGACAGTTCAGCTATCGTTAATCTCTAGAGGGATCATAAAACGGCTGCACAGACGCTTCCCATCCAACCTGATGGAACTTTAGAGGTGCTGCAAAAATGGACGAAACTGGCCAAGCATAGGTATGCCAAGCTTGTGGCATCACATTCAAAAAACACTTGAGGCTGTAATTCCTGGCAAAGGTACATTGACAAATATTGAGCAAAGGCTGTGATTACTAATGTACATGATATTTCTCAGTTTAGAAGGACAGCAGGGCCTCTAGATTGTACTTGGCACCACACATACACAGGGACTCTGAGAGCGATGTTTGGCTAAACAGTAGTACAGCCCAAAAAGGATACCTCCACAAGAAGCGGCGGGGAAACATGACTGTACTGTCATGTGCACATCCACATGGACCCTGGGGATGCCGTTTGGCCATTTGATAGTTAGACCAGAACATATCCCTTCACCAGAGTGTGGAGTCATGCCTCAGCCATACAACCTACTGCAAAGGCTGCCTGAGATCCCCGGTGGTTGTGTAAGTACTTTACACTCCTATATTAAAAAACGAATCAAATTAAACATTTTAACATTAAAGCATAAAGCTACAAAGTATGATACTTTTAAATATAAAAAATTTAATGAAATCATAATTTGAAAAGAATCACAGGACTGATAAATATGTTTCAAAATGTTTTCCATTCTGGTGTTCTATTACACATTATGCCTTCTTCCTTCTGTTATAGTTTTCTCTTTGGGTTCTAGAAACCACGTAACACTCTCATTCTGGGGCTTTGAAGGATAACACAAAAAAGCTAATGCAGGGTTTTTGTTGAAATAAAATACCTACGAACCAAGATGGAGTCAGCTCTCCACATAATCGTTTCCATTTAGAGGAAGGCTATCTGCGGAGTGACTACTGAAAGGGTGCCATTTCATAGGAAGATAAATGATTCCTCTTTAATTTTCAGTCATCAGTAGCTCTGAAAGGAATGGATTATAATTATTTTCCATCTCATTGCTGCATCACAATTTTAATGTTTTAATGGAATTACAGATTGTGTGAGGAAAAAAATGAGAATAGAATGTAAATTCATCTACCTGAAGTACACAAGAGGCAAAATGAAAGACAGAAAAAGGTCTCATTATGATGAATGATTAAATGAATTTAGAAGTATGAAATATTTATGGATATCACTATGAGGCTTATTAAACAACAGCAGATCTGCCGCTTATCCCCACAAATAATTATTTATTCCAAACTACATACAGCTCTTCCAGGCTTGTTGGCCATCGTCAATGTAGTGCATGGAGACCATGGCTCTGTGAAGTAGGGCTTGGAACCTGAACACTGAAGGACAACCATGAAGTTTATGGTGAGAAGGGATTAACCTCCTTGGCGGTTTGCACGTGGTGGGCTTTTTTACAAAGCACACCATGGGCGATCTCGGCGGAGCACATTAAGCACATTATTTCCAGGAGGTCCCCTGCACGGCTACAGCGTCACCGAGACGCGAGACGCTGGGAAAAGGCGACAACCTCCATAACATGGAGGTCAGCCTGTATGCCGATACTCAGAACCACAGAGGGAACTCGGTGGACAGTTAAGTGTTTAGTGAGTTAACTCGTGGTGAGTTTTCTCAGTTGAGAAGGAGGTTAAAGTACCAAAGTCAAGTCAAAATTTGTCAAGTCTAGAACAATACTTTTTTGTAATACCCTTCACTTCATCTCCAATGGGTCGACCAGTTTGCCCCCATAAAGCCAATCCATCTCATCCTCATGGCATACACACCCAAAAGGTAAACTCCACAGAAAACAGCACCCAGGACACAATGTATATGATAAATCAAGTAATAATCCATAAATAGAAATAATATAACCAACAAGGCATAAAATAACTTCAAAACAAACCCAGATGTTATAAGAGACCTGGAAAGGTGACCTTACCATTTAGACCTGGTGACCTTAATGCATTTAGCTCATAAATCCATTTAGTCTCAATCTGGATTAGTTTTCTATCCACCCCTCACACTGGGGACGTGAGCCAGAACAACCAAGGAGACAAAAGATTAGTCATTACTTGTATTGGAGACCTATGTCTCCCAATTGGTGTCAATAAGTTTCTATTCACAATATTCTAACTATGGTCCCTTATCTGAAACCTAAATTCTCTTTTGGTTTGGCCACATAAAATCTGCTGCATGGGCAAAACATGAGGACAATTCCAGTGGACCGGTAGTTGACATGATATTTTATTCAGTTAACATAGCCACATCTCCAAGTGTCATACTTAGTTCCACCATTTTCTAATTTACAATAATGGCTCCATACAATGTGGTCTTTAATAGACTTACACTTGTGGAAACTCCTGAATATATTGGCCAGCAATAGCATCACTTTTCAGCAAATCATACCAATATTTTAATGTTCAGTATTTCTCTAATCTAAGGGTAATGATACGAAAACGTTGTTACTCTAATTGAACCATGGTCATCCTGTTTTTTCATGGTAGACAGTAACTGTTCTTGTTACACTGTCAACATATGGTATGACCTATTTTAAGAGTCTAGCTTTTAAAACTGTTAAACATTAAAACCCCTAGACGCATGCTTGTGTAGATCAAGAACATCTATAGGGTCCTAAACGACCAGGGTCCACTCTGGGCACACACATTAAAATGTTGAATGGGGCTTTTAGCATTCTACAAAAATCACTTTACAGTAGTTCAAATAAGAAAAACATAATCTTTCAGAGCAAAACATTCTCTATCCTCAATAATGATCACGACGGGGAAATAAGGAGGTATGGGGTAGTGAACTTAACCAAATACAGGAACAGATAGGTAACCATCCCAACAACAAACAGTAACAACAAACAGGAGCATCCTGCTCCGTGAAGGATGCCGCCCACTAATCAGGTAAAGTCTCTGAACTCTGGGGAGAGGATACAATCGTTGGTTCATCAGAGGTCACATCTTACAGCATGTAAGAACCACACTGGGCTGAGCACTGAGAACTGACTTTTCATGATAAGGGAACTTAGAAATAAATGTGTACTGTTGTGATTAGAAGCCATCTGCACGTTTCTTAACCACGAATTGTTGCCTGGTGGGAAGGTATTTGCATGTCCGTACCTTCCACCATTCCCCCAACAACAATACTGAGCACTGTGGAATTGGAATCCAGTAATTTTATATCCTCTGAGATCTGGCTCCCGCCTAGTGGATGGATGACAAACATCCGAACCTTCTGCTTCAAATCCATCTTCTCTTATCCCACCCAGTTTAGCTCCCCTACAAGCTCCCCTACAACCCTGACATGATTGAAATAAAAAAAAGTATTCTCATTGCAAAAGTTGTGAAAATTGAAAACAGATAAAAGTGTCTGATTTTTCACATTTACATTTACACATGACTGATAAAAAAAAAAACATATATTTATTTTTAGCTTTTCCTTATAGCATTTTCACCTATATGTGAGCTGTACAATTGAAAGAAAGTACTATACATAAAATCAATGTATTATTAATATTATTATGTAATATGTAATATTAATATTTAATAATCCATTCTCTATTTATTGTTTTATAAAACATTTTTTACTTTTTTTTAAAAAATATTAAAAAAAATATTCTAAAAGATGTCAAAAGGCTATACTGACGTCATCTGTTTTAGCAGATTTTCAAAGCATGAACCAAGCAGTTGGTTTTTTATGAACATGAATCTTAGAAAAGCTTCTCTCTCCCACACCCTTATGTCTTACTGGTAACAAGCAAGAGGGAAGTTTAGGAATTTACTTTACTTTCCTGAAAAACTTTAATTCAAATTTTTCAATAAATTTTGGGAGCCCCTTTTCCACATTGGTTATTGGTTATTTCGTGTTTATTGGTTGTTTTTATTAATATACATTTTATTATTAACTTTTGTGTAATGAAGCACCAACATATTGCGCTGCGCTGTAAGGGTTAAAATGCAATATAACCTAAACAGGTACAGACACAGAAAGAGAGCCTGCCTAATTAAGCTTACAACCTAAGAGGCTGGGAAACAAAGTATACAATAAGTAAAGGAGATAGCACTAATAGAAACAAGGTATTTGTGTCCTTGTTCCTATTTGTCTGTTACAGGGGGCCACACTCCTCCATTTTGAGAGCTGCACACCTACACGCAACTAAAACACCCATCCCTCATACTCACTCAGTTTTACTCTGTGATCTTTGCCTAGGCACCCATACACCTACTGAGGTCCTTTCTGGCCACTGATATCAACATAACTGTGTAATCACTGCTGGCAGTTGTACGCAACTATCTATCTTCTTTTAAAGGAGATGGGACTAGCTGGTGATATTAGGAATAAAAAGATGGGCAGGCAAGACGGGGTTTTCTGGACATTTTGGAAAGTGGTAGAGGATTAAGTCTGTTAGATGAGGTAGAGAGTTCCAGAGAGTAGGGTCAGCTCTAGAGAAGTCAAAAAGTCATGTATGTGATGATGTTATGAGTGGGGATGTAATTTTTATTCATTGGAGGGATAAGACTAATTCATTGGACTGATAAGAACTTATTAAAATGTTTACCCATAACACTTCTGGTTTAAGGGTTCCACCCTCCTCCATTAAAATTATTCTGATTAATAAATATAGTTCCTACAGCAAGTATTCTGTTTAAATTTACTATCAAATGCACATCTGTAGCATCATCAATGATGCCCAAAATCAGGGCCATTTCTGGACGCATAGGGCCCCAGGCATGGTCTCCGGTGCTTTACCCCACATGCATATTCCACATGCCTCCCGGCCGCACGGACGATTGCAATACCCCTATCCCCCCGCTTAACAACTCGGCCAGTCAAACTATTGCAAATCCCCTCCAGCCAGGTAGGTCTGTGCAACCAATAACTTTGCATTGGGCCCACGAAAGGCTAAAAATGGTTCTGCCCAAGATACAAAAGGTAGAGATGCCTATGCCGGTAACTCAGACGAATGGCAAGGGATGCTTCCATGTCCGTAAGAAGACGTTGGATGAACATGATTGGGGGATGCCGCCGTAATATTCAGATCAGTGAAGCTCAAGGTAACCATTTTGGTAACAACCTTCTTCTAAGATAATATAATTTAATATAGTAAATGGAACCCACAGCCATGTATAATTGACGGCAACAACTGGTAGCCATCACAAATAGTCCCCTTAAATTTATTTTATCCAACTGTTTGAAGTGCCAATAATAGCTTTACAGATAGTGATGATGACGATGATGTAAAGTATGGCGATAGGGTTAAGCTTGGAGACTGAAAACTATATATATTTTAATGTTTTCAAAAGTCTACAAAACTTCAAAATGACCCCTTAACCACTGATACCTTAATTCAAGTCTCCATGCAACTTGCAACACTTGGCCTTCTACCAAATAAAAGTGAAGCTTAAACAGTATGAAGTGACAAGAAAAAATTATGTATAGATAAAGAGCTGATATGAAAGGGTTATTTTAGAGTTCTGATTCAGTAGTCTTATCAAGGAAACTTGACATGAGTTATGAGATCCAAGCTCTCTTGACTGTGAAATTGGAGCAAATGAAACCACACACATTTCAATGTCTCGTATGATGTCATGGACTGTTGAACAAAACCACACTCTCTTTGAGATTCATTTTTGTTAAGGGAGATGATTGCTTATTTCCCTTTATGAGAATTTCGCAAAACGGTCACATTTCTCCAACAAGTCTATTTTTCAGCCCTGAAATTCAAGTCAGGCCCTCCGTACAATTTTCATCTTAACTCGCTGTTTTATCCAAGAGATGGTTCTGAAAATGATATGTGACAATGGGAATGTGACGAGCCCTTTCAAAAGCAGATTAAAGAACAGAGCTTTGTCTGTTTGTATTGTAGGAAAGTATTCCGATATATTTCTTACATTAAGCAGAACCCATTTCTACAAGAAGAACTAATATGTTCACCTTTCAAGTGTCAAACACGGTGTCCAGGTTAATGTTAGAACCGTTTGGTAAAAGCTTACATGATCTGCGCAAAGGCTGTCAATGGGAATTACTATGCAAATTTATTACAGCATATTACGTTATATATCTGTCTGATCTCTACTAGAGAATAACTAAAGGGATAGTCAGGTTTCTTCTATTTCTTCTTAAATATTTTGGGTTGCCAGTTAGTGATGGCGCGAACCCGGAATTTGATGTTCGCGAACGGCGAACGCGAACCTCCGC
>CM070037.1:17439247-17449530 GCA_036250615.1 Ptychadena robeensis
CTGCGATATCCCGAAAGCTGGCTTCTCTAATCACTTCAGTAAACTCTCTATATTTATCGATGGCTAACACAGTACAACACTCTACTATTGTACCAGCATGAAATTCTTCCAAAGGCAATAAACAACACTTGGCTAGTAAGGTAAGATATCACTATAACCTTCAGTATATCACTTCAGCAACAAATCATCGGCAAAGTAGCAATTTGCTTCTCTTAAGTTTAATAAACAAACACAAGTGTGTTAAAAAAGATATTTGCCTGTTTAAATATCTTTGTATCAATTTTATGTAACTGTACACAAGACACATTTAATGTGTTTACTCCTGAAACCACAATCAGGAGAATACATTGTTCCCAGCTTGACTCTGCAGCCGTACACAAGAAAGAATTTACGGGCTGTCATAATGAAGTGAAGACATTTTCCAACTCGCTTCACACTTGAAAATGCAATCATTTGGGGGGCAGAGGGAGAGGGAATAATCATATTCTCTTATGAAATCATGAATAAATCAGAGGGTCTAGCCGAGCCTGGGCTGTGATTTCTATCAGCGTGATGGCTGCATGAATGTGGCAAATGTCAAAGAAAATTAGTTGAAATAATCATTTTGTACGGGTGATTTCCAGAAACATTTTAAGCAATACGTGAATTAGATGTTGATCACCAACTTAATGAAAGAAAAAAAACAGTTGCTTGAGTGGTTGCCAGAATGTTTCAGGTATTGCTGCTCATATACAGATTTGTTTTTAATTAATCACACAATCTTCATCTTTCCAGTTGTCTTCGGTGCTTTTGTTCTTTATGATTTGCTGCAAATCTTCAATCATCCCTTCATATTATCTGAAAAGAGAAGAAAGACCTTGTTCTCTTGAGAACAACAAAATAGAAGTTTGAACTTTTCAAAGATGAAGGCAAGAGTGACACTGTGTAATACTTTTCAAGAATAACAACGCGGCGCTCTTGTAGGTCAATGAGCATTTCTCCATATTGTACTGAAAATAGCGCATTAGCGCCGACTTTACCAATTGTGCTATTTCTAATGAAATGTTAACCAAGTAATTAAAATGGAGTCAAGGTTTTTTTTTTTCTTTCATGTAAAAATTTGTACCCATTTAAAGTAAACTGTATTGAACAGATTGATATCGGAGAAACACATTTGCAAATTACCTTAATAAATTACACAGGTTTACAAACAAAAATCTTTCTTTCAGCTGCCAGAATTTTTGGGATGGATTTCATGTATTTAGAGGGTATTGGTTCTATTGTAATTTACATCCATGAAAAAAATACATTCACCCAATGTGACTTGTATGATATCAAATGCAATTTATTGAGTGTTTGGAAACATTCTACAATTGTCTTTCAGGTCAGATTGTATGGTCCTCGCAAGATTTTATTAATTTAATTGCACCAAATAAATATAATGAGTACCAAATTTCCCTTAAGTTCTGGATTTCTGATTCTCTTGGTTATAGTTGTGGACCTACATATTTGTGGTAGAATGTTCAGTAGAGCCAGATTTCTAAAGTGTCCTTAGCAACTCTCCATGTCTCCCTCTTACCTGTAACATGCATAGTTTATGTTTTACAGAAATAACCTTCATGGGAAGCATTAATATATCACATACTTGGAAAAAAAGCTGTCAAAACAGTTGAGGTCAGTTGAACTACCACAAGTATTTTGGATTAATATCCTAAACAAATGTTTACCATTCCAACAGTTAAGGTGCACAGCAGGAATCATTCCAATTGCCCAGTGGCTTGCAAGAGTTGTTCTGCCCTGTTAACCAGAGAACATTGGGCACATTGGTTACAACTAATGCTTATGTTAATATACTAGTTCAGGGTTAAGAACCTTTGAAACCCCCATTGCATATACTTTTGACTCAAAGTTTTTTCTATAATGTTTATGTTAGTCTACATCCTGAAGAACACCAGTCAATGAAAATGATTGACCAGTGAGTACCTTAACACTGATGGAAGGTCCTGAATCCAAACTGATGAAATATCCTGAATCAATACTAGTGATGAGCGGCATAGTCAATATTCGAATTCGTGATATTTCACGAATAATTCTACTAATATTAGATTCTATATTCGGAAATTCGAATATTCGCGGTATGACCATGTATTGCGAAAATCATATTCGCATTGCGAAAATCATATTCACATCGCAAAAATCTTTAAAATGAATGGTCACATGCTATGTTTATTTTCGCAATGCGAATATTATTTTCGCGATACATGGCCATATTGCGAATATTCGAAATTGCGAATATTCGCCGACATATTCGAGATATTGGCGAATTCTCGAATTGCCGATATTCGCGAAAAATATTCGGCATTCGAATATTCGAGCTCAACACTAATCAATACAACAACACTAATCACATGTGTAGAGGATCCCAAGTGTGGATCCTGGATGGGAAGTATATCTCCCCATATTATGGGCTGTAGGCCTGGCCGTATTCCGGGTAAAGAGTCTGGGAAAATATACGGGCAATCGTGGTTGCAATTTGTTCAGTTTTTCGGGTCCCGGACTCTGGAGTGGGAGGGAAGGGACTGGGTGGGCCTTCCAACTCCACCTGGGGTACACGCCAGGGTTTCGTGATTATTTTCAGCCAGACAGGAAGGCTGGTTAAAAAAGCTCTGATGTCAGAGAGGGGGTGGAGGAGCTGAGGCCAGGTGTGCAGCCTGGGTGTGTGGAGTCCAACGCTCTCTCTGGAGCACGGTATTTTATTTTGGAAAGCCTGGGAGGGCTTGCAGGACTGTTGGCCTGAGTGTCATGTGTGAGCTGTAACCACTGACCGCAATGGATATATGTGCTTGAATACTGCATGCATTGTGTTTTCTGGTGAAATAAACCGTAGTTTTTGTTCATCATATGCTGTGCTGGTGATCCATTTCCCCTGAACTTTACACATGTTGTCAGCAAACAGCTTTGCCATGATCCCCCTTTTTCACTAAATTGTATTGTTTATAGCCTACAGTTAGTATTAATATATGATCAGGGCTACTAATTTGCTTGGTTATTTTATTCAAGTATTTTAATGTTGACCATTGACTAAAGCATTGGCTATTATTTATGCTTATAAATGTGTTGGTACAAGTACTTTTATAAGTGTAGCTTTACACACATTCATACTATTTTGCATTGTATATATACAGTTCCATAATACCATTTATTCCACATTTACCTGACAGGTCGCCGTAGTTATGCAGCATATTCGCTGATTGCACATTTGCACAAAGGGTAGAAAGTCACTACCATATTTTTCGCCTTATAAGACGCACCGGCACATAAGACGCACCCAGTTTTTAGGGCAGAAAATACAGAAAAAAAAGGATTTAATAAGTTTTCACATCAATTGGGATAATGCAATGAATTTAATGGATGCAATATCCAATTCAGCCAGCAGGTCACTAGCAGCAGTACACTGTCAGCTGAACACACGTCACACTACACTGATCTGTTCAGTGTTCAGCCCAGCCGCAGACAGCCCAGCAGATCGGCACCCCCTGCACCCCCACCAAGGAGGGGGTGCTGACCATCCCAAAAGCGCCGGTTTCCCTGGCGCCATCGGGACGACTGGCACCCCCTCCCCAGCGGGGACGCCGAACCGCTGAGCCATCCACAGCCGAATCAAACACAGCCCACAGCTCTCCTCTGTGTACTCCTTGGTGGGGATGCAGTTAGATGGGAGAGCCGAACATCGGCTCTTTCATCTGAACTGACAGCTCCCGCAGCTCCCTCTGTCGGTAGAGCTGGCGGGAAGCCAATGTGCGACCACCGGCGGCCGAGTGGCGTATAAGACGCAGGCACTTTTTTGCCCCCAATTTGGATGGTGAAAAAGTGCGTCTTATATGCCGAAAAATACGGTATATTATGTATGTCTTATAAAGTACATGCTGCCAGACCTGATCACTTTTGCATATTCACTATTTGGATCATTATTCATTCTTTTTTACATGATTTACCAAATGCTTTTTATGGAGGTTTTTGCTATATGTTTACCTGGCTCTCATTTTAATCCCTTAAGCTGGGCATAGACAGATTCTTCAGCTAGGTGGGCGCACCCGATTTTCGACTGAAAATCGGGTGCCCCCACCTGGTCATATTGACCAGGAATCTGCCGCATGTCTCCACGTAATTCCAAAGGGTTCACATACTTCTTCCTACAACTGTAGAGTATAGTTAAGCATAAAGCAGTTATTTTGCTGATCTTGCAGTCCACTTGAAGTGTTGAAGATCTTCAACTTCTAATATAAAATATTCTGTTGGAAATCAAAAGCATCAAAATAGGCAGTAAATCCCTTTTTGAAAAAGTTTTCCTTTTTTTATTTTGTATATTCTGGTTCAGAATCAAATTCAAGATATTTTAATCTGTTGCTATGTGTTGCTTCAGAGTTTAAATTTCAAATACAAAAATTAATCGCATTCTATATTTCGGCTAAAAAGGGTATTTCGGCAATTAGCCTTCTGTCAAGAACTTAATTAAAAGGGCAGCTGGTTCATCCCCTTCACTTATGCAGAGACCAGGCAAGCAGAAAAGAAATCTGTGTTCTTGCTAAATGACTACAGCATTTAATCCACATAGGACTAAAATACCTGATCATGGCGTCGCTGAAGATGTCTAGTAATTCTGTATCCGTTAACTCTCTTGCTGTTGTAATTGTAATCTTCTTGCACATTCATACATTACAGGGTGTGTATAACAAACCCACAAAATGTAGTCTGTGACGGTTACCAAAGCTTTCTCTATGATTAAGCCTGCTGTAAATATTAAACGAGGAAGAAAAAAGAGATCTATGATGGGATGGATTGCTGAAGTTATATTGTCTGGATAAATAAAGCTTGTTTAACATGTGACCTCCTTGGTGTGCCCATGCAATTACAAAAAAATTAAAAACTAAAATATATGTGTAGGGCAACATAGAGAAATTTGATTAGTATAGTATTAGTATGTTTTGCATTTTCCTAAGCTACCAGACAGGGAGGTCTTACCCTGTTTGGCGCCCTGGGCACCCCTGGCTTACGGACGATGGGAGGGGTGTGGTGGTAGCAGTGTCAAACCAGGTAAATCATATACAATAAGTGCCTTTAACTCTGATGCATCCATTGAATGTAAATGGATGAATCATGCACAGCGGTGGCGGTGCAATGCTACGCGGTAATACCAATACAGGCATTTCAAAGCCCATTGCTTTCAATAGACAGTGCCGAACGCAGGGATTTTGAAGCAGTGTTAAGGCCCCCATACACGTGTCGGATTCGCACCGGATTCCGGCACGATCGATTCCGGGCGCGTGCACGCGAAACGATCGTGCCGGAATCGCATGCAGCCCACCTTGTCCGATCGATCAGGTCCGATCGTTCAGGGGCTCAGAATCGGATCCGACGGAGAACCAACATGTTGGTCTTTCTCATGCGATTCTGTCCGGATCAGGGGGAGTTGCCAGTTGTGAGGTGGACAATCGGACACGGATCCGTCCCGGAATCCGTTGGACAAGGTGGTATGCAGCGATGGATACTCTTAATTGGCCGATTGATCACACCTGCGATTCCCGGCAGAATCGCCGGAATCGATCGGATGATGAATCGATCGGACATGGAATCCGACACGTGTATGGCTAGCTTTAGTCTACTGATGTAGGTAGACTGATGAGTCCTGACCTGAGTTCTCTCTTTAGTACTGTTGTCATTGGTGTTGTAACTGCTGTTTTGTTCTTCACTTAGCTACAATGCACATTCAAATTTGCTATTTATAGATCATTTGATGTTGTTGTCTTAAGCTGGGTCTACACTAAAACTGGTTTGCCCACTATTTAGCCACTGTTTTAGTCAATTTAGGGTGCAGTATTTGTCAAAAAATTTTGTTTTTAGAAACAAACTGTGCCAGAATACACATCAGGCGTGATGCCAGCAGACCCATAACACCCGATCCTGCATTGTGGATGCGTCACTTCTGCCGCTACACCCCCTGACATGGGTGATGAGGTGCCAGTATAGACTGGCATGCCATTTCCCAAAGGCAAATGCCAAGGGGCATCCAGACTGAGCATTAGTGTAGACACAGCCAAAAATAGGGTGAAAATTTTAAAAAAATACATAATAATAAGATACCCTTGGAAGAAGGTTATTTGTCACAGCATACATCTCACCTGATTTAGAGTTTTTTCTGTTCTCTTCTTTCCTTCAGGTTGGATACCATCAAGTTTGTAGGGTCCATTGAATTCTTTCACCTGTACTGCCAGGGTCATGCTCGGGGGTTTAGGGTCCTGGTTAAACCAGCTATTGACCTAGAGCAGTTACCTGAACTGTGTGGGTTGGTTTGTTGTTTTGCACATCTTCCCATGTAAAGCTGAAGTTCAACATCTTTGTCTGTCACATAAAGTGCTATTTTACCACCTTTTTACCACCTTTCCAGGGAATGATTATATCAAACCATAGTAGTTATGCATTTACTGACATAAAAACATTATCCCCATCCATGTTTTGGTAAACAGGTTATGGTGATTTGATCAACACCCCAGAGTACTTATTGCCAGTGAAACTTTAACTTGTCCTGATACTTAAACTTGCATATCATGGTCAGTGAACATAGTAATTAACCTTCTGAGCGTTCTGCCCGAGTTAACTCGGGCTGAGTTTCATGCATCATGAAACTCAGCCCCAGTTAACTAGAGCCGCGCTCTAGGTCTGGCCGTCTTCCTACGGCGGTCGGGAGCACCAGCATGTATGCCGATGCTTCTGGGTCCGCCCCCGATCGTGTCACCTGTGACGCGAAGGGGGCGGGGGTAGGCGGCGCCATAGACCTCCGTCAAACTGGAGGGGCGTCGCTTTTCATCAGCGTAAGTCCGGTGTCTCCAGTGACGCCGGGCTTATGTTAATGACCTCCAGCTGAGCAGGTAATCGTGGCGGAGCATATTGTGCTCCGCCGCGATTGCCCGTGGCACGGTTATGAAAAAACCGTGCCATGTGGGAAACGTTCAGAGGCTTAAATAGATGGTTACTGTCAATAGTTACTAGGAAGCTCACAGAATTCCCACCCCCAGCCGGGACACCATCAGCTCAGGGGTGCCTGACTGGGGCAGGATAAATCAGAGGGCAGAGATTACACAAAACCGGAAGTGATGTGTGTGGAAGTAGGTGGAGACACACAGGGGTAAAAAATGGTGAAAGTGTAATCTGCAGTTTTGTTGGAAGGAAGACTCCACCCTCACTTTGTTTTGAAGGGGTTCTTGACATGTAGGAGACAGAGTTTTTGTTAAATTTTCTGTCTGGTAATTTGCTGTTTCTCCACTCTTTTTTTATCACAGCAGCCGCGTGTCCTTGACAGTGTCCAGGAAGATTTAGATTGATGAACATCATCAGGTGATGTGGAGGTTGAGGAAAAACATTGAGATCTTATGAGAGTCAATGACCCACATTGGGTAACGTTTAAATGGTTACAGAAGTACCCACCAAGCTGGCCTGGTTATGGCTAGCACAGGTGGTCTGGAACCGGGGACGCTGTCTTGGACCTTTGTGGTTATTTCAACCTAATTGGTATGCAGTCCTAGGTTAATTCCGCTGTGGACATAATCGTTAAATTAAATTTGACTGTATTCTACTGCCTTGCATCGCATGTAGCTATGCACAATTATTTGCAAAGATTTGCAAACCAGTTCTACAGCTTCTCTTCTTCATTCTGTGATCTTAGCCAATATGAGCCCTGTGTGTATTGCGTGTATGCATTCGCAGTGTGCGCAAATATGCACTATATATGCCGGAAAGCAATGTTGAAGCATGATATGATGAATATCTGCCATTGCGAATATCCAAGCGCACATTTCCAAAATATTGTGAATTCTCGAATGTCAGATATTCAGTGGATATATTCGAATTTCAAATATTCTTGCTTAACACTAGTAGGTAGGGTCATTGGTTTTGTTTTCCTCCATTGGTCATCCCTGCCCAAGTCCTGCTGTACTTTTACAAAATAATATAAACTGTAACAACCATGAAGGTTATGGTAAGAAGGGATTCAAGGAATCCAAAAGCCCTTAACTCGAGCAGTGCATAGCACATTCAAGCCTTCTTGAAAATATTATATACATATCTTTAGTTCTCACACATTTCCAAAAGAGGCTTTTTTCTCCTATAGCACGTCTTAAAGAGTCTATTGGTCTAGTTACAAGGAAATAGCTACAAAATCAAAGGTGGCCAGCTTGTACAGTACATTTCAATTTGCATTTGAGATTTCTCCCAATAAGTTCATTTCGTTTCATCATCATTGAAAGGTCCTATACTGTATGTTCAAGCTGAAGGCTAATTCGGTTTGGTTGAGTGTTACAAAATATTCCATTCTTTTGTCTGGTTCTCATTCATCTGATCTTGTACTTGGTTCTCACACTGGTACATTTTGGTAATAAATAACAGTAATTGAAATTGCTGTGTTTTTCTTAAAAACATTTTACTAATCATCCCAATTTATATTAGAAACCTTCTGCTGAGGGGAGACAGAGGGTAGAGGCAGGTGCAGACGAGGAGCAAGTAAACCCCTGATCTGTAGAGGAAGGAGTGCTAAGTGTGCAGGAGGATCCGAGGCAGAACAACCTGCAGAGAGTTGGTAAACCATTGTTTTAGATAAAATCTTGTTGTCCGAGTTGCAGCTGTCCACTGATATCACAGCCTGGACCAGCCACTGGCTACTGGGGAGACTTGCAGAACTGGATTATATACTGAAAGTGCCCCATTGGGAACAGGAATCACCTGTACCAGAGACTTTTACTGACTGAAGTGGCAAGTTTGAACCTTTATTTCACTGTTTATCATGGACTGGCTTTGGCCCAGCCAAGTTACAAGTTCCTGTTTATCAACATTCAAGTAAAAGGTAAACTGTTCAATCAACATTGGTGTTTGAGTTTTAGTCCACTACCCCTGGCCCTGTTCCGTTACACATCAGTTCAGGATAAACAGTAGACTAAGGTGCACAAAAACAATTTGGCTTATATAAACAACTAAGATGTTGGCAACCTGTGTCACATGACACACTTACTCTGGGGCGTTGGTCTATCTATCCTTAATAGTCAATTCAAAATAGAACTCAAAAATCTTGAGTTAAAACATATCAAGTCCAGTTGATTTGACAGACCTCTTAGACCTATTTGAAACCCCTTTACACAACATGGTCAATGAAGGAACTTAAAAAAGAAATGCAGGTATTGAACAATAACCCTAACATATAATTATTACATATATTAGGAAATAAAAGCTAAGGGCGCTATGGGTAATATACGGATCATCTTTTATAAAATTAATAGTTCACACAATTCAGGCCTATTATTTCATGCCCTCTCATATTTCTCCAGCCATTTATATTCCATATCTATTCAAAGCATTAGTGATGAAATTCATGAGCGATTAAGCAATAAGCAATACATCTTTATTATGTTGACACAACAGCTCCTCAGTTTAAAATATTGCATCCCAACCTGTTTTCCTGGTCAGCATGGCAAAGCGTGGAGTCATCCTGTATCCTGCCTTGCTGTCCAAGAAAGAAAATCTGCTGAAGACAAGTATACAATTTTCTGTCATATTAATTTTACTGTGTTCACAATTATTTGAAACCCATCACAAAGCTGTGACCACAATTAGACATAGGTGAACATAACCTTTTCATTGGCTGGTAATGGGCATAATGACTAGTCTTAATGTGCCATTATTTCAGTTTATGTGTTCTGTTGGGTATGAAATCCCAAATATTGGTTCTAAATGGTGAGTTAGATCTGGCATTAGGCTGGGCATGCATAACCCAATAAAAAAAAATTCCTAACCTTTTTATTGGTGTAGTAACAAATATCCTCTTCTTATGTAATGGGGCAGAATACTATGTTATATATTGTGATGACCTCTTCCAACCAGGAAGAAGACTGTAATAAATCTTAGCAGCAGAGAAACAATTCAAGAACAGTCCAGTCCAAGACGCCAGCAACCCAACTTCTGCTTTGAATTGTTGCAAGTGCAGATATATGTAAAATATATATTAAATAATATATATAACTTTACAACTCTTAAGCCCTTATGCTATATTAAAGCTGAACTCCAGGCAAGCAACAAAAACATAGAAAGGGTTGATAATTGGGGTAGCATGGTGGTTTGGTGGTTAGCAGGCTTAGCAGCAACTGGTGGTCACAGGTTCAAATCCTGACCTGGCCACTATCTGCAAGGATTTCTTGTATCTGTTTCCTGGGGGGTCTCCAATATTCGTCTATACTCCAAAGCCATACTGGTAGCTTAATTAG
>CM070037.1:17449630-17461231 GCA_036250615.1 Ptychadena robeensis
ATACCTCCAACCCTTTTCTACATCTCCAGCAAGTTTGGTGATGATACCATGCTTAGGAGCTTTGCAAATTACTTGAAATCGTCTAAATGGTTGAATTTTTGAAAACCAATGTGACCATCCGTATTGGAGTTCTGTTGCATTTATGTTAAAGCAGAGCACCATGTTGACAGAAACACAATGCACAGAAACCCAATGCAAGTATTGGTGTGTCAACGCATGAACCCAACACAAGTATGAGTCTATCAAAGATGCTTTTTTGACATGTGCGCCCTGCATGCAAAGAGGGTAAGAATCCTGATGCTGTGTTAGAAACTCATACCCCATGTTATGGCAGATACGTCCCTGAACACCATGCATTGCCTTAGTGATTTAACTATGCTCTGTGTATTATGTAGGTGCTATATAAATATAAGTTTATTATAATAAATATGCTTAATCTTTTATACAACTCCCATACTTCCAATTGTCTCAAAGGGAAGGGCTACACTATGCCCTTGAATGCACTGAAGTCAGTGCATCATGAAAGCCCCTCTGTGTGCTCCGTAACGGCCACATAATCAGCAAAGCTACATAGTGCAGCCGATAACGCGGCCCCTTTCAGTGGGCTGATTTATGATTAATGCCAGTATGACATGTCCATTGAATGTCAAGCCTTCAATGCTTTTTATGTTGACATGGTGCTCTGGGTCAAAATTAACTCAACGGAGGCTTGGACTGATGGACCAGGGGCAGTGTATACAGCCTTGTCATAGCACCATTGCCGCCAAGGGCCAGCTTCTACACTGCACTA
Source organism: Ptychadena robeensis (assembly GCA_036250615.1). Taxonomy (NCBI): domain Eukaryota; kingdom Metazoa; phylum Chordata; class Amphibia; order Anura; family Ptychadenidae; genus Ptychadena; species Ptychadena robeensis. Next base: position 17,450,421 of record CM070037.1, read on the forward strand.
GAATTCCTGCTTTCAACGCAGGGTTTTTGCACAAGTGTAGCCCTAGCCTGTGACCTCTCCTTTGCTCCAATCAAGCAATATGCTCTGTTGTCAGAAAGGGGATAGTTAAACCTGGCCTGTATGCTTACCTCAAGTACTGGGTTTGGAAATTTCTGACAAAGCATTTTTTTTACCTGGTATTCAGCTTTAAAAATTAATTAAGACACAAATATTCTTCCAATCCCAAATGAGTACACCTTTTTCTAAAATCACTTTCCGATTCTGGTCAAGGTCACTCATCTCTTTCATTAAACAGGCAAACTTGTTCTTTAGCACATGTGAATGTAAGTAACAAGCATTACCAAACACAAAATAAAGTAACACAACATGAACACTGAACGCACACGATTGTTGTAATTGTTTCATTGGGATATTTGTGGCATTTTCACTTCATTGTCAATAAAATAATATAACAAAATACAATTATGGTTTCCGAATGATGATGCTTTTGGCCCTTTGAGTGAAAAGATCAGAGTACCCCCCAGTGGTGGCTTAAAACCTTTTTGTGCACCTGTAAGGTTGAAGCATTTCACAACCCACGTCACCACTAGCATTCGGCAGGGGTAAGAAATCAACATAATATATCATTTAACACATCAGTGTGCCCAGTGTATGCTTTGCCTCTCCTTGAGCTTTTCTTTCCTTTAAAAAAATATTTTGTTTAGAAAACACTATGATATGAGGGCGATAGACTATTTGGTTTCTTCTATGTAGATGCTCTTAAATTAATGCATATAAATAATTTGTATCCTCTCATCTCTTTTTTTTGTTTTGTTTTCCTTTTATTCTTTTAGGCTAATTATCAGACAGAAAGGTCCATTCCCAAAAATCACACGTGGAGTGTTGAGTCCCTATGCATCATTTCATTTCTTAAGACAAACTGTGCCTCCTGTTCAGTTTTTGCTTTTGGGCTCAGGGAGAGGAACGCTGTGCATTCAGCGCTTTCCTCGGTCTCTAAGTTGGCCAATTCCAAGTCCTCTGATCTTCTTCTGGCATCGGTCAGAATTCGTATCTGCTCTTGTACAGTTTCAAGCAAAATTTTGACCTCCTTTTGTTCTGCTATAAGACAGTTGCTAGGTACAATGTTCACCTTCACCAGTTCAGTGGAATAGGAGTTTTTGCACAGTCTAATGCCCGGCACTTCAGTAGCGTTCTGCATTTGCATGCAGGCATCATCTAGCCCCATCGAAGGTATGATCGGAATGGAACCGGCCCTAGACGTTGAAAAGCTGACGCAGTCCTTTTGAGTCATTTTATTAAAATAAGACTGTGTATCTTTTGAATGCAGTTGCATATTTCTAGAATTATCCTGGGGTTGGTTCAAATCAGCCGAGGAACACCTAAAAGGAAGAAAAAAAATTGTTATAATACTGGGTATTTAGTAAAATATAACAATAATGAACTGTTTGTACAATGACCTTGAAAAAAAAATTGTTGTATACAACATGATCATGATATCACTATAATATCACTTCCTGGATGTGGGGGACATCACTTCCTAGTAACAGGTGCTTTAGGGACACGAGCAGGGAGGTCTCTATAAATTAGACCATACACCTTAAGATCTCTCTGCCAGATATTCTTTAGATCTACCAACAACTAAGTAGTATAGGATCCTCTGCGATTGAACACAGGTAGACTTGATTGTTTAGAAAGTCCCTCATATTACATGGTTTTGGTAAAACAAAAGGAGATCTAAAGGAAATCTCACAGAGAAATCTAAAGGTGTATGGGGGCCCTAAGTGTTTAGTAGGATCAATGGGATGCATTGTAGGTGACAGCCTTCTGTCAAGGAGATAACTACTCCTTGCTAAGCCTGCTTTGTACCTTCATTATTGTGAGTACATTATTTTACATATTTTCCTTTACCATTTACAGAACTTAACTTTGTTTCACTGTGCACCTCAGTACAATGACCTTGACTGCCTTATATGGAAATTTATTTACCTCATAGGGTTCATAAAGAATCAAATAGACTGGATTGGTCTGTATGTTTAATATTGGGTAATCAATGAACTGTTGTTATATAGTGAACAAAAAGACGCAATTTAATTAATGCATATGTCCATTAATTAAAATACACAAATTCATTCTTCTTCAATTGGGGATCTAGTTTTACCTTAAATATTTCTCATTGCTGCTAGAAATAGCCATTGGAATATTCAATAGGGTTGATTTACTAAGGGAGTTGAATACCTTGAATACCTTGCATATAAATTTTCTCTTAGCTCAGTCAATGTGATAAACATTCACTTTCCAATGAATAGTCACCTGCAAGGAACATTTAAATCTAAAAATTTCCTTCAACTTATTGATTGAAGTCAGAAAAAATTGGAAAGTGGACATTTACTCTAGTCATTGTCATAGTCATTGACTGTTCTATGAAAATGTTTTAAACTTAAAAACTTCAATTCAGGGTTAACAACAAAATGTCCACGGAGGACTTTCAGCAACTATAGCGGACATCTCTAAAAATTGCAAAAAGACCCTCTTCTATTGTATTGAATATGGTAATTCAGCTGACTACGAGGCCTTTGGTAGACACTGACACCCCTATGATTCAGTCCTAACTAATTCTAATAATGATTGAGAGATTAATAATTTGTATTTCTTCCATGTATACCCACACCCCATCCATCCTAGTAGGATCCTTCTCCTTCCTTATTAATAAGCCATAGTCACAACTCACAGCACATTTGGTGATATACAAAGTAGAAGCCAACAAACCACATTATGGTTAATGTTAATGTAAAGACTTTATGGTTAATGTTCATGAAAAAAAGCCTTTCCCATTACAACACCACAAAACAGTTCTGATAAAAAATGTAAAACCTTCCGGTATGTACCATATTTTAGATGTACTTTCTTTTTATCTCAACTATCTCTGAACTCCAGGCTATGGGTGGGTGCTTAGTGTCATCTCTTTATAATTTATTTTGGCCTATAAAATGCACTTTTTTCTCCCAAAATTGGGGGGAAAAACTGGGTGTGTCTTAAAAGGCAAATGTATGATTACCCAGGCCCAAAAGACTATTCAGCTGTGCAGGGTCACACATTTGATGTGTCCTTTGCTTTCCCAGCAAAGCACTGAGCTTGGCTGGAACACAGGAAGCTCTTGGCAGAGGGAAGATCTGCCCGGTCTAAATTGGCCAAAAGTATCACCAACTATGAGTTCAACAAAAATTACTGTTAAAATGTCTTTTGTATACTCTTAACCTCCTTGGTGGTACACTGAATGTATCTCAGGATAATGTTATTTTACAAAACCAAACTTACCCCGAGCTACATTTGGAGAAACATACCTTTCCCTGGCATGCCCGCAGCGATTCGTAATATTTGCAGACTTGCGGACTGCTTCTGACACTGTCTCACCGGCGGTGGAGTGGGGGGGCGAGTTTGGCAGTGTCGCCATTCAAGGCAATGTCTGTTTTCCCCAACATCATCGGTGACACCAGGGATGAGGCGAGGAGGGAGGGAAGAGAAACTTATCAGAGTACTATGTACTCTGCTCTCATTGCCCGTACGGCTTTGTTGAAAAGGACCCGTTACGGGCACACCGCCAGGGAGGTTAATGTTGTTTTTGGAGGGTTGCTTTCAATATTCAAGGTTTCAGCACAGCAGCAGTAAGCTTTGTAAAGCATATACAATTAAAATGTCAAAAATGTATCAAGAAAAAATAGTAAGCATAAAAAAAACAGTAATGTGGACGAGAGCAAGGTTTTTCTGCAGTGCTCTGAAGCGTTACCATAAGCACACGTGAAAGCCTTATTGCTTACCGCATTTGGAAACAACTAGTTCAATATCTCACAACGAGAACAGCTGCTATCTAAATAACACTCAATCAAAACGCCTCCTACTCAATCAAATGTAAACTCTGACATTCTTGTTTTGCAGTCGCTCTGCAATCGGGCGACGTGACTGGCATAAAAATGCATCATTTGTTTTAAAGCTCTCATTAGCTACTGGACTTTCTGCTGCTTAATTAGCGGTGTGAGAAGTGTTAAACTGTTATTAAGTCTACTCTTTAACCTCAAAGCTGTCAGATTCCATAACAAATAATGAAGCCTGGCAGCTCCGCAATAAAAGCCTGGCTTGTCAGGTGTGATAAGAAACACAGACAGATGGAACAAAATTGCAGAAGTCGAAATATCTAGGCAATTAAAAATGCCAATCTAGACATTTTGTTCTTTGTTGGAAATACTGCAGATTTTTTTTTTAAACAGATTTCCATCAGATGCCTTGATGACAACCTAAACAGCATAAAGCGGAAGACATGAATGTGGTTCTGTCAAGGGCAAGTCTACAGACATCAAAATAAAAGATCTTTCTTTTCAATTACTTGTCGAGTGAACCTACATGGTGTACATTTAGTAAGTACAAGCAATTTAGGAATTGTTATTTTTTTTATAAATCTAAATGTGCCCAGTTTCACTGTAAGAATGTAAAGGGCCTCCGAGGCATCACCAATCTATAGGTCAGGTCAGATACCCCAATCTCCGCTGCAGTCTTCACCTATAGACAAGCCCCGGGAGGCACGATACGCCTTCCTGACTTCGGTTGCCCCCAGGACTTGACGCACAAGGTATCCCACCTGAGAGCTTAAGACTGGTAAAACCATCTAAGTACCCCCTAGGGGGTGAGTTCAGGAACAAAGATGCAAGTCCAGGTTCACAGCAGGGGTCATACACAGAGAATCAGTCCAACCAAACACAGTATCCAAGGGTTTATCAGAGGAGTAGTCCAGAGGCAAGCAGGGGTCATACACAGAGGATCAGTCCAACCAAACACAGTATCCAAGGGTTAATCCAAAGAGTAGTCTGAAAGCAAGCAGGGGTCATACACAATGTTATCTCTAGAGCTCACCAACTGATTGTTACGAGGAACCCAATATTTCAGGGAACTGACGCTTTCACGGGCAGGCAGGGCAGCCATCAGAAATCATGGGGCCAGTACAGCAAAAATGTCCGGGCCCCATGGAAGGACTTGTTGAGCGAGGGGGGGGGGGTGCTAGAAGAAAAATCCGCCTTAACCCCGGCGTGCTGACTGATAGGTACAGCAGCCTCTGCTCACTGTACCTCTGCCTCTTCACAGTCCGTGCCTGGGACGGGAGTCCCCCCTGACGGCGGCCGCCGAGGGCAGCCATGCACCATCCAGGTTTATATAGGGGAGGAGATGCCAGAGGCCTATTAACAGATGCAGTGCCACCTGTTTATGCACTCTCGCTCTCCCCATGCCTGCAGAAGGTGGACACAAAAACCCGGCATGAATAAGGCAACTAAATCAGCTCAATCTATGTAAACAGTCAGTGCAGGAGGCAGGTAATATATTGGGGCTCCGTCTGCATCATGGACCAAGACGAGCCAGGCCCCCCCCCCCAACTCGGATATTTGCATCAAAGAAAGTGACATCACTCCCTAGGGTAATGTCCACTCCCTTCTAACTTACATGCACACAACCTTTTCTTATATTGCCAGCAACTGTAAGGTTTATACCAGAAAAAATATAAATAGAAAATGAATACATGCATTACAAAAAGAGGCTTTGGCTAGTAAACCTAAACATTCTATTGCAAGAAAACCATGGTTCCTAGAAGAAGACCATTACATTACATGATCTTCTACCCTGTTTCCCCAAAAATGGGGCATCCTCCAAAAATAAGGCACCCTTTCATGTTTGCCTCATGCTGAAATTTAAGGCATTCCCCAAAAAATAAGGACCCCCCGAAGATACGGTACTGTAACTCTGGACAGGGGGGTTTAGAGAGGGCAATCAAAATGATCCATGAGGAGGATCAGAAGGGGTTACTACAATGGTAATTCCCCCTCTGAGTCTCCTGTGCCATTTTGATTCCTCCCTCTGACCCCCGTGTCATTTTAAGTGATGCCCCCACCCTGATAGCCCAGTGCCGTATTCTTCCTTATGGAAAAATAAGACACCCCCCGAAAAAAAGACGAAGGGTATCTTTGGAAGCAAAAATTAATAAGACACTGTCTTTTTTTTGGGGAAACACGGTAGGTATTATCTTAATATATTGCAGAGAAAGAGTAGAGGGGGGACAGAGGGGGCCGGATTTAAAGACTTGAATGGTCCTCATCCTCTACATTAGTTGCGGGTAACTTAGTTCATACAGAGGGCCCTCGGCATCACCAAAGGGCCGCACATAATATTTAAAATGTATACCATCAAAGCCCCTATTCTGAGGTTATGTGCCGCAATATACAGGGTGGGCCATTTATATCAATACACCTTAATAAAATGGGAATGGTTGGTGATATTAACTTCCTGTTTGTGGCACATTAGTATATGTGAGGGGGGAAACTTTTGGTGACCATGACGGCCATTTTGAAGTTGGCCATTTTGAATGCAACTTTTGTTTTTTCAATAGGAAGAGAGTCATGTGACACATCAAACGTATTGGGAATTTCTCAAGAAAAACAATGGTGTGCTTGGTTTTAACAGAACTTTATTCTTTCATGAGTTATTTTGAAGTTATTGTCCACTTATAAACTGTGTTCAATGTGCTGCCTATTATGTTGGATTGTCAATGCAACCCTCATCTCCCACTTTTCACACACTGATAGCAACACTGCAGGAGAAATACTAGCACAGGCTTCCAGTATCCGTAGTTTCAGGCACTGCACATCTCGTATCTTCACAAAATAGCCAATTGCCTTCAGATGACCCCAAAGATAAAAGTCTAAGGGGGTCAGATCCCTGTATCTTATACAATCATTCCCTATTTATTGGTGGGATATTGGTAGCATAGGCACTCACCTGTCTGGCGATCCCCCGCCAACATGTCTTTGCCATGTCTGATTCCATGTCCGATCGATTCCGGCGATTCTGCCGGGAATCGCAGGTGTGATCAATCGGCCAATTAAGAGTATCCATCGCAGCATACCACCTTGTCCAACGGATTCCGGGACGGATCCGTGTCTGATTGTCCACCTCACAACTGGCAACTCCCCCTGATCCGGACAGAATCGCATGAGAAAGAACAACATGTTGGTTCTCCGTCGGATCCGATTCTGAGCCCCTGATCAATCGGACGTGATCGATCGGACCAGGTGGGCTGCATGCGATTCCGGCACGATCGTTTGGCGTGCACGCGCCCGGAATCGATCGTGCCGGAATCCGGTGCGAATCCGACACGTGTATGGGGGCCTTAAGAGCAGGAAGAGGAGAAGAGGCAAAGGACTTGCACGGGCGCTCTAAGAAGATCCTGGTTGAGGACATGTAATCAGGGGGAAGGGTGGACAGATGAGTTCCTATGCCCTATGCATTAACAGTTTTTGGGGCCACAAATGGAGGACCAAGGGGGGCTGCTGAAGAACACCCAAAGGGCCGCAGGTTGGGCACCTGGGCTCTACATTCATCCTTCCCTCCAATAAACGATAACTTTGCAATTTTGTTTGTTACTACAGCCCTTTTAATGAATACGTTTTAACAAACCTGCAGCATATCCTTCAGTGCAGTGCAAGATTTACACATCAATCATCTAAGATTCACACGTTTTACATTCAATATTAACAGAAAGTGTTTGAATCTTATATCTGCGCCATCGATTTTTTTGTGATAAAATTGCATTGCAGTCGTGTGCGCAGTACAGTAGTATAAATTGGTCCTTAACCTCCCACTGAGCTTTAACAAGAAATAAAATCTCATCTTGGTCATTAAATTTGTACTGCTTTTCAAGTGTGAGGAATAACCAGTTCTTTCCAAGCCCATTCTACACAATGCAAGGATCTGACACCTTTTCCATTTTTATTTTATACGAAAGAAACAATAACAAACTAAAAATGTTTTGTATCTTAAGGAAATTACATAACTTTTTTCCTTAGAAATACACATTTCCTTAAAATGCCTTAAAACTTTGTAACAGAAACAGCTAGCGCGCATAATTAACACTGTATGAATGCGAATTTTCTCTAACTTAAATTAAATTAAACTCTAATTAAAATGAACACTAAATGAAAACACCTGCCCAGCTGTGAGCTGCGGTGTGATGCCGACTGCTTCTGTTACAGTCTGTGATTAGCTAAGGGCAAAGATAACAAAAAATGAATATTTACCTATTCCTTGCAAACCGACGAATGAAAGGAGACCGAAATATTCTTTCTGATTCACATATTAAAGGGCAATAGAAAATATGATTCATGAAATATGATGTATAATTTATGTATTTACAAACATGAAATGAGATAACACGAGGGGTGTTCAATTATAACCGTATATACTCATGTATATAAAAACTCCCATCGGCTTATACTCGAATCAGGGTCAGAGTCAGGGTCCACTTACCTGTCCCTGGTCACAGGCTGCTGAATAGCAGGCACCAGCAGCCCCTGTGAAGCTCCGGTGTGTTCTCTGACATCAGCTGATGAAATGTAAACAAACAGAACCAGACTGCCATCTGGTGGCTGCTTACTGTTACTGGTAACCCATTAATTAATTGTTAATGGAGATGAAATTTTATAGAAATTCAAATAGAACACTTCACTACTTATGATTCAAAAATTAAAATGAGTTTCCATTCCATGTATTTGTCTCAATAATAATGAAGACTTTTTAAATGGAAACTTATTTTCATGTTTGAATCATAAAAAGTGGCTTGAAAACCCATCCTGTAATGACAATTAATCTGTGTTCTCTTAACTTTATTGAGGAGGGTGTGGCACTAAGATTCACCTGTTTGATTCATTCCTCGGGCAATAATGCATTCTCTTCATTTTTCTCATTTACAAAACTCCACTATCTGACTTTGCTTTTCCCATCCTCCGCAATGATGAGAACTACACTGTAAGGTAATGATGATAACTACTGTATATACTCGAGTATTAGCTGGCGCAAATATAAGGTACCAAATTTTACCTTCAAGACAAAATGACTCTAGAATAAGCCTAACGAGGGAAAATACAGGTTCTTAGGCACAGAAACACACAGCAAATGCAATTTTGTTTCAGGATGTCATTATTTCAACTAGCCCTGGACCAAGTCCGCCCGAATATGTCAATTTTCATTTCCTAACTTAAGTATTACTAAGCCCCAATGAGGACACAGCAGCTCAGGGGTGCCTGATGGGGGGGATAGATCAGAGAAGAGCAGAGGCGCAGCGGAAGTGACCTCATCCAGAAGGCGGGGCCAGGCTGGGGTAAAACCCAGTACCGGAAAAGGAGCAGCCATTTTGATGAAGGAAGCACCCTCCCTCCCTTAATTTTTGCAGGAATTCTCTGTGGTCTGGAGGCTGACTCCCCGTGGCAAGTTTTTGGCTTGGTATGGTTTAAGGCCTTGATGTGTTGGGCTGCTGGCAATGGTTCTTTCGTCACAGCAGGCAAGTCCTTAACAGTGTCCAAGAAGGAATGGTGGAACAACCTCATGCGGTGATGTGCTGGTGGGAGGGCAGTCACCAGTTTTCTGTAAGACTGTAGTTCTGGAGAGGGTCAGGGGTGACCCTCTGGTTATTGGATGGTTTCAAGTTGACATGGAAGAAGTTCTTGAAAGTACCCACTGAGCAGGTGGGTGTATGGCTAGTGGCTGGTACAGGCGGATGTTGGATCTCGGATTTTTGGCGACACTGTTTTTGACCTTGAGGTATTAATGTTTTTTACGGTCATTTGTATGCACTTGATTTAATAAAGCTGTGACCATTTGTATATCCACTTTAAAACTTCAAGTTAGTGTCTGGTCTCGTCATTTAGCGTTAAGGGAAGGGTAACTGAAAGTGGTAGGGTGAGGTGGTGACTTAAGGTAGGTAGGCTGGTTTGTTTTGTTTCTTCTTTTATATCTCCACAGCTCATCCCTGCCCAAGTCATAGTATTAAGTATTTAATTTTCTTTTAAATCTGTTATCTAAGGTTTCTTGATGAAGTTTCCAGTGGTGTTAAGGCAAAAACATACACATAGAAAGGCCACGTTTGACATTGTACTTTTAATCTATTTGTGTATTTTCAGTAAGTAGGAACATGTTGTGCTGTACTAGAGGAAAATACTAAATGGCATCAAAATAATAGGGAAGGCCATTCTTTTGTTATTGTACATTGGTATTTGTAGACCAGAGTAGCATACTGTGTTTAAACGTCAAACACTTTTAAAAGCTAAAAATGAACCCGATTTACATTTTGTTCTGTCCAGAGCGCACACAGACACACACATATATTTACGATAAGTGGCCGCTACAGTATCTACTGCATGACTATAATGGGGTGAAATACTAATCACACTAATTTATGGATGAAGGAGGCATAGTAGTGATTTTTAAAAATGAAATAATGACCATTTTCTAGTACAAGACTCTACTATAATAGGGAATCATTGGTGCAATGTGTGATACCATCCATCCCATACCTCAGAATTAATTAGAAAAAAATAAAACTCAATAGTGTTCATTCACACTTCAAAATGCCATTTAGAAATGTTTTTTTTTGTAATGTGTACCTATACCAGGTATGAACCTTAAAGCTGACCTCTAGTACCACAGATAAATAAATAAATAAATTATAAATAATAATAAATAAAGAAAAAAAATCATTGCCCAGCAGCAGTGATGTTTGCCATTTTTTTTTGAAAGAGCAGGGGTCAAATATAATATATATGTTTTATGGTGACCATTGCTGCTAGGGAGTTAAAAAAAAATGTTGCTGTGGCCTGGAGTGTACTGCTCCGATGTATAAGATTCCCCCTTTACACTGGAATGTCTTATCTGAATAATTCTGCAGGCAGGAGCCTTCCTAAGCAGATTAGTGCCCTGGGTAAGCACCCCATTTGGTGACCCCC
>CM070037.1:17461331-17519286 GCA_036250615.1 Ptychadena robeensis
TCGATCTTAAAGTGTATGGGGGGCTTTAAGCTGACACTGCCAATAGGAGGATGGAGCTATCTGCACATAAGCTTTCCCTTAGATGTGTGTGCTTTATACTGGCGGAGGTTTGGCTCAAGGATGCAGTGCTTCTAACCTGTGTGATGTGATGGAGGTATCAGTGGTATTACTGCCTTGGGTCACCCAGACACTTTTCATGTCATTTTTCTCTCCCTTGGTTGTTCTTGTTCCTGCAGCACCTCCACTGGATCCCTGGCTACACAAATCCTTGCATCCTTGGCATCCCTTTAGTATTGCATAATAGGGGAAGATTAATGTTTGCAGAAAGCAGAGCAGCCAAAGTAAGTACAACAGTTTGGTTGAATACTTTCCTTCTGCTCCATCTGTATATATATATACATATTGTGGGGGTCAAGCCTCCTGTACAGAAGGTACAAACTTTTTGTGAATATTAGGCAGAAATAACTACCAACTGCCTCGGGTGAAATGGGAAGGCCAGCCCTGCTCCTTCCTTCTCATTCTAGAGTCTAGGAGCCTGTAACCCAACTAACAAACACTCAGCATACTGCAGGTGTCATCTTATATCCCAGACCCCTTCCCAGGACACAGCTGATCGAACACTTTTACTGCTGGACACGTTCCATCTACACAGTGACAGATAAATGCCCTACTTTCCTCCAGGCCATCAAAATGGCTTTCCGGTGAAGCATAGTTAACTTAATTTGTGAGTTTACCATTCCACCCACAATTGTCAACATGTAACCATACCAGTCTTGGTTTTTGTCCTCTGTAATGCAGAATAATTTCATAGCATGGTAGATATTTTTGAAAGAGCAGCTTTTAGAATACAATGTAAATATAGTCCAATTTTTATCCCTAATTTTTTCTCCTTCCCTGTCTATTAGTCCTAATGACTTATGATGTTTTCCTTCCTAGGGTCTGCTTTCCCTCCGTCTTCATCGAGCCGTTAGCCGCGGCTCTAATATTGTATTCATGCCTTAACAGGCCTGTTTCCATGGAGATGACTGTGATATTACCAGATTTGTGTTAGGCCTCCACTGCTGAATAAGGTTGGCAAAGAAGATTGACTAAAATGGTGAAAGGCATTCTTTGAACTACAAACAAAGAGTAATCTTAGATTAAAAAATAAAAGTCCAGCACAAATTAGGGGGAAGGCGAAAAGATATTATTCCATGAGCGATTTTCTGTTTTTTTCCTTGTGAAGAAATAAAATGTGAACACAATGCTAGGAAAGATCAATGCCAGGGAATAATAGAAAACAATGTTGACTGCTAAAGCTAGTAAAGTATTTAAGAGTCACTCCCACTAAGCTTATTTTCTACCTCAATGGAGAGATGGACAGGAAATTTCAACTAGCTTATTTGGGAAAGCCCCTGAATGTGGTATAATCAACAAAAATGTTTTCGTAATATTCCTATAACCCTTCTTAATCCTCAGCAATTTTGTCGATCATACAAGGTTAAGGATTTTGCACATAATGATAGGCATACACGGGCCATTTCCCACGCGATTTTTAGTCCGATTGACCGCCATGCGCATTTCCTCTGATCGGTGGTGGCTTGGCTGCAAATTGTGTGCGCCCACCTGGACAGATCGACCAGGTTCCTCACCATGTGATCCAACATACCGGTAAATTCTCAGGTCATCCTACTGACGTCCCCATCCAAAGTAGTGCCAATCCTAAGGGTGGCTGCCGGTCCTCTGGGCAACCGGCTGCAGCCTGATACCTCATCTATCGAGGAAGAATCTATCCATGTATGGCTACCTTTACTCACAAAGTCAGCTAGTCGAAATTTCAAAAAACATAATGGACCATCTCTACCAAGGTCAGCTTCATAAGGGTATCATAGTGCTCTGTTGTCCATGTCAGGCTTAAAACAATTAAGATAATGACATTTCAAGGCTTCTATTTAACTGTGATGTCTAGATGGAAACATTATCCCAGAAAATATAGTTGACCATGTCATCTATATTGATTTCAGTGCTTAGTTTCCCTTTTTTTGGGGGTGAATCCACCATGTGAGTGTTTGATCCATGTGTAGCTAGGGGTAAGTTTGTTTACTAACAATATTTACCAGAGCTATACCCAGGGTTACTAACCTGTCTGGAGAGAGCCTGCGGCATAACAGGTCCACCTCTGGGTCCACCTCTCCAGCGCCATTGATGATGCAGAAGAGGTGGTTATGGTGGCACCACTGAACTGCATGCTTTTCCTCCTCACACGTGAAGGGGGGGGGGGAAGAGGTACGGATTAACAAGTGAGTAATAGGATGGACATATCATCCATGTCTCATGGCATGGATGATATGTCCATCCTATTACTCACTTGTTAATTAAGGCGTTTCTTTCCCCCTCTCCCTACACATTTATATGTTTACATATACACATAGAGACAGTTCGTATCACCATATATTTTTTCCTTATATATGCCCACTCACTTTGCGGCACCTATGATGTAAAATAGGGTATGGGACAGGGACGAATCCATACCAACTACCCTACCCACACTGACATAAATTTAAACAATTTTTCAGACTGAACAATTATTATCTGCATGGTGAACCTGCTCGGTGGGTAGGAGCCCAGTGCCGTTTAAGGAACTCCCCGTTCCCCGGAAAAGGCCCCGGGTCCCCACCCTCGATCCCAGAGGGGCCTCCCCTCACTCCGCGTCCGGTGGACCTCCCTCCTGCAGGGCTTAGGACATACCCCCTGTGACAGACCTACCACCGCATTTAAGGTACACAAAACCTTCATAACCCATTTGTACTATTTTAATTAAAAAATGTTTTCGTATATTAGTGATTACCTTTGACAGAATTACTGTAAAGCTGACATCTTAATTATTCTTCTTCAATTCCATATTCATAGAAATCATCAAGTTCTCCTGACGAAGCGACTGATAACCGCGAAACGCGTAGAGACCTATATATGTATTGATGTTTTCCTGTTAGCAACCCAGAGTACATGTCATGTGAGATATATGTATTGTCCGATTTTCTGTATTATACTGTAATTGTATGTTTTACTTAAAGTTACTTTGGTTCACAGTGAAGTGACTAAACCCTCTATTGACATATTTTGCCGTTTAAAAGTCCCATTTCCTGGGACTAGGTAGACATACGTGCCTCTTGGTAATGGGTGCCACCACACACTGATTTTGATGAGTGTTAAAAAGTTCTTTCTAAAATGAGGTAACCCTAGATTGGTCCCATGGGAGAAGATGTCTCTATAATAAGGATTGCAGTTTGTCTAATGGTTAAACCTTACTATGATAACGAAGGACAACAAATTAACCATCAATGGAGTCATGAACTCAAGTCTCTGTTTTGTCTGGTTTCTCAGGTGATCTACTAGTGCACAAATTGAGGCTGGCAATGTGAGCAAGTGTCTACAGTGAGCATGTTAGCATTGAAATAGAGCCAAGGATGAGAGTGACCTGGTTTAATTAATAATTTTAGCTTTTAGATCATGTGGTTGGCCAAGTGCATGTTGTTAACCTGCAGATTTGATGGAAACACATAAATGATCCCTGGTGGTCCCATCTTGGAAACTACAGGACTCAAATGTCTAACAAGACACCTTTAAACACAGATGCCAAACTCAGGCCAAATTTGCAAATATTCTTGGCTCTGCTAGATCTGCCTTTCTGGCAGCACCCTAACAAACTGCTCTCACCACCCCTATGTTCTCCCACTCTGGGAGCAGAGAACTACAAGTACTGGCTGCTCACCAGTGTGTTCCAGTGAAGTCACTGACCGTCTGCTGCCTGAAATATGCTGAGATCTATAGTTCTCTTCTCCCATAGAGGACAGAGGCGTTTTGAGTGCACCTGTTATGGATGATGCCAGGAAAGCAAAGCTGGGGAGATGGCTACCAGGATGGGTCTGGGGGAAGGCAAAGTACAACTGTACACACAATGATGGGTGACTACATGTATTACACACCCTATACACTGTACAGTTTATTTGTAGTCCTTGTGTGCCCCATCCCTGGGTGCACAGTGTTTTAGTGTGTAGTCCAGGGGAGTCAAACTCTGGCCCATGGGCCAAAAATTGCCCGCAATGTAATTATATTTTTAACCTCCCTAGTGTTTGAGACAAACCCAGTTCGTTCAGAGTTTGTTTGCAAAACAAACTGCCCCAACCAGGATCATCGAGACTAACTTGTGCTTCTGAAATCTGTGACGATTCTCTTTTCAGCCACAGCCACCGATTGATTCCGGTACCGCCCCATCTGCGTCATCGGTGATGCCATAGGAGAGGGTGGGGGTGCACCATAGACCTCTATTTTAATGGAAGGGTGTCAGTTTGCCCACCCACTTGTGTAGAGGGGTGGGCGCTCAATTTAAGAAGAATACTGTGTACTCTGCTGCGATCGCCCATACTACGCAGTTTAAGTATCAAGGTTGGCCTGCAACTTTGTCCAATTTTTTTTATTTGACCTGCTGTGTATGTGAATTTGACACCCCTGCTGCTTTAAAAATGGTTTTGTGGTAGTTAATTTATTGACTTGAGACTTGAGTTTATTTTGCATATGTTGTGGCTGATGTATATATGAATGAGAGCAATTACTGCTGTCTCAAACAATGAAAAAAGGAAAAATACTGATTTCTGCAAATAAATAAAAAAGGAGTGATACACAGCAGTTGGTCAGTTTTTGCTTTTTAGTAAGATGTCAAATCTTGTGTTCTCTGTTACAACACGCTCATAAGAACACAATGCACATGACACAAAGGCGCTCTAATGGCTGATTAGCCTCATATAGATGAAGAAAGAAGGAACAGACATTCAGTGCTGTATATTTATTGAGATATAATTACTTTAGAATGGCAGTAATATTTCTGTTTATGAAAACATGTAATTACACAGGCAAACTGTCTAATTGTGTTTCATTCAAAGGAATAAACTATTTTTCATAAGGCTTCTGTTTGTTTCCATATATTTATAAGTATTCAATTCGAATTGAGAGTCTGCAAATAGATGGTTAGATGTCTCACCAAAATCCAACGAGACAAGGCAAACAAATTGGTACACTATGTCTACAGGAAATGACATACCATTATAAATACATAGCTATCAATACAAAGGAGCCCCTTTAACACCTCCCACCAGCCATAATATTTTCTACTCCTAAGGGAAGGCTTCACAAGATTTTGTAGAGTGTTGGTGGGAATTTTAGCTTTTTTTTATCCAGAACAGTATTTGTGAGGTCAGCCAATGGTGTTGGTCAAGTAAGCCTTAATTGGAATTTCCATTTTAGCACATCTTAAATAGAAGAATGTTGTACCGTGAGTCCATCTTAAAGATATTCTGTGGGGTTGAGGTCAGGACTTTGTACAGGCTAGTCATGTTTAGTGATGAGCGGCATAGGCAACATTCGTATTCGCGGCATGCTGCGAATTTTATGGAAAACATTCGGAAAATATTCGCATTCGGCAGTATTCGGGGTTTTTTTGGTTATTGCGAATATCGGCAGTTTATTGCGAATTTCGCGCGTGTAATATATGTTTAACATGGTGCGAATTTTTATGCGAATTTTAAAAGTGACGATTTTCGCAATATTCGCATCACCCCACAAATCTGTTGATGGTGTTGCTAAGCTCTTGTTGCAGCCTTCCCATTCGTCCACTCACATTGAGAGGGAAGTGTAATGGATAAAAAATACCAAATATCCGGAATTGCGAATATTCGGCAATATATTCACCATCTTCGCGAATTTCCGAATTGACGATATTCGCGATTAATATTCGGAATCCGAATATTCGCGATCATCACTAGTCATGTTCTACCATACCAAACTTTTACCAGACAGTTCTTACAAAATAGTAAACAATACTTGTATGTAATTGTCAGGCTCCAGGACTCAAGGTGAACTGCACCAACAAAACCTATATACATGTTGTCACCGCAGCAGGGTCCCCTAATACATGCCGGGTATTTATTTTTATCTCCTTCTACCATAGGAAGATCTAGAGTGCCTTCCCAAGTGATCCACTACACCAACTGTACGTCCCATATAAGCCTTGATGGTGCATGGCTCCCCTGACTGTGATTGAGATTTGATACTGCTGGGTGCAATCTGTTTCTGTTATCTCTCTTAAGGCCCCCCTACATGTTCTATATTTTTCTCCCGATAAATTTTTTGTCTGATCATGTAACCAGATTTTCACCTAAAATGTTATGCTGGTCGGTTTGCTGGTAAGAAAAATCGGAATTCTAATTAATACCGATTGATAGGCCCGACACTGTTTATTAAGAGCAGATCGACCAAAATTTACGGACAGGTCAGAAGCGGTCCCGATCTATTTTTTGGCCGATTTTGAGAAATCGGGATTGGTCGGGTTCATAATTCCACATCCGATTAATCTCCCGATCGATTAATCTCCCGACCACGTTGGTTGGTCGGGCAAAATTCGTATGAAAAATCGGAACATGTATGGGGGGCTTTAAGCTGGGAATATACGGTAAGATTTACTGTCGACTCCCGACCCGATTTCGACACTAGGGGCAGGTGTGATGACGTCATCACGCCCGCCCGCTAGTGCCGAGAATCGTCCGGCACCCTTTGTGTGCTGCCCATGTGTCCAGCCGCCCCCAGCAGAACTAATGGGATCAGATTAAAATTAACCTTCATGTCGGATCAATGTGCAATCTGACATGACGGCTGATTTTAGCACAATCCTGCTAGTTGCTGTGCCCAATTCCTGCACGACCTGATCCCTAACGGATGCGGGAGCCTGCACGGCATCCGATCGGCGGTCGGGTCATGCAGGAATTGGAATGCCTATGCCCAGCTTTTCATTGTAAGCCCAATCAGACAGGATCCTCATTAGTGATGGCCGAACTGTCAGCAAGGCGGAGAGTTCGGCTGCAAACATGGATGTTCGCACTTCTTCTAGCCAGCGAGCAGTAAAGGTGTTTGACCTGCCCTGTTCACTGGCGACAAGGAGCTCACTATTCTTCCACTGTCAGGATCATGAGCAGTAAGATCCCACCGGAGGAAAAATCTTTTCACTAGAAGACCGGGTAGAGAAGCCGGTCTTCTAATGAAAAGCCAGCTCCGAAAACCGGAAGTGACGTCAGTGACGTCACATTCGACAATCAGAAACAGGAACTATGCGTTCCAGGTACCGGATGTGACGTCACTGACGTCAATTTCGTTTTGTCCGATTCAAATTCAAATCTGCCCGCGGACAGGTGGACTTCGGACTGCTTTAAAAGTCTGATCTGCATGTTCACCGACGGAAGTTTGGCCATCACTGGTCCTCATCTCCTCCTGTGTCATAACCTGTACCTGCATGTCATATTGTGTTGCATCTCAGCTCTAATTGAATGTACAGTGCTGTGTAATTTGTTGGTGCTATATAAATAAAAGTTAATAATAAATATGTTGTGCTATATAAATGTAGCCATATGCCTTTAGATGAAGATAGGCTTAAAGGCCTTATAAAATCTTCACTCAAACTACATTGCTAGAGGTAGATTTTATCTTGATACCCACATATATTATCCATTTGGTGTTATTTGCGAGAAACAACTCCCTGTGATCGTCTGCAAAATAGTGCAGGCGTTCAAAGGTCGTCTAATTAAGGACCCCATAGAGGTCCTATCGGGCAATAGACCGAAATCTGTTGGTCATGTTAAAGGGTAGTTTACCTGTGGGTTGTATCTCTGAGTATATTAAAAAAGAACCAAAATGTGGACCATATAGTTCACAAAAGGTGTGCGCTGGTATGAATTAGTGATGATCGCGAATATTCGGATTTCAAATATTAATCGCGAATATCTGCAATTCGGAAATTTGTGAAATGGTTAATATATTGCCGAATATTCGCAATTCCGGATATTCGGCATTTTTTATCCATTACACACGCCTCTCAATGCAAGTGGACGAATGGGAAGGCTGCAACAAGAGCTTAGCAACACTCCCTGCGACCATCAACAGTTTTTGAATCGAATATTGGGGTGATGCGAATAATGGGAAAATCTGTACTTTAGAAAATTCGCACACAAATTCGCGCCATGTTAAACATATAATGCGCGCAAGAAATTCGCAAAAAAACTGCCGATATCCACAATAAAAAAAAAACAGAATATTGCTGAATGCGAATATTTTTAGAATGTTTTCCGAAAAATGTGCGGCATGCCGCGAATACGAATGTTGCCTATGCCGCTCATCACTAGTATGAATACCAGCCGGGACTTCAAAGGCACAAAATCTAATCAAGGTGGAATAAAGTAGGTAGGGCACAGATAGGTGTCCAGCATTTGGATGGCCTTTTCCGTTTTTTATCAAAAATTCAGCTAGATTTTTGGAGATAATGTCATTTTTCCATGCAAATTTCCAAATATTTCCCCTTTTGTCAGTGGGTTTAATCACAATAGACGGGTAATTATTTAGGTCCTGTATGGCCCGAGTTAGATGTCTAGGTATGTTGTGATGTAGCTTTTTAGATTTGTTGTCTTTGGTTACTTGAGCTACAAATAGTTCTACATTGGCAAGATGTTGGGTTAAAGGAATAATAGCTTCCGTTGTCCAATCCTTTTCTAACATAAGGGTCCATCAGGTTCTCAATTTCTTGGTATTCGTTTTGTTAATTTGTAAATTAATTCTGTAAAGTCTCTTAGCACATGGAAATCAGTGACAGAAAAGTATCCAAGTTCCTTCTCAGCATGTTTCGATTTCGTCACTATCCCTTTCTATAGCCCAAAGGATAGGGCTTCAATCTATTTTTAAAAATGTCTATTGGATAGTTTTTAATGTTCAGGTTACTAGGTTTTGCGGGGGTTTCTGAAAAAAAAAACTTTGGTTGTGTGGTTTTCTTGGGAATCGTACCGGTAATGCCAGAGATTTTGGGAGGTCGACCAGTATGTTCTTTACTTGGGAGCATCACTCTGACTAATCTGTCCACCCACTGCTCATTGAGTACCCTCTAACATGTTGGGTGTTTTTTCATGTGGAATGCATATGTGATATAGATTGGTGAAGCATTGGATATGTATTTTATATAACTATCTGTAACTTTGGATATGGATGTTGTAACCCTAAATGTCCTGATGATGTTTGTTTTACCTTTGGTATTTTGGGCTTGTTTTTTTTGTTCTGTGTTACATAGGAACAATCATACCTTTTTGTCTATAAAGAGGGGTCTGGATCCCTGAAGAAGCCCAGTTGGGCGAAACACGTTGAATTTATAGGACCTGATTAGGTCCTCTTCCCATCTAAGGAGAGCACTAGATTGCAAGAGGTTCTTCATGAACACAGATAGTAAACATATATCCCTACATTCATGAAAATGTATTGTTTTTATTCCCTTTTGTGTATAATATATATATTGATATACAGTATAAAAAAAATGAATACTTGGAAAATGTAAGTACTCACACAATAAAGTTGAATTACTTTATATGATACCTTGATTAGATTTTGTGCCTTAAAAGTTACCTAGAGTGACCTATATGGTTCACGTTTTGGTTCTTTTGTAATTACATGATGTGGCAATTACATGATACTGTATATTTAAGATTACCCAAGAAAGTTAGCATAACACTTTATCTCAGAGCACCAGTTTTGTTTTAAATGTTGACTTTTTATGGCAGCATTTTTAAAACTCTGAAATTTTGATTTTGTTGGCATTTTCTGAGCTGGTAATGTGTTTTTTTGAAAGCCCAATGTATGGGGCTTACTGCAGGATTTCTCTTGAATGCAAAGACACATCATCATAAAATGACACCTCCTGCTGAGACATGGCAGACGTTAAACCCTGCAGTTTTAGATAAGGTAAGGTTTTAAAGAAATGTTTTAGTACCATAATTATTCCTAAAGACGACTGGTCACTCAGTTTAGCAAAGGAATTTACAATACTAAAAGCCATAGTGCTATGACACCCAGCAGGATAGAGCGCCTTTAAACAGCTTCACTTACATTACAGTTTCTAGAAAGCTAATAAGCCTTTCGGTATCTGTGTCCTTTGGTGATATGCCAGGGATATATAACTTCTTAGTGTTTCTTAGAGATGCAGTGCTGTTTGCAGATTGGTACTAAGCAAGGAAGTCCCAGACTCTGAAAAAATGTGACAATTCAACTTGAATGTCCCTCTCTGTCAAAATTTGGATACTATACCTATACTTGGAAATACCTGAGGCCAAAGTTTAATCTCAATGTCATCATGAAATGTAAAATGTATTTAATTGCGTACCATATTTTAGACCAAGTAACATCATCTTAGCCAGTGGTTCCCAAACTAGGGAGTGGGCCCCCCTGTGGGTGCGCGGAGGTATTCAAGGGGGGCATAGCTAGGGGGCCAGCCAAGGTGACACTTGGAGCCCTCTATGAGAGAGGGGATAGTGAGATCTCTTTACACTGTCAGGTCCCTTCTCCCTCTGCCAATTGCACAGTCCTCCTACCCTCCTCTACCATGGTCAGCCAATGAAGACAACCATGGAGGAATTACCTGCAGACCATAGGTAGTTTGCATATTATGTGTGTCTCTGTGTGTGTTTGTCTCTATGTGAATGATTGTGTATGATCAGTGTGTGTATCTATGTTGCATGTCTTTACATGAATTGTGTGTGTAAAAAAGGGGGTTGTATTTGAAATAAAGTTGTACAGGTTCAGGATCAACCCATGACACGGAGACACGCGTGATGCTAATAACCCTTGCTTTATTAACCAGAACAGCAGAAACAGGAAAACTAACGGCCGCCCAACAGGAACTGTTTTTAATGATAAGTCCACTTTGCGGTCTTGAATTTTGGCTGATGCAACCTGTCCCTCAGCACACGGGGACAGGTCCTTGGTGCAGGTGACAGGGGAGAAAATCCCAACCGCTCACAGGGACTAGACAGCGATACCGCCTGGCCAATGCTTGGTGTGTGGGATATGAGCTCCACAGGGTAGGCCCCGCTGGGTAGTCTCCGGCCCACCCCACTTGAAGGGAACACTCGGGATGGCCTCCAGTTAGGCAGTGCTCCTGGCAACCGGGTCGGAAGATACTGCGTGCTATTGAGTCCACAGGCTGCACGCAGGCCTGTACAAACGGGGGAGCATGGGGAACCTGGATCCAGCTTGTGTGCCCAGTCGCCGCTGTCTCTTCAGGTATCCCTGCTCTGGACTGCCTGCTCACTTCCTGGATCTGAGCTTTTAACTCCAGAGCCTGCAGAGCCTCCTGGGATATTTCCTTAAAGGGGACCGCACCGCACGGTGTTTGGGCGACTACACTACAAAGCTAAAGGTCCATTTTACACTAGCCGTGCTGGTGCTTTTTCCTTTACCATAAAAGATGTGCTAACGGTATTGCTACATGTCTTTAACTGGTAAAAAAACCTTGTTTCTGCTTTGCGCTGGCCCTCATTCTTAACCTGCAGGGAAAGTTTGTGAACCACTGATCTAAGTAAATCACAGATGGTGGGAGGGGTGAGAAATAGTGATGGCCAAACATTGGCCACATCCGTTTGCGAACAGGCGGATTGGACTTTTAGAAAAGTCCGAAGTCTGCCTGTTCGTGGCAAACTGATCATCAAATTTGGCAAAAATACCAGAAGTGATGTCAGCGACGTCCCTTCCGGTATATTTACCACATAAGAGACTGGAGTCTCTAGTGAGTGAGCCATGCAGGGATCTAAAAAATACTTCCACTGGCCGGATCAGGTGCACAGAAATCTAAAAAAGATCCTGCTGGTAGAAGTATTTTTAGATCCCTGTGCAGAAGAATACTCACACTTCTTCTCGATGGCAAAGGGGGCGGGTCGAACATCTGTACTGTTCGCCAACGAGAAGAAAATAGAACATGCAGTGTTCTCTAAGGACTGTTCACCGAACACTGCAGTCATCTCTAGTGAGTAAGGTGTTGGTCAATGCTTCATGATGTGTAGTAGCACTCACGTATGCTACTGAGCTGAAGTTCAACGCCAAGTTAAAATTTCGAAAGCTGAAAACTATTCAAAAACTATACATACTAGAGCAAAACTTTTTTTTCCAATGTTCCCACAGCCCTTCTCTACATCTCCAGCAACTTTGGTAATGATACCATTTTCAGAGGCTTTGCA
This sequence comes from Ptychadena robeensis, assembly GCA_036250615.1. NCBI lineage: Eukaryota > Metazoa > Chordata > Amphibia > Anura > Ptychadenidae > Ptychadena > Ptychadena robeensis. The sequence goes on from CM070037.1 coordinate 17,473,400, forward strand.
ATCAGCTCACAAAGTCAGCTAGTCGAAAAATTCGACCATCTCTAGAGAACATGTTACTATACTTCAAACATGTGACAATAATATAATGGGAGAACATTGTGTGCTTTGGAATGGAAGTACTAACAACATTTCTATATATGTCAACTGACCATCATCCAGTTTTGTACTCTTTAAAGTTGGGACAAGGTAAGTGAAGACCCCTTCAGTCACTTTGTTCTTTTTTGTTGTTGTTTTGGGAACAAGAGCTCTGATACTGGAAAATGGAATGACAAAAGAAGTCTAAAGAGCCTCTTTTCGAGTTTTGATGTTAGTTTATAGCTATAACTCAAACACTGGCTGTTGTAATTTGAAATTTTAATTTAATTTAGGATATTTCAAACATCATAAGCAGTTTCCAGCCCCCTAGGGAAAGTGATTTTCCTTTTGCATGGGAAGTAATGTGCGCAAAGGGAAATTACTTTCCCCAGGGGGTTGGAAAAAGCAAATTGAATTTCAAATATGGCATGGAAATGCATTGCCAGCTTTTATGCCCCTAAAGTAACTTCTCTACTTGCTTAAGCAAGTCGTCTGTGTTTAGCGAGTAAACAGTATTAGCATAGAGGATAAGTGGACAATGCCTTCTACTAATGGAAGCCAATGCAGCTTAAAACTTGCGCTACAAATCATCTCATTTGTCAGAAGTAAAGAATCACGCCATATACTTTACCTCTACGACATACAGACATTGGGCAAGCTCTGTATTACAGCCTTCCAGAACTCTATCATTAGAAACCAGCTAATGCCATTAATCTTTGCATTGATAGCGAACAGGCCTAGGCAGATCCACCAAAAATAATATTACAAAAAAGTGCACTGTGGTGTCACTAGCTTTGGTGTTACCCTGTGCCTATTCACTTCTGCAGGGCAGTGATGGGCATCGTCAGCTCTCTTGAGTTAGCAATAAAGTTCAATGAAAAAAATGATTTATAAACAAACAAAAAAAAAAGGGACCCTGCTACCCTTAACACTATAGAGTTATGTTTGCATGATGTATCAGATAATGTATATAGTTTTTTTACTTCTAGAATGAGAGAACCATTAATACTATACCTCTATGTGCTATAAGGGTTTGGAATCATCACTTCTGGAAAGTGGAGTCTAGCCCAATACGGGGAGTGTAATTTGTACCGGTGATTACACAAATCATCTCTATTTGACTGCCCAGAAGGTGTGATGATATCATTTAAATTACATTGCTTAACATGTAAAAACTACTAATTGCACAAATCAGGCAAATGAAATATTATTAAGAATTAAAAATAACAAGAATGCCGATATACTATCATACTAGCGCCATATGAAAATTAAAGCACTTTTTCCTCCAGCTGTCTATGTTTAAACTGTTTCTTTGATTTTAATTTTTCATGCTCAGGGATCATGAGAAAGTAGAGGCTCACAAGACAGATTAAACCAGATACGTTTCTCCTTTTTTAATCTCCAGACTGATATTGCATTTTTATGCTCTAGTAGTTCTCATCACCTACCCTTGGCAAGGTATTGTGTCCTGATCTATAAGCCCAGGTTCTTCCAGCTGTTGATATGCTGGTCCTGTAATCCCGTTGAGGCGACCTCTGGGCAGAGGGGGAGTTCTCCGAAAGGCATTTCTTTGCAGCATCCTACTCCTTTGGCTGGGACTACAGCATGCTGAAAGGTTCCTACACAATAAAGACACTGAAATCAGTTCAACATGACTAAATATGTAACAGTGTAATTATAAAATAGGATATTTCAATAAACAGTTATGATATTGGCAACATTTTTTTCACACATTTTTTGAAATTAGTATTGAAATGTTTGTCTTCTCATTTGAGTGATTAAACCCTTGTTAGTTTTTTTGCACAAGGATGATTGTTTTTAATCCTGGCCTGGATATACTTATATACTATACTCAGCTGCCCCTCTACTGTCGCCTAGCACTAATATCTTTATCCTAATTGAAACCTAGTGGAATCTCAATAACAAATGCTCATGTTAAACACACAGAGACATAGGCACCTCAGAAATAAGTTGTCAGCTTTAATCCCTCATGTCGACTATTGTTAAGTTTTCCCTCTTAAACCACCCTGACCCATCAATATATGGACTCCACAAGACCCCCAAAAGTGTTCTGTGGACACCAGAATTTTGAACATCAGCACCTCTTTATTTTGGTTAAAACCTCAGCCTTCTGTTTGTAACGTTGTACCCTATGGACTGTGCGTTATCCCCTTGGACCAGGGATTGTTGCAAGTACCAGTTGTGTTTCAACATCCCTTTATTACATTGACAGAGACCGAAGGGCTGGGGGTGCTTTAGTTAGGGAGTGTAAAGACCACTAATGTTTTGGAATAAGGAGTTCACCAGTCTGCAAAACAAGTATGGGTTTCACCTGTTAACCCGCCTTGTGGGCAGTTCGGCCATCACTAGTAACCAGGAAATTACATTATCTTGGAATCCATATGAATGAAGACACATGCCCTTGAAGGAGAACAGCCATTGCTAAGTATGGACTGTACCTTCTTCATTGTGAGTAATTTATCTTTTATTTTATCAACTATGGTACTTTACTTTGTTGCACTAGGTTGTGCACCTCGTGTCTTTGTTCCTATCCACCCCCTCATACCATGCTCAAGTGATGGTGTGTGTAGATTGTAAGAAAGGACTGGGGGTGGAGAAGAATGTCAAGATGTTTTATTTTATTCAAACAGTTGAAACTGGGTGGTGGAATACCACACCATAGCATCGGACCCCTATATTTATCTGTCTTTATTTATGCAGTCATTGCTATTGGGGGAGGGACAAATAAGTTATTATATATCACTAATTGCAAATATAATTCCTGAGTTTAGGTTGTAAACCTCAGTTTTGGGTCATATGACAAAAGTGATCACTATTAACTGATATTTAATCTTTACAATTACTTTACTGTTTTGTGACAAATTTGGATATTTTCGTTTTCACAACTATGCAAGCCTTTGAAACAAGACGGAATGTCTAAAATACCATTAATAACAAGTTTGAGGCCTGTGGTACTGAGGTTTTCTGAGAAAGAAACAGTGCGATGACAAAAGAGGTTAGAAGATGAAAGGGTAGAACTTGATATCTGTCACTGAGAACATAGTTTTTTTTTATTTCATCACAGTGTCTGTATTGTTTCACTGTAAAATGTGTTGCATGACATCAAAGGACATCCATCCTACTGAAAAAAAAAACATATCACATATTAATATACCTTTTGTTCCTGAGGGAATAATCTCAATACCTTGTTACACAAGAACAAAGAACATAAGCACAGAGATATACTCGCAAAATATGTAAAGAGTTCCTTTTATGTGATATTAAATCAAAACACGATAGCTGTTATTCCAATGTCTTCAGGAGGACAAGGTAAGTTAACACACATTAAGCTAGAAGAGCGTTGAGTTGTGTCACAGAGCTGGTATCTGTAGGGCTTGTGCTCAAAGTGAAGGCTTTCATCTCTGGAGACTTACCTCCCCTTTATCACATCCATGCTTATCATCCATATCTTCATAACAACTTACCACGTCAACCTCTTTCACAATCCCTCACTCCCACTCGACTCTTCAGACCTGAATAAGCCCTTTTATTGCTATATCTCACAAGCTGCTATTTGGATGTCTTCAGAAGAACACAGTATGTTAACACACGTTAAGCGTGAAAAGCTTAAAAGTTGTGTCACAAAAGGCCTATCTTTGGGACTTACCTCTTGATCCTACCCATGCGTTTTCCCCGTATCTTCACAACACCTTACCATTTCAACCTACTAAAATCCCTCACTGCAAAATGACTCTTTAGACCTGAATAGGCCCATTTTTTTTGCAATGTTATTTTGATGTTTTCAGAAGGGAACAGGGACAACCGCTGCAGCTATGGATCCATCTTTCCCCATAAAGGCATTGAACTTATCACCAGGGTCCTATTCCAGGACATATAAATGAGCTGTCCTCAGGTCTTGTCTGCTTTGTGTTGCTGTAGTGGAAGGCAGAGGTGTGTAAGTGGCTTTGGAAGTGTGCAGGTGTATTACAAGTGAGAGTGAGCCTGTGTTTACTGTTGAGACTTCTGATATGGATTCAGCTGGCTCTTTTGGAGAAAAGCCATGTGACAGAGTGCAGTGTCCAGGACTATTACCTTGCTACCAGCACTGGAGAGATCCTTAAGTGTGCAGTTTGGAGAATCTATCCAGATGAGAGGAAGAGATAGATAGGAGAATAGGCCGGTGACTGGTTGTGCAGCCTTAGATATCGCCTATGAGGGGTAAACTACTGTACGGAGACTGTTCTAAAGTTTTACTCGTAAAGTTCAACCTAATTTTTTACCTGTTCTATAGACTTTCTATACCGACTTCACTACTCCATACCTGTGTAACCGACAGTAGTTTTACACACATTAAGAGTTTTGAGGTTTGTCGCAGAGGTGGTATCTGTAGGGGCTTGTGCCAAGAGAAAAGAGGTTTTGCCAGGAGGGAAGGGGTGCCTGGATAGCATCCGTGGATATCCTCTATATCTCTCCATCACCTTACCACATCAACTACTCTTAAAATCCCTGTCTTCATCTTGACCCCTGAGACCTAAATAGGCCCTTTTGATGCCACTCTCGAGCTGTTATTGCAATGTCTTCAGGAGGACACAGTAGGTTAACACACATTAACCCCCCTAGCGCTCTTACATTTCTGTACCAAAAGCGCACCATAGACTTTAATGGAATTTTTTTTTTTAATGTTGTTGTAACTTCCCAAAATATGTCCGTAGAAGGGTCTAATAGACATCCTGAATATAATAATGTTTGAAACACAATTATGTAAAAAATGAAAATGAATAAAATATCTAAAACACTTATTTGGTATGAAAGATTTCAAAACATTGTATATTTATATTTGTGTTTTGTTTATAATAAAATTTTTATTACAATTGGAAATTTGTTTTGTGTTTTTTTTTTTACTTTGAATTGTATTGGATACAGTTATCACTGTCTCCAATACAATTCCCTTTGACACCGTCTCTCCTCTGGATGAACACACCAGGGGAGGGTTAACTTCAAAGGGAACATCTGGGAATCGCACTGAAACAGTTTCCTGCATAGAAAACTGTTTCGTGTGCAATTTACTTTTGAATCTCCACCCCCCCATGTGACCTCATCACATGGGGTGGACTTCCTCTTCAGTGAAGTAGCCTGTACAGAAAATCGGAGCCACGGGGACAGCACAGAATGGTGAGTATGTACTGCCGGGGATCTGATCTTCGCCGGACGGCACCATCTCGTCCAGTACTGACAGGAGAGCGCTGGACGAGATGGTGCCATCAGAAACGCTAGGGGGGTTAGGCAAGAAGAGTTGTTTCACAGAGGTGGTATCTGTAGAGCTTGTGCCTTAAGCTAGCTACACATGGTTCGAGTTTAGCATTCAACCGACGTTTTTCGATCGAAAAACGATTGATTGTAAAAAAATCGATGTGCTGCCTACACAGTACAATCGACGATCATTGATCAATTTTTGTCAAAACGTCAATTGAAAAGTGATTGCACAAGTTGGAAAATTTTGCTTGATTGGTCGATTTGTTTGGCTACTTCCCTTTAACTTCCGATTGAAACTAAATTGTAAGAGGAATTCAATCGACGATTTTGGATTACTTCGATTAACTTTTCAGTCGAATAATCGTACTCCCTATGTGGTGTACATCGATTAAATTTAAATTGATTTTCGATTTTTTTGATCGAACTACAAAATCTAATCGAACCTCGATTAAACGCTAAATTGAACCATGTGTGCCTAGCTTTAGTAAAGAGCGAAGGCCATTTTCAGTGACTTAACACCCATTGATCACATCCATGCATAACCGTTGTGTTGTCATTTCCAATCTAACAAAGCACTGTGGCCCTATGGTTTCAAGGACGTTTATGGAGGGATGTCACCCACAATTACAATGGTATAATTGTGTGCATATGTGATATAGTCTGACCTTATCTTAAATAATAAAATATATACACAGATAGACACAAACACACATAACAGTGATACCATATATTTTGTTTTGCACTCAGCTCTACTGTGATGAATCCCAATGCCAAAGAAGCAATAAACTGCAAAGCTTAGATCATGAGAAGCATCTGAGATACCGTGACCTGCTTGCCAATGTCACAGAGAGTGCTGACTCATGCATAACAAATTCAGTGTTAAACCTTAAAGACCTGGGAATGTGGGAATTGATTATCTGTGCTGCAAGAGTATCACTTATAAAGACATTGTATTTGGCAGCATGAAGGTACTGCTAAGAACGGTAGTTGAAATTCATGCTATATACTGGGATTAAGCAATGTATCTGATTGCCACCATACCTTGATCTACCAAACATAAGTAATTATTGTATATATATATATATATGTACTATATTGGTGTTTTGTGTTGAAATGCAGGGCAGTATTTAAAAAATTAATCAGTAGTTTGAGACCACTAAATTAGTAAATTGGATCTGTGCCTCATGCGCATATTGCTGCTTTTGTAGCAAAGCACAGCAGTCAGTGGCAATTTATAAAACCTTGGTTTAACATAGTCAGATAAATTAATAAATATTTTTTTAATGGCCGCTATGGATTACAACTCTGAATTCCTGCATTAGACAAAATCATCATTGTAAATGTAAAAATGTTTAGCAGCTAAATTGACTTAGGATAAGTAAAGAAAAACAGGTAGCTTTGGATGCCTACCATCCAATATTCACAAATAGAGATGGTCGAATTTTTCGACTTGCCAACTTTGTGAGCTGATTGCAAAGCCCCTGAACATGGTATCAACACCAAAGTTTCTGGAAATGTAGAGACGGGTTGTGGGAACATTTAAAAAAAAGAGTTGCTCTAGCACGTGCAGTTTTTGCATCAAGTTCAAATACAAAGTCGAAATTCCGATTTTCAAAATTTTGACTTGACTTTGAACTTCATTTGTGCAAAAACAGTTTGTGACATACTTTCTTATTTGGAGTATACCCCCAACCCTTCTCTACATCTCCAGCAAATTTTGTGTTGATACCATGTTCAGGGGCCTTTCAATTAACTCGAAATCGTCAAAATTGTAGAATTTTTGAAAAAAAATTCGACCATCTCTAATCACAAAACCTAAAACAAGCACTTTATGAGCAACAAGCACCGTATGTCAAGAACCAAGATGTGGTCTAGGGCACTTAGGTCAGATCACAAAAGCTAAAATAGGAATCTTGTGATGCCTATCTTCATAGTGCATGTCAAGCACCACAATGTGGTCCTGGGGCAGATCACAAATGCTTTAACAGGCACCTTATGAAGACTATCTTCATAGACTATCTTAAGCATCAAGATGTGATCTCGGGCACTTAGGTCAGATCAAAAAAGCTAAAACAGGCACTTGTGATGCGAACTTTCATAGAGTATGTCAAGCACCAAGATGTGGCCATGGGCACTTATGTTAAAGCGCACCTAGATTAAAAAAAAAAACAGCAAAAAAATGTTATTACATTTTTACTTACCTTTAAACTGTCCCAATAGCTCAAAGTTGCTCAAAAACCTAAAAAGACATGTTTAGCTATCCTGCTGACGTCTGTGGGAGCCACCATTTTAGATTTAGTGTTAGCTCCCAGTCTTGAATCAGTTAAGGCAGCAATAACGCCAGCGGCCGCCGAGGGCCGCCAGATACAATGTGTATCAATGGACACAAAGTGAAAGCAAGAAAAAAAAAACACAACATGTATAGCTGCAGAAGGTAGTTTGGAGCCAGGCAGTGGGAGGAGCTGAAAGTCAGGGAGGAGTGGTGAGGGGGGAAATATACAGATTTCTCCTCACATGTAACGATTTTAAATTTTTTATTTACATATTGCTCCAATAATGTGGGTCTGGCTGGCTAGGGGGAAATGTTTGTCTGGTGGGTTTAGGTGCGCTTTAAGTAACAAATCCTAAAACAAGCCCCTATGATTTATATCTTTATAGAGTACATCAAGCACCAAGATGAGGCCTAGGCACACTGGTCTAGGCAGATCCAATCTAGACAATCCTCAAGAAGTCTGAGTCTCATAATGGGTAATGGTACAACAACAAACAGGAATATACAACATCTATGAGGATTTGGTAACTGAAAAAGCAAGTAACAAAACACTGATAAAGTGTACACAGGGTCAGGAAAAGTCATTGACTTATAGGTGGTCTTCAAAGCTCACAACAGGCCCTGAAAGCACAAGAGGAACCAATCTTCCAGACTGTAGCAGCAGGAATTTTGGCAAAACCCTAGTTGTGCTTTATCTTTTACTGACTGTCTCGTTCTGATCGTGTTCTTACCAAGCACATTGTTAGTGTTCTTGCTAAAACCAGTTCACAGCTACATTTCAGAAACCCACTGCTAGACCACCCTGTTGGACAGCTGGTCATAAATTGGATGGCTAGCCTTCCCTCATTTGTACTGGCACTCCCTAATGTACAAATAGGGCCACATAATATCAAGTTCTAATAGGTATTTATGGTAGATTAAAATAGGCCGGTTTCTTACTTTTTGCAAAAAAAAAGTAGGAATAGTTGTGAGAAAAAAACTATTTTGGTTCATCAACATAATAGAAACCTATCATAAGAACACCTTATATCTTACCATTTGTGGTTTAGAAAATGGGTTTACATGTAAAACATACCATTATCTTCTGGTTTGACACCCAGACATTGATATTTACATTCTTTCTGCACAATCATTTCCTATGTGCTCCCCTCTACTATTTTTGCCATATATTGGTTTTGCCAGCATCCATCAGTTAAGTTTTAAATAGTCATGTAGAATCCCCATGTTTTATATGTCCTGTAATAGCCGCTAGTGTTGAGCTCGAATATTCGATTTTCAAATATTTAGCTCTAATATCGCGAATATTCACGAATATATCATCGGATATCCGATGCGATTGTTTGCGATTGTATTGCGATTTGTTAATCACAATTTTATATTCGCGATCCATTGCAATGAATGGGATCGCGATTATATAAACGCAATGCGATTTTTTAAAACGGAAATGACGGATATTCTCCCAATCGAATATCCGAGCTCCATTGACTTGCATGCATTGCGCATATTTAATCGCAATTGCGATTTTTAAAACGCAATTCATGTCCACAAGTGCGGATATTCGAGATTACGAATATGGAATCGAATATTATGGCGAATATTCGCAAAATTGCGCGAATTCGAATATTGCCTAGTCGTTCATCACTAATAGCCACCAGAACTAGACACGTTCCACATGACCTACAAAATTCTAAAACATTGCAATGATACCATGTATTGGTTATAAGTGTTTTAAGTTTTAACATAAGATTTTACAAAAAAATTGTGTGAACCATGGAAAAAAGTGTTGGATTTATTTATAAACGTCTTGATTCCAAGATTGACAATATGTTTCATATGTTCATATGTGCCACACATTGGGTGAAGATTCCTTTAAAATTCAACCGTGTATTTGCATTTCATGAAAAGCTGCTGTCACCAGGGAGTAGTTGCCTTTTGCGGTGTTCCTCTGCAGAAGTGATCCCTTCAAACCCTGAGCAAGCAATGCTCATATTTGTAAACAAATATTGGCACCGAGTTCTTACGCCTCAGTGGTTTTAGTTCTCGGTCTATCAGTTACTGTTATTCTGTTGTATATCTACCAAGAAACATGTTGATGAAGGAGGAGAAAGCACAAAGTAGTCACTACAATCTGTAGCATTTCTCATTTTTATCAAGAACCACTAACTGCCACTATAGCAGCCATAGCAGCTTCTAAGGGCCACTATGAAGGTTTGTAGTGGCAGCTTTTTCTGGGGGGGGGGTATAGTGGCAGGACGGGGGGAGGGTTTGAGGATTGTAGTGGCAGGTCCAGTGGGGGAGTTGAGAATTGTAGTAGCATGTGAGGGAAGGGGGTATGAAGATTGTAGTGGCAGCGGTTGCGGGGGGGGCCGGGGTTCGTGGCAGGACAGGGGAAGGGTTGAGGCATTGTGGTGGCAGGTCCTGTGGGGAGTGGAATGTAGCTAGCGATGTGAGAGGGGGGTATGAAGATTGTAGGGAGCCTCTGGGGGGGAGGTTATAGTGGCAGGACGGGGGAAGGGTTTGAGGATTGTTGTTAGTGGCAGGTCCGGTGGGGAGTTGAGAATGTAGTAGCATGTGAGAAGGGGTATGTATGATTGTAGTGGCAGCTCTCTGGGGGGGTGGGTATATTGGCGGAGGGGGGGAGGGTTTTTGAGGATTTGTAGTGGCAGGTCGGTGGGGGGATGTTGAGGATTGTGGTACCAGGTGAGAAGGGGTATGCAGTTGTCAGTGGCAGGGTCTATGGGGGGGGGGGGGGGGGGGGTGATAGTGGCAGGACAGGGGTGACGGTGTTGGGAGGATTTGGTGGTGGAGGTCGGTGGTGGGGAAGTTGAGGATTGTAGTGGCAGTGAGAAAGGGTTATGGAATTGTAGTGGCAGGTCCAGTGAGGGGATGGGGAGGATGGTCGTAGCATGTGAGAAGGGGGTATGAGGATTGTAGTGGCAGCTCTTGGGGGGGTATAGTGGCCGGATGGGGGAGGGTTGAGGATGTGTAGTGGCAGGTCCGGTGGGTGGGTTTGGGTTGAGATTGTAGTAGCATGTGAGAAGGGGTATGCGGATTGTGAGTGGCCGCAGCCTCTATGGGGGGGGGGGGGGGTTTTATAGTGGCAGGACCGGGGAGGTTGAGGGTTTTTTGGGGTAGTGGCAGGTCCAGTGGGGGGTTGAGGATTGTGAGTGGCATGTGAGAAGGGGTATGAGAATTGTCTGGCAGGTCCGGGGGGGGCGGCTAGGGAGGGTTGTATTGGCAGGTCCGTGGGGGGTGGGTAAGTGGTATAGGAATAGTAGTGCGAGGTCCCGGGGGGGGGGGGGGGGGGGGGGGGGGTGGGGGTGGTTTTATAGTGGCCGGATGGGGGGAAATTTAGTGACAGGTCAGGTTTGGGGGAGGTTTGTAGTTGCCGGTTTAAGGGGGTTGCTACAGGGCCCAGTCATGTCAGTTCTTACATTTAGAGAGTTACATGGATAGCTGTAAATAAACAGACCTCTTTATATATATATATTCTACTGCTACATGCTCTTACCGATGATGCTTGACTGACTGGCTCCCTCTGTCCGCCTGCACGGACTGTGAAAACGGTTGCGTTTCAGAAAAGCTGGACTCCATGACATTCTCTCTCATTGGCTCATGATTCCTCTCAGATTTTGTATACTGTAAAGAAAAGAAAAATTGAAAGTCAAAATACAACCTTCTTGAGGCCACCTGAATACATTTCCATGCCATGGCAAACAGTCTTTCATTATTTGTAGCTGGCCAAAGTAGCTGGAAAACAATTAGTAAAAAATATTCCTTCCTCTCCTGCATTCCTCTCTTTTCAAAGGGAGCGGAATGCAAATCTGAAATTGGTTGCTATGCCTCAGCACTTTAATGAGATAAGTCATGTACCCAATATATTTTATTAAATTATGTCACTGTCTTGTTATAATTTAATTGGATTTGTGTGGTGGACAACCCAATTTTCTCTTTTACTATGATATACAGTAGTGATGGCCGAACTGTCCGCAAGGCGGACAGTTCGGCGGCGAACCTAAATGTTCGCCCATCTTCTCGCCGGCGAGCAGTGCGGGTGTTCGACCCGCTCCGTTCGCCAGCGAGAAGATGATCTCTATTCTTCCCCCGGCAGGATCACAACCTGTGTGATCGTGCCGGAGGAAGAATCTTTTCACTAGAAGACCGGGCATAAAGCCGGTCTCCTAGTGAAAAAACCGGGTCGGAGCAGGAAGTGACGTCAGTGACGTCACATCCGGCTCACGGAACCAGGAACTTTGCGTTCCAGTATGCGTTCCAGGGACCGGATGTGACGTTTGTGACGTTTTTCCGATTCAAATTCCCCGCGAGGCGGGGAATTTGAATCTGTCCGCCAACAGGCGGACGGCGGACATCTTTAGAAGTCCGACCCGCCCGTTTGCAGACAGTCCTGGCCGATGTTCGGCCATCACTAATATACAGAGATCACCTGTCTGTATTCAATACACAGCTTACTGTGTGTACAGATAAAGCTGAGGTTTGCAACCTGCCATATTTATTTTAGCTTTGCTTTTATTGACTTTTTTGGTATTTTAAAAGAAGATTACTTAATATAGCTTTGTATACTGTAAGCGTATAGCAAACACTAAAGGTCAACCTCTATTTAAACAGTCCCCGTGGAATAGGTGTGCGTGTAAATGTTGATATAACCTACTAACACCATCTAAGAATGAGAGATGTGATCTTATGTGGTGCCAAAAATAAAATAATTGGGCTGTCATAGTCAAGGGGAAGCCCAGAGTCTCTTAAGCTGGCCATACACCTTTAGATTTCTCTGTCAGATATCCTTTAGATCTACCAACAACTATGTAGTATAGGGTCCTCTGCAATTCAACACAGGTAGACTTAATTGTTTAAAAAGTCCCTCATATTACATGGTTTTGGTTAAACAAAAGGAGATCTAATGGAAATCTGACAGAGAAATCTAAAGGTGTATGGGGACCCTTAGATTGTATTAATTATTTTCAGCACCATGGACAGTGCACTTTCTTCTCTAATCACATAGCATAAATGAATTCAACAGCAGATGCCCACTATTATCTTTAATTAATAATTCAAATTTAAGTACCATATTTTTTTAGGAATATAAGACGAACTTTTAAAATCATTGGGAAAATGTCATATGGTCCGAATATGTAAAAAGTCCCAATCATCTTGGGAGCAAAAGCTCTGCATCCCAAGAGGTTGAAATGTGTTTAATTGCCTCAAGCCAAAAAGCCACTGCCAAGGAGATCGTTGCTGCATTAGCACTAGCAGTTCCCATTCTCTGAACACACTGACCACTAGTGATGGCCGAACTTTGGCCAGGTCCATCTTTTAAAGAAGTCTGACGTCTGTCTGTTCGCGAGCAGATTCAAATTCCCCGCCTCTTGTTCAGTCACGTCCGGTACCTGGAACGCATAGTTCCTGGTTCCGATTGCTGGATGTGACGTCACTGACGTCACTTTCGGTTTTTGGAGCTGGCTTTTCACTAGGAGAGCGGCTTCTCTACCCGGTCTTCTAGTGAAAAGATTTTTCTCCGGCTGGATTTTACTGCTCCTGATCCTGCCAGAGGAAGAATAGTGAGCTCCTTCTCACCGGCAAACAGGGAGGGTCGAACACCTGTACTGCTCGCCGACTAAGAGTGCGGACAGTTCGGCCATCAATACTGACCAACTTATGGAGACACGTTTTAAAATTTACATTCTGCATTGCGATTAACACGTTTTGTGACACAGGCACATATCACCTTCCATATCTTAAAAGCTGCTTATGGGTAAAGCGTTATGCCTGCCATACACCCACAGACGGGTGCAGACAGACGAGCTCCGATGAGCCCTGGAATGCAAACGTGATGATGTCATCACATTGCATTCTGGTGCATTCTGGGGCTGCTCTAAACTGCCGGGCACCCTTTGTGTGCCGGCCATTAGCTTCAATGAAGATGCCTGTCTTCATTGAAGTTAATGGCATCGGCTTGCATCGGCCAGAGAACATCCGACATGTCCGTTTTCTGGGCGGCCGAGCAGTTCCCTGTCGCCCCATGTGGGCACACGCCGATTAGCGGCCGATTTTGCTGCTGACCGCGCACGCCCGTCGGTCACCGGTAAAATCAGCCACTAATCGCGTGTGTATGCCAGGCATTAGTGCTGGATTGTAAAATGTGCCCCTTCATCATTTGATCAGCGTGTTCAAAGAATAGATACTCCTAGTGTGTAAACACATTCTTAAGTTTCAACCCTGCACATTCTTCTGCAGCTAAGACCTCCTTACTGGAACTGGCCTTTTGGTTGGAGGAACATTAATCAATTAGGGGCTATGCATTAGCATATACTAAGGCTATCCGTACATGGGTCAATTATTTTGCGATTCAATCGTCGATTCGATTGATTCATTCATAGCAATCAATTCCATTTGTACGATTGACAAACATTTGCCAACATGTCCGATCAATTTTCGATCAATCTTATGTTCGATGTGGATCACTTTTGGTCGATCACACCAGGTCGTAAACAAATTGATAATTTTAAGTCGATCGAACGCAAAAAGCGAACAGTGTATGGCCGCCTTAAGATACATAAGCATGCAATCCCAGTAAATATTTACTTACATTATGGAGTTGGACTCTATTTTCTCCGAAGCTCTTGGCCTTCGCTAGCAGACTCGATGCATGAAGACTGTAGTTTTTCCCATTTTGTGTTTCTTTTAGCTGTTCTTGGATTATTTTTGTTTGTCTTCTAAACATAAAAAAAATCAAAAAGTGAATTTCTATGTTTACGAAATCAAATTGTTAATTAAGTGTCTAGAACAGGGGTGGCCACTACATGGATCATGATCTACTGGTAGATCCCAAACAGGAGATGAACCCCTCATTAGTGATGGCTGAACATTGGCCAGATCCATCCCCGAACGGGCGGATTGGAAGTCTGCGTCCGCCTGTTCGCGTGCAGATTCAAATTCCCTGCATCTGGGCAGGGAATTTGAATCCGGAAAATCGAAAGTGACTTCAGTGACATCACATCCGGTACCTGGAACGCCTAGTTCCAGGTTACAATAGCCAGATGTGATGTCACTGACGTCACTTCCTGTTCTCGAGCCGGCATTTCACTAGAAGACTGGCTTAATGCCTGGTCTTCTAGTGAAATGATTCTTCCTCCGGCAGGATCTCGCTGCTCCTGATTTTGCTGGAGGAAGAATAGAGAGCTCCTTCTCGCCGGCGAACGGGGCAGGTCGAACACCCGTACTACTCGCTGGCGAGAACATGTTCACCCATCACTACCCCTTATATATCCAAAATGGAATCCCTGATTACTAATATAAAAGAAATAGAGCAGTGATGGTGGACCTATGGCATGGGTGTCAGAGGTGGCACTCAGAGGGCACGTGAGCTGTCAGCCAGCACAGAGGAAAGAGCTGCAGCCTAGTGGCTCTCAATGCTGTCAGTTCTCATTCCTTATCTTTTGACACATTGCCCCATACCCTCCCTTATGCTATCTTATAAGAAAGTAGAGTGTGTGTTTGCATGTTTCATGTGTGTGTATATGAGTTGTATTATTTAAGTTAAATTTTGAGATAAGATATGGGTTTTAGTTTGGTCTCTCAAATGTTCGCCATCACTGTAATAGAGTGTATTGGGTTTAGAAATGATCTAAAGCCATAAAATAAAGGTTGTAACTAAGATACATATGATACTCTCATTTTACAAATGACCCAATATGGTGTTTTGGTTTTCAAGAACGTGCCTTGGAGAAAACTTATTAGATCACTTATCTGAAAACTGACGTCCCCATGAATTGTCCAGGCAAACAACTTCGTACTCTTTGATCTTTTTAATATCTATATTATTTAAATATTCAGCGTGTATGCAAATTGAATTTCCAAAGTGGAGAAGAAATCGGCACACTGAGATCAAGACCTTGGCAAATCAATCCCTAAAGGAAAGTAGTTAACAGTTCCATTATTAATTTCCACACTTCCCTTGATCAATTTGCGAATGCAGCATATAGTGGAGAGGAGAGCTGATTGTGAAACTGCAATGTAGCTGCATTGCATCTCCTATCAGGATCGACATTGCTTAGCTCAGTGTTAAAGCGAAATGCCACCTGCATCAGCCAATATATTTTATGGAGAACCTTAAAGACCAATTGCTTTGGATAATAAAATGAAACAATGTAAAATGGTCATTTTGAATCTTAGTAACTACAATTGAATAAATATTTGACACCACTGTCATTTTTTTAGTGGCTTGGTGACTGGTGACTTGGTGGCAGCATCAAATACTTTAGCAAGCTAAACCATGCCATTGTACCAGTATAAAGCTACGCAAACCCTTTATTTATAATAAATATTATAATAGATTATATTAGATAATATCATATATTTTTTTTAAATAATAATAATTCATTATTTATTTTTCACAGATAAGTTCTATCTAGGCCACAATGAATTGTTTAACTTTAAAGCTTCCCTAAGCCTAAAAGCTAACTGCAATATATAAAAAAATATCAAATCAAACTGTCCTCTCCACCAGAGGGATAAAACCTGTTAAATAGACTATATAGGCATCACTCAAAGAGAGAAATTAGTAAAATATTATTTAATTAAGTCAAATTCTATAGTCCAAAAATGAAAATGGCCCCAATATACATATATATGCAAAAGTACACAGCAATAATGCATTCTCAACTAAACATTGGAAGGAAGAGAGGGTTGAGGGTTGGAATGTGGGTCCCAAGAGAGGGGGATATTGTTGTAGCGCAATGGGACTCCCAGCTACACATCCCTTTCCCAATCTCCCCTTTACAAAATCCCCAGGACACTTGCCTTAAACTGGTGATGTGTTGACCATGCAGCAACCCATGGTAGAAAAGTGTGAAAATGTTATGTTTTGCAGCTCTAGACTATTTTTCTATAATTAAAGAGAACATAATAGTAAGGTTTGGGCAAAATTTTGACTCATGGACCACAATGGCTTCCTGAATTTGAAATGGGGGCCGGAACAAGAGCCAGTAAGTGGCAGTGCAGCCTGTGCATTTTCACTATAATTAATGGAGACATATCTTAGTGATAGCCCGCCATGCGTCATCCTCATGGCTTTTCACCAATGGGCCAGATTAATAATATAAATGGGCCGGACCTTAGTTTGACCATTTCTGCCTTAAGGTCTTGGTCATCATGGATATTCCTAGTAACAACCAGATTTTCAAGCTTGTCATACACGGCTCGATAATAGATATATTATATAATAATATAATAGATTTGAGCACAATTGAGCACTGTGCATGTTCATGTTGCTCGATTGTACTTAAATCTATGAAACAAATCGAGCCACCCCGCCTTTCTTCAAGTGAGATCAATCAATCCTACAAGGTCAAACAGGGAACTAACTTTTTGGTAAACCCTGTTCGACTTATATTACTTTGAATGGGGACTGAAGGCCTCCATCCAAAGTATCAGGCAACATCAATGACAAGGCAGGGCTGCACTACAATAATAGGGAAGCTCAAGCGCATCTCGATGATGTCATCACGCTGTCATCGACCATTCCTCTGTTGCATGGGAATCAATCCATGTATGCATACCTGTCAACCCTTCAGTTTTGGCTTGGAATGTCATGTTTTTTTATGTGGTTTTCCTAGCCAAATGGCGATTTCACTAAATGACATATTTTTCCAGGGATATTGAAATTGGGCTAATTTAGGAGGGAGGGGTGTCACTCTCCCTCCCCACCCCGCTTGTAGATGATGTGCGGGGTGGGACATTACTAGGGAGAGTAACATTCTCAACCTCCTTAGTTAGGCTGGATCTAAATAGGATGAAGGAGACGTTAATCTCCCGATACAGTCACTGACAGCATTTCTGGCATCTGGAATGGGGAATGAGTCTGGCCGAAAGCTGGAAGTGATGCCACACCCCATATTCCTGGCCAGAGACAGGTGTGTGTATGCTCAGCATAAGACTTTACAATTGAGAGCCATCAAAAAAGAATCATCTTAATATGACAACATTATAACGTTTTTAAAATCGTTAAAGAAATCAAGTTGTTTGAATGAAGAATGACTTCGCATTAACCCACGATTCACCTGGAATAGCCTGAAACTACATATCTTACTTTGTCCTGCAGTAGAAGGCTGCACAAATCAAACCCACAGCTACAATGCCGAACACGATGCAGGAGATTGACAGGATCTGCTGTTGGTATACCTCCTCGCTCTCTGCAAGCAGAAAACATGCATTTTTAGATGGTGAATTGTCTTACAATAAGAACATCAAAGCCATTTCACTTCCTGGAATTCTGCGAACAGGCTACACTCGGCGGAAGAACCACAGTAATAGTCACTCATTTCCATATCTATGACTTTCAAAGCTGCAGACTTGACTTTTTTTTAAAGCAAGCTTTTGTTTGCCTTTTAGAAAATATATGTGCCCGCATTCTTTATATTTAAATCATTTTGAATACATTGGAATTTTACAAGAATGAACAATGGCCATGCGTCATTTCACAATATGCAGGAATAAAAGCAGATTTACAGTACATTCAAATGGAGCTTGTCATTCAGAATAAAAAAAAATAACAGAGAGTGGATAATATTAGTCATTGTGCCCCGCATATGATACGGTTTAATGTGTAGAGTATTTACATAAACCGCAATCCAAGATTGGGAAGGTATGTATTTGCATTTTAATAAGGTACTCAGTTAACAAGAATCATAAAAATACAGTAATTAATAAAGGACATCTTGTTTTTTTTTTATTGAGGAACAAAACATAAATATATAAGGTTTGAAAAATCCATAGTGGTAGTCTTCCGATGAAAGCATTTATGTTTATTTCATTATAATTAATAGAGATGGTTAGGACATTTGAACTAGTTTTTGTCAGTAGTGATGGCCGAACTTTGGAGCAGACTTTCAAAAAAGGTAATTTGAATCGGGAACCCCGGAAGTGACATCAGTGACTTCAGTGCCCTGCGGACAGTTCGGCCATCACTATTTGTCAGTTCGTTGCAAAGCTTTTGAACAATAGAGATGGTCGAATTTTTTTTCAAAAATCCGACCATTTCTACGGTTTCGACTTAATTGCAAAGCCCCTGAGCATGGTATCATCACCAAACTTGCTGAAGATGTAGGGAAGGGTTGGGGGTATACTCCAAAAAAGAAAGTATGTCTCTAACACAAATAGTCTTTTCACAAATTAAGTTCAAATTCAAGTAAAATTTTCGAAAATCGGAATTTCGACTTTAACTTTGAACTTAATTTATGCAAAAACGACATGTGCTAGAGCCATACTTTTTTCTTTCAAATGTTCCCCCAACCCTTCTCTACATTTCCAGCAACGGTGATGATACCATTGTCAGGGGCTTTGCAATCAGCTCACAAAGTTAGCAAGTCAAAAAATTACACCATCTCTATTGAACATGTTATCATCATGCAAAGATACATGATACAAGATACAAGATACAACTGGCTTAAGATACAACCAACTCGAGATAATGTTTGTTTCTTTGATTCTTTGCGGTTGCCGCTGACTTGAATGGTTCACTCTTCAACACCAGATACGGCCAACAGGTTCCCTGCATTTTTCTTTGGAAGTCCCTGCTAGGATTTTGAGCTCCCAGATATACTTCATAGTTGGCAGTGAAACGCCCTGATTACATCGGGTTGCCCCTGGATTTCTCCAGGCACATACCTAAGGGGGGTGATCGCCTCTGATGTTGTGTGCCCTCCGTTGTGCCCTGTTCGAGGTGGACCATCCGTGTTGGACTTAGGGGGATTGCTGCCCTTTCATCCCTGCCACACATTGATTAGATTACGTAGACATCTTCCTGAGGAAGCCGCACAGGCGAAACATGTAGGAGATATACCTCTAGCCAGTAACTATAACTCACTTTATATGGATGAAGAATATGTATATCTGTGTTTTTATGGCTCATTTTACTGTCATTGATGTGGGGAGTCATCCCACTGTATGTTGACGGCTCTGACTCCCATACTGCAAAATCTGAGATGTTCTTTTTAAACCTATTTAAATAAAGATGGATATTTTTTAATTATTAGTCATTATTAAAATAACAAGTGCCTTTAAAACCCGCCTCTCTTAGGTCTCTCTTTGGGAACCTCCAGTTTCCTAAAAGATGCTATGACCTTTATTTGTGTTCTCTAATGTTTGTTTCGACTTGTGAATGCAATGCATGGTACACGCCAGAGGGTGCAGGGTCGGCACCAGAGCGCCTGGAGTGCGAAAGGCACGGACAGGTGCGTGCAGCCGATTGAGGGGGCATGTCTTCGTCTCACAGGTCAGGCTGCATAGGTAGGGGGCCCTAATCGAGCGGGCACACGGACCTGACTGGGTGGGCCAGGCCCCCCATGGCCCGCCTATAGCGCCGGCGCTGGATCCCAGTGTCCAAAAACTTGCCTCTATATACTGTATAAGCATACACAGAACATGCACAGGATTGTAAGCAAGGACCCCACAGGTGTCCAAAAGCTTGCCTTTAAGTCTAAATATAGTATATTAGCATACACATTACATACACATGATTGTAAGCAGGGACTCCATATGTGTCCAGAAACTTGCCTCTAAGCCCAGAAATACTGTACGAGCATACACAGCAATGTACATATAAGGGGTTGTGAGCAAGGACAGACACCACAGATGTCTGGGAATTTGCCTCTGAGTACAGTAGGAAGTACAGTATTGAGGACAATCAGTGCACAATCAGTGGATAGTCAAAGCAAAATGGCCCCAAAAAAGGTGGGAAAGATGGAAAAAAATATAAAATATATTAGTATAATATATAAAATATATATAAATATAAAAAAAATTTTTAGTGTTCCAAAAACCCGAGTTTACATCTCCAGCAATTGGGGATAATGCCATGTCCACAGGCATTATGATGGTTATAGTACTGCAACCATCCCAAACCAGAAACTATTTTAAAAGTTAATAGGAACAGAATCACACAGAAGAGGTCTCACAGCTTACATTTTAGAAACCCCCCATTTTTCTTTGTTGATTAGGAAAAGATGATCCGGCACAACAGTGCCTTGCCCTGTTTGTTTGCACATAAATTTATTTATTAGCCAGGGTTGAAAATTAGGAAGACAAATTTCAATTACCAAGCATATCATCCATCCTGGTAAAGGCATTACTGCCTAGGACAGATGGCTCCTCAACTCTAAGCTCAGAGACCCAGAAATGAAAGGGCTAATGGTCTCATCTAGCAAGACCTCCACCCATGTGTTCATGTAAATATCCGTCTTTTCAGTGATTAACTGTATCATTGCTGCATTGCTGTATCATTGCTAGATTTCAGCATAGGGAGTGCTCATTCCTCCTCTAGTTAGAGGGTTAGAGCAAGAATGTCAAACTTAATTTACTCGGCCAAAATTTTTTACTTGGATGAAGTTACTGGCCAACCTTGATATTTATTGAAGAAATGTTTATGAATAAGCTAGTTCAAATGGAAATAAACTTAAGTTTTGCTTAGATATTAAATCTGGAAGAAGCAACATGTAATATTATAACGCGTGTGATATCAAATATCAAATGGAAGACACATTTTAGCTAAGCTGTCAGAGGAAGATCCACCCATGGGTGGTTCTTACCTCTGCCTTTACACCTCAGGTTACTCAAGCTTGGAATTACCAGTCACTAGCCAAGCTTGAGTTCGAGGAAGTTGAGGCAAGGAGGGAAAAGAAGCTTTCCATTGGCTTGTGGATGGTTCTTCCGCTTGTGGATGCTTCTGCGTCTCTTAACTCTGCCATACATGGGTCGATGCCCGTGAGATGGATCAGCCTTCAAGCTCAGCACGATGAAATCATTGTGCTGAGCCCGATATCAAAGGAGCTGGAGGCGCAGCACTGCTGCATCATCCAGCTCAGCCAAAGAAATGGACATTGACCATGATCTACGGTCGTGTCCGATAACCCTGTCTTCGGGCAGGATTGATTGATTGAGCATGCACGGCGCTCAAAGCTGCCATTGATCTTGGGCATATCTATGCGTGTATGGGCACATTAAGAGCTCATGTTCAGCCAATGGCTGGTCTCTCTGTGCTTCGCACCTGGACTGGGAGTATTGTGAAGCCTGACCACACACGGCCATTGGCCAAGCTTGAGTTGCAGTAGGTGGAGAAGCAGTCAGAGGGAAGACCTGCTCACGGAAGGTTCTTCCCAATGCTTTCCCGCTTCTGCCTCCTTGAACTACTGCTTGGCTGGTCACATTTCCTGACAGAATTGAGAGTCTACAGAAGGAAGTGGTTGCTGCCAAAGCCAACCACCAGCGACTGACGCATAGTGGAGCTGAAAAAAGCACACACCTTTTGTAGACAGCTGTACAAAGGGGTTTTATATTGTAGGGGTCTTATAGTCCGCAAAATATGATCATTTTATTATCATTTTTAGAAATTAGATGAAATTATATGACGCAAAATGTATACATAAAAACTGGCAAATTATTGTGTTTTATTGATCTGAACATCAATGTATTTTGTAAAATAGCTTCACAGCGTTATACATATTGGAAGGGCATACACATCTTCAGCCAAACCAAAAAAAGAGTGACTCAGCAACTCTCCTTATTCAATCATTCCCCAAACTTGAAGGCTTTTATTTATCCTAAGGCTGTCATACACAAAGAGTTATGATTGTATCCAATGATCCTTTTTAAACTGACATAAACATCCATCATCCAGTGAACATCAAGCAATCTTCTCAGCACTCTATCACTAGCAAAAGTGCCCACCAAAAAAAATAGAGCAACTTCAAAATCCAAAAGTGTCCAAGTCAGTATATTTTGTTACTTATATGAAGGTCAGTCTGCTTTAGCTGTCTATCAAAATCATCTATGACTCTTACTTTGTAATATTATTCTACAGCTAAGGCAAAATGATTTACATCTCTGTCTTCTCATCTATGCTAAAGTTATACTACAGAGAAAAATTGTAGAGTCGTGTCAGTGTAAACTGGGAAGTCTGCAGTTTATTCTGTAGGCAACGTTACTCAATCAGTAGTTTGTGTATTAGCTGTCTATTAACAGTTAATATTATCTTTTATTTATATAGTGCCACCATATTATGCAGTGCTGTACATTACATTTGTTGAGATAGAACACAACATATCACACAGGTATAGACTGTGACACAGAAGGAGTTGGGGACCCTGCCCAATAGGGCTTACAATCTACGAGGTTGGGAAACAGAATATATAATAGAAGATGGGTAGACCAGACTTCAGAGGTGTTTTTTTTTTTGGGGGGGGGGGGGGGGGGGGTTGGAAAGTATTAAAAGTATAAGCAAGTCTAATAGGTGAGGGAGAGAGTTCCAGAGAGTAGACTAGAGTGGTCCTAGAGAAGTATTGAAGCAACGCATTTGATGATGTCAACACTAGGTCAATAGAGGGGTGCCTTTATATACAAGATGGAGCTTGGAGATGTAAGTGGGACAGGAGATGTGTAGGAATTTAAAAGCAGACATGTTCCACCAAATATACTGTAGCATTAACATTTTTGTGTGTCCCCTACTTACAAATTGTGCATTCTTTAGTGCGAATGAGAGACAACCTGTGACAGAAAGACTTGACTATCTGTTCACAAGCCAAGCACTGAGCTTAGTCGGAGGAGGCAGGTTACCTTACTTCTGTTACTTGGAACGCACAGTTTCATGCTCCATATACCGTAAGTGATGTCACTTCCACTAATGGTAACACACAGTTTCCCACCTTTTTTCCCCGATTTTTTAGCTAGAGTTATATAATCAAATTTGTAGATAATTTTTAACCAGTTAGCTTGTTTCCACTATTCCATTCTGTGTAAGGGAAAGTCTATACTTTAACTTTTAAAGATAAAGGGTTTCATATCATTTCGGCAATTAGATGTCTAGATGTGATCCATTTTTTCTCAAGCAATGTGAGGCCTACCTTCTCTTGCCATTATAGTATCTCTACGGTCTTGTTCGGCCAACAAAACATACTGGGTTCTAATTTTTTGGGTCCCATTTACAGGGCCCCATTTTTGGGTTTAGAAAGTTGAATAAACAATCCTAATCAGGTAGGCAGATTTTATAGTGTGCGGTTTGAGAATTGTCAGAAGGTATCTGGTGGGCATGTGATTGGGCAAAAGCAAAGTGTGCAACTGGGACTTGGGTTTGACACACTATAGCGTTGACTGGGGTCACCCTGGAGTCACCAAGTGAGTTTGCTAGCAGGTGTATGCTTCACCACATACTAGAGCTAATATATATAGCTTCACTGTCTCTGGTCCCAGAGATAGGGTTCAATGCATAGTCTACGTTGCAAACAGTTTATAAACAGCTGGAAGACTAAGGCTCTATCTCAGAGCAGAGGTGAAGGTTGTTATCAGGAAGTGGAGACAGTCTATGGTGCCCAGGTTATGCTTAAAGGGAGTCCTTCTTTCTCAACTCCTAGCCCTTCCAGTGAAAATACTCACATGTTGACTGCTGGTTCCTGTAGTCCTGGTTCCTGTAGTCCATCAGGCCTGTAGATTAGGGCCTGCTCCCAAGGAGACACTCCAAAACCTTGGAGCTCTTTGCAAGCAAATAGTTTACAGACAGGACACACTGGCCCCTTGACCTGCGCCTCCACCTGTTTCTAGGCAGAACTCCAATAGATACATTAGACACACCGATCACATTCACAGAGCATTTAAAGAAATAAGTGCAAAGATATATACAGCACATACATGTACAGTGCCATTGCCAGCGTAACACAATTCCATTACACTACACCACTATCTCATGGAGTGGTAAAGTGGCTGCTTTGGTCTTTCAATGCCTAGTTCAAGCACTTTGTTGAATGGCATGATATGGGATTCAAGTACAGACTAAACTCTTTTTAGAGTCATTGTCCTGGAGAAGTTTATGATCTAATGACTGAAAACCAGCACAGAAGAGGATGTAGCAGCTGGTAGATTATTTTACATCTTGTACTTGTTATTGTTGGCTACACATGTCCTTGTACACATATTACCATTATTGTAACTATGGAAGTATTGTAGTATATTTTATTTAAAAAGAAAATGTGTGATTAGATTCATCAGTGAAAATATTGGGGCATTAATGTGCTCTTATTTTTTTGTTAATTGTACCTTGTATTGGACAATGTAATGGAACCACTACATGAAAACTATTAGAATGTGTAGAAAACAAATCAGGAATGCCAACACGTCTACGAAGCTGGCTGAAATTAGGTTGGTTTTCAATTAGCAGTATGTTAGAGTAATAGCAGTCATAAAGCAGATGTGTTGATGTGTCAATTACCAATGAGAAGCAAATACAAGAGCTCTAAAAAAGGCAAATAGATCTAGATTTGCAGGAGAAAAAGACCAGAGTCTTAATAAACATATTTGAAGGCCTGGGTGGCTTGTAGAGTTATCTTGGTGGGAAGATGACTCCAGTCCTTCTAGTCCTTGCTCCACAACTCATGTGGTAGGTAGACCTAAATATTAGGGTCAACTGTCTACATGTAGCTAAAAATTTATGTATGTAAATATGTCGACCTATCTTTTTCTTGTTGTAACATTGGCTCAGACTGAAATTTGAGCTTGCATTGAAAGTCAAACAAAGACGCATGATAGGTGCTAGCTTCTCAACTATCGAACCTACTCTCCTATAGTGATTAGTGATGGCGCGAACCCGGAATTTGATGTTCGCGAACAGCGAACGCGAACTTCCACAAAAGTTCGCGAACCCGGCACGAAAACCGGCGAACCCGCCATTGACTCAAGGGAGGCGAATTTTAAACAAACAAAGGGACCCCTTTCTGGCCACAATTAGGTTGGGAAATAGTGTTGGGAAAGTGTTTCAAGGGGTTCTAACACCTGGACCAGACATTGAAAGAGGGGGATCCATGGCAAAACTCCCAAGAAATTTTGTTTTACACAATAAATTCGCACCCAAGAATTTGACAATGATAGTCAAGGGATTTGAGTGCGGAGCAGCCCGTGTCACCTTTGCCCTGTCACCTTTGCCGTGTCACCTTTTTCCCGGTCACCTTTGCCCGGTGTCACCTTCCCGTGTCACCTTTGCCAGTACCTTTGCCGTGTCACCTGTTCCCGTGTCACCTTTGCCCAGTGTCACCTTTTCCCGTGTCACCGTTGCCCGTTGTCCACTTTGCCGTGTCACCTTTGCCACGTGTCACCTTTGCCGTGTCACCTTTGTTTGCCCGTATCACCTTTGCCCGTGTCACCTTGGTTTGCCCGGTTCCCTTTGCAGTGTCACCTTTGCATCCAAAGTATGTGTGGCAGTCCCCACCAAAGCAATGTGTGGCAGTTCTTGGATGGGGACTGCCACAATACTTTGGAGGGGAATGCCACCCATTACTTTGGATGGGGACAGTCACCCACATTAATTGGATGGGACAGTCACACATTCTTTGGATGGGGACTGTCACACATTACTGGAGGGGGACTGTCACACATTTACTTTGGAGGGGACGCCCACACATTACTTTGGATGGGGACAGTTCACGCATTACTTTGGATTGGGGGCGGCCGGCCGTCAAACATGACTTTGGATGGGGACTGTCACCACTTACTTTGGATGCGGGCCTGCACACTTACTTTGGATGGGGACCGTCACACATTACTTTGGATGGGGGACGTCACACATACTTTGGATTGGGACGGACACCACATTACTTTGGAGGGGACCGTCACACAGTATTTGGATGGGGACTGTCACACATTGCTTTGGATGGTGGGTGATTGATGGTCGGGTGGAGACAATGGTGTGATGGTCCGTGTGAAGGACACTGGTGGTAATGGTCAGTAGGGCCCAGACACTGGTGTGGTATGGTCAGGTATGGCGGCCACACTGGTGGTAATGCGTCAGTATGCAGACCTGGTGGTATGGTCGTATGAGGACCACTGGTGTGGTAATGGTCAGTATGGACGACACTGCGTGGTAATGGTCAGTATGGAGGACACTGGTGGTAATGGCAGTATGGCAGGACACTGGTGGTAAAGGTCAGTATGAGGACACTGGTTGGGGTAATGGTCATTATGGCCGACATGGTGGTGATGGTCAGTATGGCCAGACACTGGTGGAAATGGTCAGTATGAAGGACACGGTGTAATGGTCGTATGGCAGGACACGGGTGATGGTAATGGTCAGTATGGAAGGACACTGGGTGTTGGTAATGGTCAGTATGGAGGACACTGTCGGTAATGCGTCAGTATGGAGGACACTGGTGGTATGGTCCAGTAGGCCGACATGGTTGTTGAGGGTCAGTGTGGAGGACACTGGGGGAGATGATGGATGGGATACTATTCAGTAAGACTGCAAATGACACTGAACACTGCCTAAGCTAATGGTTCCCTATGCAGCAACAAGAAGTCTGTTCTAAAAAAACTCTCTCCACTCTTCCAGCAGCATGTGAAATGGCGTCTCTCCTGCTCAGTTATAGGGGCGTGGGATGGTCAGTTGAGGTGAGGGCGTGAAGGTGGGGGTGTGCTGATTCGGCTGATGGATTATGTCTGCTGACTGTGGCCTCACAGGGGTCAAAGTTTCCACCAATGTTATAAAAAAGGAGAGGTGGGGGGCCTATTCTATGAAATTGCAATTTAGGTTAGAGGAAAATGGGGACCAAAGCGAACAGGCAAAGTTCGCCGCGAAAGTTCTCCGGCGAACAGTTGCGAGTCCATCACTGAATAGTGATGAGGGCCGAATAGCCCAAATGAACAGGAAAGGCGGACAAGTTCGAGGCACATTACGAACAAGAATGTTTCGCCCTCCATTATCGTGGGTGAGTTACGGGACAGTACGGGTTGTTTCGACCCGCCCTCCCCCCTTTGGTTGCCCTCTATTCTTCCTCCAGGTGGGATACATAAGCAGCGAAAATCCCGCCGCAGGCAGGAAGCAATGTTTTCACTGAAAAACCCCGGGTTAGAGAACCCGGGTTCTTTCAGTGAAAACACGGCTTGTAAACCCAGTGATGAACCGTCAGTCAGAGGGACGTCACATCACGGTCAGCACACACCAGGAACTATGCGTTTTTCAGATTCTCAAATTCCACCGCCTTAGAGGGCCGCCGATCCCGCCCGTTACGACGGACGCGGACAAGGCCGAAAGTTTGGTTCATCACTACACTCCTAGTGCTGATGTGTCGTGAAGGTTTGGACGAATGTTAAGGTTCAGAAAGTTGAGTCAGTTGTAATTAACCTCCCTATATATTGCTTGAGATAGAGGGAGGAGACTCAAAAAGAGCCCCAAATCTAAATTCCCCCTGTGAGCAAACGCAGGGGCAAGGGGACTTTAACGGCCAATGGTGTATGATAAAAGAGGTAAATAGAGTTCAAAACAATGGCAATTTAATGAACATAATTGATAAAAACATAGGACATTTCAATGTTGGTAGATGTTTAAAAATAAATAATTATCCAGGTATTGAAGACATTCATGAGTACAGAGTAAAAGAGCATGTAAATACAAACATAAATAAAATTAGTAAATGCGTCAGGATAAAGGTCCTGCAACAGCAGGATTAACCTCCCTAGTGGTTACCATGAGTGAAGCTTGGGGTAAGGTTGTTTTACAAACCAAACTCATCCCAAACTACACTCTGGGTTACCTTTATGAACCTGGTGAGCAAGTATCGATGCTCTACTTTGGGAAACTTGTCGATTCCACCTCTTCGGAAGGGCGCCATTGACCTGCATGTTAGGCAGGCAATGTCACTTTTGGTCCCCACACCCCCGACATTATCTATGAATGTAAAATGTATTATGAAGCAAAAATAGACAAATCTAAAGAGCAACATCACTATATAAAAAAAATGTATTCAGGATGAATGCTTGATCCTTTATATTCTGTTCTAAACTGCTTATTGAGGAATAAATAAAATTAGAGGCAGGGATTTTCCAACGTTAATTCACAGCTCTTGGAAGAAATCCAAGCCGTGTATGTTTTTCTGCTTTACAGAGCTTTATTTTCTCAAGAGCTGCTCAGTACGTTTTACCTAATTTCTCTCCTTAATAATTAGTTTTCAAGCTTTGTAGTTTGAATAATAATACAAGAAAAATAACAAGGTATGGATAGAAATTCTATTACTTGCTCAGGCGAAACATGTAAGATGTTTAACCAATGCAAAAATATTATCAGCGTGATTCTATTGTTTATTGAAATCATTTTCGGCTGATGTTGTCCTCGGTTAGCCTTTCCACTAGATGAACTCATAATTCAGGTGGATAACTCTGAGCAACCTATTTTTTCCATTTCAGCATATTTTGATTTGTTTTTTGTAAAATAAAAAGTAAAAAAATCTTTTAAAGCAACTCTTAAACCTCCCTGGCAGTTTGCCTAAGCCCAGCTCAGGGTTAGTTTATCTACAAAACAAACTTACCCCAAGCTCGCTGAACCCTTGCCAGTTCTGAATCTCAGTGGATTTACTGATTGCTTCCGCCACAGTCTCTTTAGGGTCATCTTTAACACCGAAGAGGGGGGGTAAGGGTGGCTTCTTTGACCTCCATGTTAAGGAGGTGGTGTTGGTTTCCCACCCCACATGTGTAGAAGGGAGAGTAGGGAATCACGGCAGAGTACTGTGTACTCTGGTTTGATTGCCTGTACTACATCGTTGAAAATGGCGGGTTACGGGTGTACTGCCAGGGAGTTTAAATCTTCAAAGCTGGTAAATTTGCCTCTGTTATGTAGAGGACTCCTAACAGAGCCTACATACATATCTATGGCATGCCCCCCACCTCTTGAAGTGGTTCTGGGATCAATCGGCGGGTCTAAAGCGATTCATTATAAATATTTTAGTTTGCTCAATCTAAGTACCAAGCTAGATTAGTCTCAACCACTAGGGAGGTTATGCTTAAGCTCAGGCCTCTGTCAGTAAGCAAAGTTCACACACACTTATCAACAGAATAATTTGACATAAGTAATAGATAGTTAGTTTCTCACTGCCTCTGCCTACAATTCATGGAGTTTATGTTGCAAATGGGCAAACTGGTGGCTGGCTGTTGTTGTTGGCCACTGGACAGGACTGTCTCCCACAGAATTCTTTCTGCCCCTAGCTGGAATAGGAAACCCAAGTGACCTTAAATTAAAATTAGAAGTACTTTCATAGACCAAGGAGGATGTCTGTGTCATCACTTCTCTGTTTGTCCATGCATGGTCTATTCTAATATCTAATGGTTAATTTGAAAGCAATGAGATAAATCAGAAGGGCTACCCACCACAACAGTCCCTCCTATCTCTCTTAAATATCCCTGCTGGGTTCAGCACCTCCCATATCACTGGGCAGCAACAAGTAAAGTGCAGAACAACAACATTAACTGTTTAGTTGCAATTCTACTACACTACACACCTAGCACAGGCTGCCTGCAGGAACATACAGGATAGGGCGGTCCCAAGACCTGGTACCCTCTGCAAGGAGAGAGAACTGAAGTGACTGGTCTTTGAAACAGAAGGCTTCTGCAAATACGCAGAGTAATTAAAATGTTATCTGTGTAAGATGTGTAATCTGTTACCAGTCAACAAATCCATCACTAATGCCTGCCATACACCCACAGACGGGTGCAGACAGACGAGCTCTGATGAGCTCTGGAATGCACCGTGATGACATCATCACATTGCATTCTGGGGCTGCTTTAATTGGCCGGGCACCCTTTGTGTGCCGGCCATTATCCTTAATGAAGACGCCGGTCTTCATTGAACTTAATGGCATCGGCCGGCATCGGCCAGAGAACATCGGACATGTCCGCTCTCTGGACTGCTGAGCTGTGGGGCGACAGGGATCTGTCGCCCCATGTAGGCACACGCCGATTGGCGGCCGATTTTGCCGCGACCGACGGCGCGAGCCGGTCAGCAGAAAAATCGGCAGCTAATTGGTGTCTGTATGCCAGGCTTTACACTACAGTATTTACACAATAGGATAGGGAAAAAGATAATTCTCAGCTGAAGCTGTTGTAGACTTGACATTGATGGAACTCTTGTTTACATGGTTTACTAATCTGCCACACAGCCTGTTTGCTCAATTAATGTGTAGTAAATTATATTTGCCATGCAGAATTTACCTAATGTAGTGGACTACGTGAGAGCTCTCTAAGTACCTTGTGATACAAGGATCAGCTGTCTTTTTTGGAGTCAAAAGTCAATAGACCATATGCTTTTTTAAAGCACAATTCGATTTTCTTTGTTTTTGACAGTCGTGTTTGACACGGCGAACAGTGATCAGGTGCAAATATCTAATTATACCTGGTAAAATGAATTAAACCGACATCAGTGCAGGCAACTGCTCCCTTTGCGTACAACATGTCCTTCTACACCTGCTCCGAAATAGAGTTTTTCATTTCTGTTCTCCGTTACTGCATTTATAGTCAGTATGCTATGAACATATGTATTATGAAACCCAGAATAACACTTTGGCATTTAAAATGTGTTTTAAAGAACAAACAGATATATTTAATTAAACACATGTAGCACCGCAACTGATCCACACAAACTCTATGTAAGGAAAAACACACTTTCTCATTTTATCTTCATATTTCATATAAGACATGCATGCACACAATATCATCTTCATGCAGCTGCTTCCACTGGCAATAACCAGCTGTCAAAATGGCAGCAACTACATATTTTTACTCTACATTTGTTTAGCCATCAGATGGAGCTATCGGTTCTGAGTTAACATGGTCTCTTAAGGCCCCCATACACGGGTCAGATTCCTGTCTGATTCCGGGCCGATCGATTCCGGGCGCGTGCACGCCAAACGATCGTGCCGGAATCGCGTGCAGCCCACCTTGTCCGATCGATCAGGTCCGTCCGTTCCGGGGCTCAGAATCGGATCCGACAGAGAACTAACATGTTGGTTCCATCAGATTGATTCTGCACAGATCAGGGGGAGTTGCCATTTGTGAGGTGGACAATCGGACACGGATCCGTCCCGGAATCAGCTGGACAAGGTGGTATGCAGCGATCGGATCACTTAATTGGCCGCTCGATCGGAGCTCCGATTCCCGCTGAGATCGCCGGAATCGATCGGATGGGTGATCGAGCGGACATGGAATCCGACACGTGTATGGCTAGCTTTAGTTTCCTTGCTCAACAAAATGTTAGATGGTAAAGTATTTACAAAAAATGTTACAATGGTTTAATGTGAATGGGAAATCAATATCAAGGGTATTTTTAACTAAACCAACTAAACCAGAGAATGTTTTTTACCCTCAAAGTGTGTCCCCTTTTCCACTGCAAGCATTATGTTTAGTGTAGGCCAAACATTGGCCTTGTCCATTTGTGAACAGGCAGATCGGACTTGTAAAAAAGCCTTTTAAAGCGGGTAAAATCGGAAGTGACATCAGTGACATGGAACGCATAGTGTCGCGTTCCATATACCTGAAGTGATGTCACTTCCGGTACATGGCCCGCACAGTTCCTTATTCCATATGCCGATTTTTGGCCCAATTTTTCACCAGAGACCGAGGTCTCTAGTGAAAAAATTCTTCCTCCGGACGAATCTTTCCATGCCTGATCTGGCGGAAAAAAAATAAACTTCTTGCCGGCTAGGGGCCCGGGTCGAACACCCATACTGTTCGCGTGCGAGGAGGTGATATTTGCCACAAACTGTCTGCCCTGCAGGTCGTCCCTCTCTAATTATGTTGTCATGTTGCATGGATATTGCTTAATAAGGAGAAATACATATCTTATTCCACACTACCATAGGTTTTCCTTGCCCTATAAGGGTGCCCATACATGGTTCAATATTTCTGTTTAATCAACATAATACAATAGATTTTCATCTCAATCGAATGGAAATGTATTCCCACACAACTGGTATGATAAACCAAAATGATCAATGTCAAAACATAAAATCCATTGGAAAGTTATCGGACATGTTGTTATGTAGGTATGTAGTAGTGATGAGTAGAATAAGCAATATGCATATTTGCTAAATATCAAGAATCTTTTGCTTAATATTCACAATAAATTATTGTTCTCATGATCTCCAGTGATTATTACCTTCATTGCCCACATCAGCACTTTGTACATGCGCATATTGCATAAGCAATGCACGGTGATTCTGGGTACTGATTCTATATTTAAAATCTTGAATATTTGTGATTATGAAGATATAGCACTATATCAGAGATTTTCACAAAATCTCAAAGTGCCGATACTCGCAATAAAAATCAACGTGATCATCATATTTAGATGATTCGTATGCAATCGTATGGGACATGCTCTCAGATCTAAGTAAAGGAGTCGAACGTGTGTAATCGGTCACACTGTCTGGTGGTACAATGGATTGATGTTAGACTGATGATCGATATTTAAGTCAAGTCGAACCAATCTACGTTCAAAACTAGAACAATGAATGGCCACCTTTAGGCATGAATACACCTAAAATCATTTTCATTTGTACTAATCTTTCATAGTCCCATCCTGTTCTATAGAAAATAAAGGTAGGAGGATGGAAGAACCCTGCTTCATTATCCTCCATAATAAAGAACATGTGGCACTTAGGGTGGTTGGATAGAACTCTGCCTTGTCCCTTTTTCCTGGTAAAGAGAAGTTGGCGTTTAGGTGGGTAAATACCATTTTGGATCACAGATCAATTACAGATGCCTTCACCAGTAAAGACAATGGGTATTACAGGGCTGCCGTCAGAAATTATGAGGCCGGGTACAGCAAAAATATCCGGCCCCCATGGCAGGATTTGTTGACTGGGGGGGGGGTGCTATCAGGAATATCACAATTCCGAATCCCCCCCATCCCCTGGTGTGCTGCCTGATCGCTGATAGTGACAGTGACAGCTGACTGCTTTGCCGATCCGGGGCCCCTACGTGCGGATCGCCGGGCCCCCCTAGCTGCCCGGGCCCGGGACGGGAGTCCCCCCTGTCCCCCCCTGACGGCGGACCTGGGGTATTAATCCAAGGTGATCATGGTAGACCATAGTGAATGTCAGTCATCTTTGACATCAGTCATCTTAAATGACTATCATCTTGCTTGACCGGTCCACCACAGAGCATGAGTAGCACAGTTGTCCAGTATTAATTCCTATAAATAAAGTGGGTATATCTTCATATTTATTATACCTAAACAAACATCTTACTCCTGCAATGAGGGGCCACTACAGCGTTTTGTCCCTTGGTATTCAGCTTCAAAGAAGCCAAATCAACCACATGATGTTGGGATTTGTTTGATCATCCACGAATATACCAAATGGGATTTGATGCATTTTGAATATGAAATAACATATTTAATATGGAAGAATCATGTCTAAAAAACAGGCAGCTGGTACGTAGGTACAGGAATTCGCAAGTACTTGGGGTCAAATTATATATATATATAAGTTGTTCAATTGACAATGGGGCCAATACTTGAGCTAAAAGGGTTTATGAGGAGAAATCTACAGATCTAAATACAGCCAAAAAACATTTAGATTCTTTTCTAGTAGTGATTACAACTCTCTACAGTCCCTAGACTATTCCAAATTGTGTGCCATGTTTAATCAGAGCTTCCTATCTCATTATCATTATAATTCTTAATTAGATAGTGTCAGTGTATTAAATATGGAAAAGCACAGACTGAAAATGACATTCCAATGAGGCAATAGGAACAGTAGGGTGCATGTTTTTTTAGGGCCTCATTTATTGACAATTCATCAGTGTGATAATGTGATTTAATTATTAACAGCAGCCACTGTTCTGTCTCTCCATGATAATGGCATTTATTTATCGGGAGATTATCCACTTCTGATCATGCTTATTTTAAAGTGAGAATGTAATCCTATTGTTTATTTTTTTTCAATTGAAAGGCCTTGGTTTAAAAAAGTACAAATTATTTTTAAAGATGCAATATATTTTCTATCAGCAGCCTACCAAGTGTTTGTTAACCTCCTGGGTGTGTGGTCTGAGTTAACTTGGGCTTAGTTTCATCCATCAGTTAAATATGGAAAAACTTACCTGTCCGCTGGATTCCCCTGCTGAACGGGATCATTTGCATATACGCCGTTGCTTCTGGGTCTGCCCTGGATGGATGACGCCAAGAGGGCGAGGGTAGGCGCATAGACCTCCGTGTAAATGGAGGGGCGTAGCCTTTTCCCAGCATAACTCCAGCGTCTCCAGTGATGCACTAGATATGCACGGCACCTCCGGGCGGGTAGAAAATCGCGGCAGAGCATGTGTCGCCTTTTTTTTTTAAAGGCCCAGGAGGTTAGAACAGTTTTCATTATTGGAAAGCATAAACGAAATCTTCTCCACTCCATTAGGTTTACTGACTTCTGTTTCTAAACCTTTTTTTGCATTGCTGGATGTTTTGACTTTCATATTTTCATTGATGTAGAGAGAACAGTAAAGCCTAATGTCTTTGTAAACAAAGCAAGACTTTTGCTTCTGCTTCACTGATCCAAAGTGATAGGGTGCTGTTTTTTTTCTATATGCACTAAGATGATGATAAACCGGACATGGCCCACGCATAATTACTCTCTGCACTATTATTGTGAAATGAGGAAAAAAAAATTTCAAAGATGGAATGACTTTGGGACCTAGGCAGCTTGCATAAGGATATGGGCAATAATCTGTTGTCAGAGGGATTTCTATTGTATTGTATGTATGTTGCGATTCTGTTTTATCTCATTTCTCATTTAAGCATAATAAACTAGACATGCCATTAAATAGCTAATCATTATTCTCCTTCCAGGTCTATGCACAGGCTACAGCGAGTACCCATTAGGACTAGTGATGGCTGAACATCGGCCATTTTGTTAAAGTCCGATCCGCCTGTTCGCGGAGAAATGCCAATTCCCTGCCTACTGCCTACTAATCGGAGCTATACCGGTTTGTAAACCGGAAGTGACGTCAGCCGGAAGTCACTTCCTACCTGTATCTGATAAAACACTAGAGATTGGGTGTCTCTATCCGGTCTCAAGTGAAAATAATTCTTCTTCCGACCGGACCAGACGCAGAAAGGTCTCGCCGGAGCATTATAGACTTGTTTGCCCCGAACTGTCTGATGTGCCCAAATTACTAAGGGCCACTTTTGTGTCTCTTTATTATCCACTTTCAGAAATCAGGGAGTCAAACAACAACAATATAAAACATAAAAAAACAGATGTTCATGGAATAGGAAGCAATGTAAAGGTATCTAATCTTAGAACTGCATGGGCATTTC
Source organism: Ptychadena robeensis (assembly GCA_036250615.1). Lineage (NCBI taxonomy): Eukaryota > Metazoa > Chordata > Amphibia > Anura > Ptychadenidae > Ptychadena > Ptychadena robeensis. The sequence continues at coordinate 17,509,120 of CM070037.1, forward strand.
TAGTTTAATTATACTCTGACGCAGTTTATTTGGATTAACAGAATTTTAAAAAGCCACTTGACTCCTCTGTAATATTTTACAAGCATCTCCAAATTCATTTTGCCAGTTAAGCTACTTGAGAGACATCAACTTGTTGGTCGTATAGACTGCAAAGCATGTTCATGTTTTTTTTTCTTCTCTTTGCTTCACTAGATTCATAAGCACAAGTTTAGCATCAGGAAATGATTTGCAGTTCACTACCAGCAACATATTTATGATATACTCACCCTTTGCTTATCTCTCTGAATTTTTATGAATGTGGATGCTGCTGTAATTTCTCCTGTGGGCAGATATCGCCTCGGATATTTTAAAATAACATTTTGCAATCTGACTTTAATAACGTTTGCCCAGAGCTCAAGTTAAACAATTTGATGTGTTGCATCGTAAAATCAAAAGCTCACCTTACATAGAAATGGAATTTGTACTTATCCAATTATCTGCAATTACTGGATTTTCAGAATACATATGGATGTTAATTTGAAGTATTTGGCAATTAATTTTAATTCTATTATGTTAAAAAGAAAAAGTGTCTCTAAAGTGTAGTTGAAGGTCTTTGACATTTGAAAGGGAAACATTTACTTATTTTATATTTATTATGATTTATATAGCACAATCATCTTCTTTGGTGTGGTAAATAGATAATGCATAGTTAAAATGTAAACAAGTCAAGGAGTCTGATATATATATTTAAGTGTTTAATTGCCTGTGTGTTTAGCCTGAGTTAACTCAGGGAGAGATAGTTTGCTAACAAAACTCACCCAAGCCAACAATGGGTTGAAAGTCCATTGTGCGGAGGGTAGGCGAGGCCACTGACCATGTCATGGAGGTGGTGTAACTTATTAACAGCACATCCTGTGATTGGGGGCTAAAGGAGGGCAGAAAATCGCGGCAAATTACATTATTGAGAAAGTGTGCCATGGGCGAATCGCCCAGGAGTTTAAAGGGGCTGTATAAAGGTATGTATACACAATAGAGATGGTTGAATGTTTTTTTAAACTGCACAGGAGGTTGAAGGGATTGTATGCACAATTTTTTTTTCCATTGCAAATCCCATGAGATGTAGAGAAGGGTCCAGAATATACTGCAAAAAATAAATAAATAAAGAATTGCTTTAACAGTTTTTAGATAAATTAAGTTCAAATCATGTCGAAATTTCAACCTGAGAACCTTGACTTTAAACTTAATTTATCTTTGAACTTAATTAATGCAAAAACTACATGCTACAATAGTTTTTTTTCTTCAAATGTTCCCACAACCCTTTTCTACATCTCCAGCAAACCACTTCCGGTTCAGACAATTTTCTTTCACTAGAGACCAGCTTCTCTACCCGGTCTCTGGTGAAAAAATTCTTTAACTGGCCGGATCTTTCTGCTCCTGATCCGGCCAGTGGAATAATAGTAACCTTCTTCCCGCAGATGAACAGGATGGTTCGAACACCTGTACTGTCCGCCGGAGAAGAAAAGTCAAACTGTCCGCAACCAATATACTACCCAATCACAACCAAGCAATAGAGATGTTCTTATGAAAAAGAACCTGGACCTCAGAGAATCATTTGTATGCACAGATAAAAATCTTGAAAATAAAATTGTAAATTTTGATCATTTCAGACAACAGAAGAAAGAGAATATCGAACTGTCTGCAACCAATATACTACCCAATCACAACCAAGCAATAGAGATGTGAAAAGGAACCTGGACCTCAGAAAAGCATTTTTATGCACAGATAAAAATGTTCAAAATAAAATTTTATATTTTGATCATTTCAGACAACAGAAGAAAGAAAATGCAAAGAAAGCAAGAAAGTGGAAAAAAAGGACATTAAGCTAATCTCACAAGTAGTGATGAGGAACATAGGCAATATTCATATTCGCAAAATATCACAGATCTTTCACCTAATATTCACAACAAATTTGTAAAATTCAAGAATTCGTGATCTCCAATCATTATTACCTTCAAACGAGTAAAATTTGAGGAGGAACAAATCCCAACCTAAGAGTAGAGATGGTCGAATTTTTCGACTTGCTAACTTTGTGAGCTGATTGCAAAGCCCCTGAACATGGTATCATCACGAAACGTGCTGGAGATGTAGAGAAGGGTTGTGGAAACATTTGAAAAAAATAAGTTTTGCTCTAGCACATGTAGTTTTTGCATAAATTAAGTTCAAAGTCAAAGTTGAAATTCCGATTTTTGAAATTTTGACTTGACTTTGAACATGATTTGTGCAAAAACAATTTTTGGTAGAGACATACTTTCTTTTTTGGAGTATACCCCCAACCCTTCTGTACATGTCCAGCAAGTTTGGTGATGATACCATGTTCAGGGGCTTTGCAATTAACTCGAAATCGTCAAAATGGTCGAATTTTTGAAAAGAAATTTGACCATCCCTACCTAAGAGTAATAGACATGTAGTTACACCACTTGTGTTTTATCTCTTCTTGTAGTTGTATAAATAATTCTGCAATTCAGTTCTGTTTACCTTTATCACAATTTTTTCCAATGCTGTGCAAAACAAATTCTATAATACTTATAAAATACCTCCCTTCAAGTAGAGATAGTTAAATGTGTGTCTCTGCAAATAATGTTGAGTTTTAATGGGAGGATTTAAAAAACGTTGGATTCATCCTGTGGAATTCCGACCTATCCAAATTCCCTTTAAATTGACTTAAAATTTCTATGGTCCCTCTTCTGGTGAGTAGCAATACTCGCTTCCTATGTTCGTATAGTACACTGGTGCTATCACCTTGTCACATTAAGCAATTTAAACACATTGGACGGGAATGGGGTGTGGTTACTGTAACATATTCACATAGACCAGAGGTTGATGTAAGATGTTGCAGATAATCAGCTGGACTAAACCCCCCTAATAAAAATCTACCAACAACTAGGTACCCTGTTTTCCTGAAAACAAGGCATCCCCCGAAAAAAGGCACTGCCGAAGATACAGTACTCTGAACAGGGGGGATCAGAGGGGGCAATCAAAATGACACAGGAGGATCAGTAGGGGCTACTAAAATAGTAATCCCACCTGTGAGTCTCATGTGCCATTTTAATTCCCCCCTGTGTCATTTTAAGTGATCCCCCCCAACCCTGATACCCCAGTGCTGTATTCTTCTTTATGGAAAAATAAGTCTTCCCTGAAAATATAACATAGGGCATCTTTGGGAGCAAAGATTAATATAAGACACTGTCTTATTTTCGGAGAAACACGGTAGTATAGTGGCCTCCCTGATAGAAGAAATAGTGATTGTCTGTGAAGGTCGTCATTCATTCAGGTCATCATAAACAAAACCACAATATAAACATTTTACAATAAGTCATTGTTACGCATATGAAGAATAAAGGTAAATTGTTTGATTTACAACATCAAGCTATAAACAACTTTGTCACCGTTAACCTTACATTTAAGATGTATAGAAAACAGTACAATTCCAAGAACTGCCAGTACTTCAGTATGAATGACGCTATGTTGGTTATAGAAGAGATGAGTTATTTTAAGGATAACTTAGTTCTCTATGTTCAATTGCTCTCATGATGCAGGGAAGTAAACTTTTTATTTAAGAACTTAGTACAAAAATATCTCTGTCAATGGCATGAAAAGCTATGGCAATGGACTCTTCTAGTTGTATAATCTCAACTCAATTACACTGTTTGGTCCTTGGTCAAAGTAAAGCATGCATTTATTGGTTGGTATTATTTGTGGCCCGTTCTTAGCTGGCAGCATTCTTAGATATGGGACTGTTGGACATGGACATAGACTAGTAAATATCAGAGCATTTTGTTTGAACATTTTTAAGGGAATACATCAGTTGGTGCAATCCAAACACATCAGTTAAATATTTGATGGGCTTTTTATCAAGAGTTTGCTCACTCCTAACCTTGTATCTATCTTGGGGGTTGACTGGTTTGCTGCACTAGAAGAGAACTTCCTTCTCCTGTGTCCCCCGTAATATAAAATAAATAATTCAGTTGGGAGGTTAAGGCTGGGTTTTCACGGCATTATGGGCCACAGTGCACTACTCTTACCTAGTGATGGCCGAACTTCGGCCTTGTCCGTCCACGAACGGGCAGAGCCGACTTTTAAAAAAGTCTGCCGTCTGCCCGTTTGCGGACAGATTCAAATTCCCCGCCTCTATGCGGAGAATTTGAATCTGAAAACCCGGATGTGAAGTCAGTGACGTCACATCCAGCACCTGGAATGCATAGTTCCTGGGTGTGCTAGCCGTCCGGGTTTGCTAGTGATGTCCGGGTTTACGAGACGGTTTTTCACTGAAAGACCGGGTTCTCTACCCGGTCTTCAGTGAAAACATTCTTCCTGCAGCGGGATCTCGCTGCTTATGATCCCACCGGAGGGAGAATAGAGGGCTCCTTCTGGCCGGAAAACAGGGCGGGTCGAACATCCGTGCTGTCCGCTGGCGAGAAGGAGGGCGAACATGCTTGTTCGGCCATCACTACTCTTACCTCTCTGCTGGCAGACTGGCTGAAAGCTATGGAAACAGGCGGTGCTGTAGGCATGTATATGGATGGAAACCTAGCCTAAGACCACTTTATAATGATATTAAGGTTATGAGGTCAAAACAAGAGACCTCAACATAGAGCTCTCTTGTTGCATATGAAACACAAGATACAGAACATACAGTTGCTTTGACTTACTATTACAGATTTCCCATGTATATTATTTACCCGTAGGAAGTTAATTGTAGTTGGTAATCCATGTAAAGTTTTTATAATAAATGGCACACCTACTCTCTACCCTCTTATAGTATAGTACATTTTGGGTATGAACTATGCCTAGCATTAAGACATTATACATACATTATATTAATAATGTAATCTACAGCAGTCAGCTCCGAGTGGGCAGCATTCTCACAAATCGGACGCTTGAAAATGAATTTACTTTTCAATAATGAAATTGCAGAAAGTGAATTCTGAAAGACAGACTTTCAATTACAGTTAGCATGTTAGTACAAGAAGAACTGCAAGCACGGTTGCCAACTCATTCTTTTAATAACTGACATGTAAGTTAAGCAGCATTTGTGGTTAATTACATACAGTCATTGTCTTAACTGTGCCTAATCAGCCATAGAACCCGTGTGTTTAATCTGCCTCTGCAATTAGAGGTTCAGTAGAGAACAAGGGTAATGAAGATGAATGACACATGCCTTGTTGTGGGTGGGTGTGAGAGCAACCCTTTCTACTGACCCTACTGTAATTTTTGAATGTTCTATTTGTTACCTGATTACTCTATGCAATTATAACCTTACGGCTCACCTTAAAGTCATGTGTAAGTCATGCTCCAAATACAAGCTTCCTCTAGTGGTTTGTAGATGAGGGTTCTTCTTCAAGTTTCAAATAGGACCTCTTTACTCACTCAATAAGGTGGGGAGTGGGATCTGGAAACCTCTTGTTAAAGGGGAAGACACAATGAGCCCCCACCCTTTCCTCCACAATGCCTGGCCAATGTTGAAGGGAAGAGACCCACTTACCTTAACGAGGGGTCTCCTCTTCCTATCTTCCAAGACTGCCAAATAGGGTCTGGTATGTGTTTGTGGCCCCCTTTTCAAGACCTTACAAGACCCTGTGCCAGCAGGGGTTTGGTATGCACTGTTTTGCTCCCCCAGGGCATACCAGACCATATGCTAGCAGGGGGATTGGTATGCTTGTGGTCCCCCTTGTACAGAGCATACCAGACCTTATCCTGGTTGGCGGACCACGAACATGATGTTTGCAGTGAACCAACAGGAGGGTGAACAGCTTGGCCATCACTAGTGTCCATGTCACTGCTAATTGGATGTCCAGTGATGGGTTCATCTCCAGATCCCGATCTGGTATTAATTTAGTTATGTACAGTACCCTGCACTGGAATACAAATGTTGTGAGGGACCTGGGCAACATATTTTAGGAGAATAGATTGCATGTTGACAAAGAAACAAACCCCATGCATGATGGGTTACAGCAGTGGTTCCCAAATTGGGGGTGGTTCGGGAGGCATGCATGTATTCCAGGGGACATGGGCCCTTATCTGAACCTGTGTTATAATGGGGAGGGGGTGCTCGATAATGGTCCTGAATAGAAAAGGGGGGCCCTGCATGAAAAGTCTGGGAACCACTGGGTTACAGTATGATTGGGGCCAACATTTGTGTGGTCAAAGCTTTTAAATGCTTTTTACTGGTTTACCTGCACTCATTTCACAATCACAATTATTTAACAACAGAAGATAAAAGTCGTGACAATAATGATAATGATAATAATAACAGCAGAACTATCATTTCACCTTGCAATTAGATCAAATTTACTTTCCTTTGTACCGTTAATGACTCAGGAGAAGATCATTTCAGCAATTACCAGTTATTGTTGGCACCGTTTGTATATATCCACATCACAAACTTTAACTGAAATTGATTTGTTTATTCATATTCTGTAATTACAGTTAAGTGGGTCCTGACATTTTCATTTTGTAACTGAGTGACTTCATATGCACTTTATTTCTGTGACAGTAATATACATTGATTTTATGTCACCCATCACCCTAACAATTTTATGTTTTGGAAGCTGCCATATATACATTCATTTACCTTGGCAATTAAACTACAGTCTTCATACTCGGATATTATAAGTTCTGGGCTGCATCTCTGGCTTCAGTAGGATGAGGAATCCCGTTGTGTAGACATCTTTCAAAGTGAACATGCTCTACCCATTTTCTAAAGTACCCCCTTGTCTAGAGTAGTGTTACATACAGTGGGGAACATGCCCCAAAGCACAGACATTGTGATGCCCAAAGTGCAACCAACAATACACAGTACAGTATGGAAATTACAGGTATGGCCAGAGTGTACTCAATGATGGAAGGTTCTACTACTGGAAGAAGGGTAGTGAGACACAGAGTTAAGCGTGAATATTCAAATGTATTATTGCGAATATCAACACTTCGAAAATTCCTTCGAACATGTCAAATATATTGCCATATCTTCATAATATTCAAGATTCTGGGGAAAGTACTATGCATTGCGCATGCAATATTCGCATGTACAAATGCCGATTTTCGTAAGGAATGACTTCTGAGTGTTGTTTCATAAGATTACATTGCAGCTTCAATTTTACATTCTGCCACTAGATGTCGCAGTGACAACACATATTGCTTTTGCAATAAATCACATTACAAATGCCAATATAATGGACAGGAAATCTATAATTTGTGAATTCACTATGAATATTTGGAGAATAATTTGAGAATATTGCCTGTGCTGCTCATCACTAGTGAGTTATGGGTCTGTAAATGAATAACATTAATGTATGTCTTAGGCCCCCCATACACCTTAAGATCACTCCATACATTAGATGTACCAACAACTATGTAGTATATTGGCCTCCCTGATAGAATACATAGTGCTTGGAAGGGTTAGAAAGGTCCTCATATTACATGGTTTTGGTAGAAGAAAAGTTGATCCTCAGAAATAAGTAAGATGACACATGTCAGAGCTGAGCTGCTATGCCTACCTATAAAGTTTATATAGGGCTAGATGAAGAGGGTTAATGACTTCAGCCAATAGTCATGGCCGAATTTCAGCCAGGTCCTTTAGCGAGCAGGGGGATTGGACTTTTGAAAAAGTCAGACGTCTGCCTGTTCGTAGGGAGATTCAAATTCCCCACCTGGGTTTGGGGAATTTGAATCAGGAAAACCTGAAATTACGTCAGTGACATCACTTTCGACACCTGTGATGTCACTGATGTTACTTTTGGTTTTCAGCCACTGTAGACATATTTGAAAGTAACTTTAATCATCTCTGTCACCTTAAAACGTCAAATCTGTAATAATTGTTCTGTTTTTTGCATTTTATAGTAAAAACTGAATTTTGAACTTTGTGCCAATTAGGTGTCACATTTCTAGGTCTCCTAGGCTATGTTACACCCCTTGGCCAGCTCTTGCCTGTGGCTGAGTTTATATTTTACCAGTCCCTGTTTAACTGCATAATATGAATTGTTTTCAAGTAAAATAAATGGGATGTGAATGTCTTTTTAAACTGGCTCGCTCATTGCCCATTAAGACTAATTACTTCTCATTAGTGGAATAAAATAGCAATCAATGTGTTAAAATGAAGGGAGTAATATCTAGAGATGGGCGAACACCAGCCCGGAGTGTCCGCGAACAGGGCGGGTCGAACTTTTAAAGATGTCCGCCGTCCGCCCTGTTCGCGGACACATTCAAATTCCCCGCCTCTAGGCGGGGAATTTGAATCGGAAAAACCGGATGTGACGTCAGTGACGTCACATCCGGTCCATGGAACGCATCCTGGAACGCATCGTTCCTGGTTGCGGGAGCCGGATGTGACGTCACTGACGTCACTTCCTACTCTGAGCCGGAATCTTCACTACAAGACCGGCTTCATGCCCGGTCTTGTAGTGAAGACATTCTTCCTCCGGCACGATCTCGCAGGTTCTGATCCTGCCGGAGGAAGAATTTAGATCTTCTTCTGGCCGGCGAACAGGACGGGTCGAACACCCGTACTGTCCGCCGGCGAGGCGAACGGCGAACATGCCGAGTTCGCGGCCGAACTGTTCTCCGGCGAACAGTTCGGTCCATCCCTAGTAATATCCCCTGTGTGTATTTTATCGCTTAGTATTATGGCAACGCTGCTGAGTTTAGACACCTCTTAAATCTTTGCCTCACTTGTCTGGGGTCAATACAATAAAGGAATTCATATTTGGATAATAGATTTTATATATTAATTTCCACACTTAGCTAGATATCAATGCTGCTGGGGTGTAAAAGTATTACAAAGGCTATGCATTCAGTAAAATGATTTTACTGGTAACCACTTTTTATTGACATTTATCAACAGTAAAGGTACACGCCAGTCCCTATTAAAATGTCTTGAGATATATAATGGAGCATGGCCTTCCTATGTACTATTACATTTTTCATCCAAGCATTGCCACACATCAGAGTTGTTTCACCCACTATGCTGAGTATGCGGGTGCATGGGGCTCCCAATGGTTTTTGGTGCTCTACCCTACATGTCTTCTGACAAGGTCGCACTGACATCTGTACTAACAGCGTGATCCGCTGTCAGTACGGATGAACCAATAGCACCCTCGCTTAACAAGTCGGCCGAACGATAGCATCACCCTATGCAATAACTTTGTATAGGACCCCCGAAAGGCTAGAAACGGGGCCTGCCGCACATTGATCTTTAAAAAATATTTACTTAGGGTGCAGCAATGTCCAACATATTGGAACCGCCCCATGGTTGTTCATTGGGGTAGAATGCCACCAGCCGACCACCCATACAGATTTGAAACCGATGCACTGAGCAAAGTATGCACTAAATTAGAGATTTCCCCTCACATCCTCTCAAACTTCAGCAGTGGCACAGAGAGGCCTGGAAAACGTGGTAAATTTTCAGTAATTGGACATTCCTCCTCCTCTCATCTTAAGGCCCCCATACATGTGTCGGATTCCCAGCGGATTCCGGGATGATCAATTCCGGGTGCATGCACGCCAAATGATCGTGCCGGAATCGCGTGCAGCCCACCTTGTCCGATCGATCAAGTCGGATAGTTCGGGGGCCCAGAATCGGATCCAACAGAGAACCAACATGTTGGTCTTTCTGATCCGATTCAGCACACATCAGGGGGAGTTGCCATTTGGGAAGTAAGCGATCGAACGGAATCGTCCAGGAATCCGTGGGACAAGGTGGTATGTAGCGATCGGACAGACTTAATTGGCCGATCGATCGGACCTCCGATTCCCGCTGAGATCGCCGGAATCGATCGGATAGGTGATCAATCGGCCATGGAATCCGACTGTGTATGGCTAGCTTTACTCTATCTATACATTGTAGGTATTATAGGTATTTTATTGCCTTTTGTTCCATGTGACAGCTTTCCAGAAATCTCTAGATGGGAGTTGTGAACTAATGTGAGGCCAAGGAGAGGGCTGCTTGAGCAGTGGATACAGGGGGTCTCACAAGGAGTGTGGAGCTCAGGTCTGTTGCTGCTGGTAGACCATTGATGTGATTTTCCTGAAGCCAAGGCAAATAATGTATGATGAGTTTTAAAAGCCAGGAGGACCCTGCCTGGATGGGCTTACAATCTAATTGGTTGGGGAATAGAGTATACAATAGATGGGGTG
>CM070037.1:17519472-17556021 GCA_036250615.1 Ptychadena robeensis
ATATATATATATATATATATATATATATATATATATATATAAAACGCAGTAATTACCTTTTTGTTTCTGAAATATTCTGTAGGCACAAAATATTCTCTATAACGACATACATATGACATACATTGTAACCCTGATATCACCTGTGTCACTGGGCGTTGTGCTGGATGGGAGATATGTGGGACCCTGGTATCTCAGTTTCCCATTCTGAGGTGAGACCAGCAATCTCATTATTTGCAGGGAACTTTTCATGTTCCTCTGCTGGTATTTTTTAAGTTCTGTTCTGGGGCTGGTTTTACTGGGAATCTGCAAGAGCAGGGTGGGGCTGATTTCCAATCCAGGGTCCAGGATTTCCAGAGGCTCAGGATGCCATTAGAGCACCTGGTGCTCAGTATCAGAGGCTGATGTGTGTGAAACAGTCACTGCTCTGGAATGGAGAGGATTATGTTTTGTGCAGCAGCCAGCAGGCTGTGGAACTTAACTGTGGGATGTTCTGTGGATTTACCTAAAGACTGTGTTTGGATTGCCATTTACCCCCTGCGAGGGCGAGTTTTGTTTTTCATTTACCAATAAACACAGGCAGGAGCCCTAAAGAAAAGGACTGTCTGTGTGGAGTCGCCTCATTGGTAGCACCATTTGTAGCTGAACCCCCACAACATACATATATAAATGATGTAAATCAAATAAGAAAACACAATAAACGCATCTCCCACACACAGCTATATTACTTGAATTTTCTTAGCAATGTAAAAATACATTTATTGTTCCTTAACTAAAATTGGTAAACACAATTGGGGCAAAATTGACTCTAATCCTCCTAAATCCAATAATCATACAGACAATGGATATGCTTTGCTACAAAGATTTTATTTTAGCTAGTGGCGCATACCTACGAAAATTCTGAGCGACCAGGGGGGTCACAAATTACTCCATGGCGATTGTGGACGTTGATTGCAGCACGCATTTTCTATGCCTCTACTTTTCCATGAAAAAAAGATTAGAATAATAAAAGAAATGTCATTTCAGATGCAGGCGTTTCTTACACGCTTGCCATCCTTTTGAATCACTCCTTTAAAGTGTAAAGTGAGGCTGAAATTGGTCATCTCACATAAAAATACCTGAAGCAAAATGAGAATGCAGCAGTTTCTAACTGGAACAGACAGGATTATTTTTAGTCTTTGGGTCTACTCCATCTAGTGGAGGATCTACAGAATGAATGTCGGAGAACAATAGTACGGATGTCTGCTTTGCTTTATAAAGATTCTGCCTTATCATCTGACATAAAATATGAAGAGAGAATCAATTAAATATATTTCATACAGTGAATTCATAATAATCATCATGTCAAACCATAAACAGGTTCTTTTTTTTCTAATCTATCACAGGGGTGTGATAAGTACTCTATAAACACTCTGTATTCTAAAGGCCCCCATACACGGGTCCGTTTCCCATCGGATTCCGGGACGATCGATTCCGGGCGCGTGCACGCGAAACGGTCGTCCCGGAATCGCGTGCAGCCCACCTTGTCCGTCCGATCACGTCCGATCATTCGGGGGCCCAGAATCGGATCGGACAGAGAACCAAGATGTTGGTCTTTCTGATCCGATTCTGCACACATCAGGGGGAGTTGCCATTTGTGAAGTAAGAGATCGGACACGGAATCGTCCAGGAATCCGTGGGACAAGGTGGTATGTAACGATCGGACACACTTAATTGGCCGATCGATCGGACCTCCGATTCCCGCTGAGATCGCCGGAATCGATCAGATAGGTGATCGATCGGCCATGGAATCCGACTGTGTATGGCTAGCTTTAGACTTTTCCTGAAATACATTGCGAGCAGCTATAGCCCAAATAACACAATCACACTGCAGCCAATGATCATTCATTTCAGAACCTTAATATATATATATATATATATATATATATATATATATATATATTGTAAAGTTCAAGGGAAAGGATCACCAGCGCAGCCAGGCAATAAACAAAACATAGGTTTATTTTCACCAAAAGGAAAACATAAATCAAAACTTGCAGTACATTGGACAACTATTCACTGGTACTTAGTAAGGATTTGCAGCTCACCACTGTTGCTCAGTGCACCTGTACTTTCAAAGGTCCTGCCAGCCCTCCCAGGCTTTTCACAGGAGTAGTCTTCTGTAGAGATAGTTGGACTTCACACAGGCTCCCCACCTGACCACTACTCCCACAGTCCACACCCTCTCTGAGCACCTGAGCCTTTTTCAGACAGAGTTTCTGTCTGCGTGATAGTTAGCAGCAAATCCCCGAGTGTATGCTGGTTGGAGATGTGCGGTTCACCATTAAGATCTGGAATAAATGTCTGTCAAAATCTTCTGGACAACATTTTGAAGATGCTTGAGGTTGTTCTGTATAGATCAATAATATTAGCTCCAGGCATTTAGGTTTAATGCCATAGTGTATTCATCATGAAATGTAATTTAAAGTCAACCTGTGCTCAGCTATTTATGGCCCACAAGCACCCAGTTCCTGAATCTTTCTGTTAGTTAGTGACATACCTGTCAACCCTCCCATTTTGGCTGAGAAAGTCACGTTTTTTATGTGGCTTTCCCAGCCAAATCCCGATTTCACGAAATCCCAGATTTTTCCAGGGTATTGAAATCGGGCTTATATAGAAGGGAGGGGGCATTACTCTCCCTCCTAAGTTCCCACCACGCTTGTGTAGATAATGTGCTGGGTGGGACTTTACTAAGGAGAGTAATGCCCTCTCCCTCCTAAGTTAGGCCGGAACTAAATAGGAGGGAGTGGACTTTAATGTCCCCATACAGGAAGTGACATCACAGATGTCACTTTTGGCATCTGGAAAGCGGCCGAAAACCGGAAGTGACGTCACACCCTGTATTCCCGACCAGAGAAATTGCCAGGTATGGTTAGTGATGCTATCAATTACACAACATAAAACAAAGAATATCTATCCTTCTCCACAAGCACACTGTCTTGGTGTCACCTTTGCACTCTCCTTTACTCCCCACATACAGAACAATACTAGATCCTGAAACCTCCAAGATACATCCCTTACGCATATCAAAGACACACCCCTTCCTATCCCTCATCACTGGACTACTGCAACATCATCCTCTCTGGTCTTCCTCTATCTACACTCTCTCCTCTTCAGTCCATCATGAATGGTGCTGCTAAACTCATTTACTCCTCTAACCGCTTCTCATCTGCTGCTACTCTCTGCAAATCTCTAAACTGGCTTCCAATTGTCCAGAGACTCACATTCAACGCTCTGTGCCTTGCTTTTATATCACTCCACACCTACGGTTGCACTTACATCTCTGTACAACCTGGTACACAAATACACCCCTAACCACTCCCTCCGCACCCTACGCTCCTCTAGTGACCTACTAATGATTTCCCCACTCATAACATCATCACATGCATGACTTCAATACTTCTCTATTACTGAACTTACTCTCTGGAACTCTCTCCCTCACCTGTTAGACTTGTTTCCATTTTAACACTTTCAAACAATCCCTGAACCCCCCCCCCCCCTATTCCTAACCTATTCCTAACATCACCACCTATCGAGTTACACCTCCCCTACTGACCTCTTATATTGTAAGCCTGATTGTGTCATAGTCTGTACCTGTATGCTAGCTTGTGTTGCATTTTAACCCTTTCTTGCTGCTTACTGTTGGTGCTTTATAAATAAAAGTTAAGAATAATTATATTTATTATTGGAATCATTGGAACTGTTTTCTGTATTGTTCCGTCCACTCTCTTTGACTTTGTCATAATAATGGTGGGTCAGGTTTTTTAGCTTGACAAGTAATAACTTCAATTGGTGCCTTAAATAGTTTGAGGCAGCTCCTCGTGCCGTTCATGGTTATAAATGTCAAAGCAGTTTGGGGGGTACTAAAGCCACCCAAATATATTGCTTTGTTTATGCTGCACTAGGATAATATACCCATAATTTTTATCTAGGCAACAAAACTCATTCAGCCATCACATCCAAGGACTGATAAATTGCAATTTAGGACACTTTTGTTCTAAGATTTCTAAACTTTATACTTGGTTTCATGTAAAGGAGGACCTTACATTTAATCAGTACTGATAATATTGAACAAATAAACTTTAGCTTTCACTTCAAACACTCAAATCTAATCAAGTGAAAGAGAAATGTCAATCACCAGAGTCAAATCTCACAATACAGAGCCAGAACTACAGGCCGCCCTATGCCAGTAGAAGACAATATAATCAGCCTGTGCACATTAGGAATTCTTTCCAGCATCATACATAGGCAAATGTTAAATAAACTTGGCACACTTGTTTAAAAATTAAAAGCAACAATCCATTACAGAATGCAGAAATTCCTGTGTACTAATTGTAGCACACATGTTTAATTCAATGCATGGAGGATGAAAGGAATTTCCCATAATTAGTATAGCAACTAAAGGATAAACAATAAAATGGTTATAAGTAAAAGATAAAATATGAAGCAAATGCTGAGACATTCATAAATGTGCTTGTCAGAAATGGCTAGGAGGCCATCCAATTGAGAACTAAATCCAGTTCATGCATGGCAACCCTAAGTTATACCACACATGACCTAAGCTGATACTTCACATAGCGTTGCTAGGGTATCTTGACTTAATCCACTAGAACACAGTGGGCTTCAGGTAAAATGTTGAATGCTATTCTAAGAAAAAATAATTCCCCAAAACCAGTTTTCTCTTGCAAGGCCGCACTGCCTTGAATCCAAGCTCCACCCTTGCAACTGTGGGTGGTTGAAATGAAGAATATTGCAGCCCTAGTTAGAAATTTTGGTCAGTCTGAATTTCGTTTGGCATCCTTGGGTTCCTTCCTTATTAATTCTATCCTTTCCCTTACAACCGCTAGGGTGATACCTGATGCTGGTCCAAATTTTATTTTGCCCAACCTCAATTTTTCATTGGTATTCACGGAAAGAATATTTTACCACCAGTATGTTCTAGGTCTGTCCCAGTTCCCTTAACTATTTAGCATGCCTAATAAGACTCTACACTAGACATTCCTAAAAAATATCTGAGCCACCTCTTGATTCCAAAGAGCAACAATGCTTCTCCAAGTGTTGGTGGAGTTGCTGTCATGAGAAATGGACACACCATGTCATCAAGCAAATGCAGTCTTACAATAATCTCAGTATTCACCAAAGCACCCTGCAAAGAGAGATTGACTTTGCTGTTGGAGGCTCCCAGGTAACGTCCCTCAGCTACACTCACAGGTAACTGTTGACAGTAGAAGGATCTGAGATGTGGTACAAAATTTGCAGGCAGAGGCATAAACAAACGGCTGGGAAAAGGTCAGGGTGGGCAGAAAACTGAGTCAGAATCATCCATAGAGTTGATAATAGGGCCATCAAACACGTTTTTTTGTATCAGGCAACTTCCTTTTGCCTGAGGCTTTCTTAAAAAGGAAGAGGAGGAGGAGCTCAACACAAGGCAGAAAAGCTTCTCCAGAGTGCTTAGTCCTTTGAGGCAAACAGAATTTCATGGTTAATGCAACAGGTGCAGATGCCCTTGCATTGAAGGGATCTGTGAAACCTGTTCATTTCTGCCGAGAAACTACCTTTTGCACCTTGAGTTCTTTGTTTAGAGATTTTCATAGGGTACATTTTATAAGGAATGCAGAAGGTTGGGATATAAAGTCAACAATATGACAATAGCATCCTTTTTGTCCAAGCATAGACACATCTCTTTTATGTTGTTTCTCTCATTTATAGTCAAAAGAGATGAAAAGGTTTATGTTCTTTTATTCAAATGGAAAATACAGAAAGCAGCTGTGTGGAAACCTCTTGTAACCCACTTCTTGGCCTTGAGCAGATGCTTTGCTTTTCTGGCAGTGTTTTGTAGACCTTAAAGGATCTCTACTTTGTGTAATTCCTGCATTCTGTATCTTGAATCATTTCAAAAAACCAGATTAATTATTTAAAAAAATAGTTGAAAATTATATTTAAAGTTTCATGTTGCGTTTCAGATACTGTTTGTAGACAATTTACAAGGAATTATGGAACATATTTTTAAAGAAATACTCCATCAATTGGAGATCCATAAATTAATTTGTAGAACTCCATTGATCCACTTGGGGCCTATATCTGTCTAATGTTTCAACTTTTGATGTGAATGGTTCTTATATTCTTGTAATTGTTTATAATTTAAACATTTAAAAGTTATTGTGTAAGGAATATATTATATTCCAGATACAAACTCTGGTTCCTAAAGTCACTTGTGTTTTACATCAATAATTTTCTCAACTTTTTCAGTAAAAAAAACTAAAGAAACATCAGGATTTCCTGGAGGGCAGAAAATTGTGGTGGATTTTATTATGATCCACCCCGATCTCCCGTGGTGTGCTTTTTTAAAGCTTACACGGGCAGCTGAAAGCAACACGCCATCTGCGATTAAACATTAGGCGTTCCCTGGTCAGTTGAACCTTAATAGGATAATTTGGGGGAGGTTGTCAATATCTGACAACTGCATCCCCTCTCCCTACTGGTGGTGGATTCAGGGTAGACTGCGTAAATCAAACCAAACACAAGCCTAATGTAATCCTTCAAGGTCCTCCACTGATGTTGAGATGTCCTACTCATGTAGAGGAGCTACCTTGGTAGCCACATCACAAGGGTGGAGTGATTTTCCACTGTTAGAGGGTTTAGGTTAGGGAGTTCAGGTGAGGGGTTAGGTAAGACAAGGCTTATCATCCCAATGAAGGATGTTGGAGCCCAGGTATCCTCCTAGATGTATTCTCCCATTATTACATTCCTAACAATTGCTAAAACTGTATACCCAAACTTAATCATATTCTACTTTTATCATCTATTTTTTTTCTACCTTTTGTCTCATGACATAATATTTTAAAGTTAAAAAAGGAATTTTTTTACCATTCCGCAACACTACCTAAATATGTATGTGTGTCACACCAGCCAGAGGCATCTGCCTATCAATCATAAACCTGTTTTGTGTAGATGTTTAGGTAATTTGTCATCAGGAGTTCACTATTTGCCTAAAAAGCCAAAGCACATCGGGAGTTACACTTTTGTATGCCTTCGACCAGGACCAGCTTATTACTACTGATAAAGGAACCACAAGGTGCTCATTTCTCTCTCCCTAGACTGTGCATGCCAATATATTTGTGAGAATATTCCGTGACTCTTCTTATAGTTGTTCACAGCTTGGTGCATCGGAGAATGGTTTCATAAAGCGATCTTACGCATTTATTGTCTGCTGGTAGAGGATTGGAAATCTTAAAGATGCTGTCATTTCTAAATAAACAGCCAAAAAAGAATACTTATTGCATCGTTTTCCTGGCCACCTTAAATACAAAGATGTCCTGTTCCACCTGCATATCAGGAACATTTAGATTTTCTTCACAAACCGACATGGAGACATACTGGAGGGAGGCGTGTTGCTAGGCAATGTAAGGCGTTATGTTAAACCCATAAC
Organism: Ptychadena robeensis; assembly: GCA_036250615.1. NCBI lineage: Eukaryota > Metazoa > Chordata > Amphibia > Anura > Ptychadenidae > Ptychadena > Ptychadena robeensis. The sequence continues at coordinate 17,526,938 of CM070037.1, forward strand.
CAAGTCAGACATGCTGCTAAAATTAGCTGTGTTTTTCTTAACTATGATAAACAATGATATTTAAGCTGTATCTGAGTGAAAGGAAACGAGGCATGAGGCAAGAAGGTTGTTCCTCATGTCAGACACATCTACCTTTGCTTTGGTCCAAGCAGATTGAGTGGAAACATTTTTCCTCAAGATTTTTTTGTGACAACCAAAATTTGTTGTACAGAAAGGACGCCAAGCTTGCCAATGCTTGTTATTTCAAGTCAGGAAGAAGAATATTTATGTACATGTCTGGTACACTAATAAATTAGAAATGGTGATTGGCTCTGACATCTCGAAGAACCAAATTTCTCTTAGCTCAAGTACCGTATATAGCAGATTTAAATCAGTAAAACCAGAAGATACATAAACAAATTGGTGCACAAAAGGTAGAAAGATTTCCAGGATGTTTAGGTAAAAATGGCACCCTATGTAGGTAACCGAACGACTCAAATAGTAACAATAAAACAAGTCTAAGAGTCTAAATGTCAGAGAGAAAATTGCTAAGTGTAACAGGCAGTGTGACCTGGAACTGGAGAGAATATAGAAACCTAGTGCATTACCTCTGTGTACTAACAAGCAGCTCCATGTTCTTGTGCCTCCCTCATGACCCCCTTCTTCAACTTCACTGAGGCTCCATGCTCTCTCTTCCTTCCAGTATGTATGCCCACCCTGAGCAAACACCTTAGTGAATGGGTGCCTGTCTGGGTGGGTTGTGAGGGAATCTGCCAGATTGTAAGTGAGGTCAGTGGAGGGGGGGTGCTGACCTGCAATAAAAGGTTGGCCATTTTAATGGAGATTGACCCCTGCCTTTGTTAAGATAGTTAAGGGGTTAGTGTTAGGGTTACATATTGGGGAATTATTGCCATGTCAACAGTCTAATTTTATTTTGTTGTCAGAGCAGGCAGGTACTTGGCAGTGCCCAAAGAACACAACTGGATCGGTATAGGTGACGTTCTGGTGGAAGGGAAGTCAGAGGTGGTGTGAGCTTTTATGGGTGTATATTACCCTGGTGATATTTGGATGAAATAGTGGCAGTTGATGAAGCATAGTTGGTAGTACCCACCAAACTTGTAAACGGGAGGCTGGCAACTTTGGACATTGGTTGAAAACTAAAGGGGACCTTTGTTTTATAATGTTATAGTTATTTACTGGTAATGTTATAGTTAGTGTTATTTGTACTGGTTATTTAAGCTGTTGCTTGAAAAAAATGCTATATATTTAATACTTTCTCTGAAATTCCTGTGTTGCATGTTTATTATAGTTGTTAAAGTGGCTTTAAATTCTACATAAAAAAGACAAAAAAACTTACTTACCTACATGGGGTCTTGATCCAGGAAAAGCTTCCTGTAAAGAAAAGTCTCATACTCCCCCCCCCCCCCCCCCCCCCCCCATTTCTCGTTCCAACAGTGCCACATCTGGAGTGTCCAGCCCTCCAGCATGTAAGATGGAGGAGCGAGACTCTCCCTGTCTCACTCTCTTCACCAATCTGGATCTGAATCCGGTGATGCTCCGCCTCTCCAGCATCACTGGATTTGGATCTGTCTGGCTGCCAGACACACAGGGATTATGGGAGGCAGACGTCAGAAGTGCCGTCTACTTTCTCTAAATCCACTAGCTTCCTGAGCTTGTCGTGGCTGTAGATGGCAGCACATCACAGGATGCCCCCGCATTTTGACAGATTTTGACAGGTACTTTTTTTTTTTCTTTGACCTCGGATCTGCTCTATTATCGGCACCTCCAATGCCGATAATGGAAAGCAGATACCGAGGTGGTTGGTCAGCTTTAAGTTGGAGGTACGGGGTGGGTATTGCGGAGGTATACAAGTAAGAGGATGCACAATCCTGCCCAAGTAAAATTGCAAAAACAAGTAGTTGTGATACAGTGTGTCTGAGTAGACTCAGCCAACATCTATTACTCACAGTCACACTTATCAATGACTGCAAGCAACACATAATGAATTGTTGCCTTCCAATGGGTGCCCTAACTTTCCTCAGTTCTTTCAAAGCTAATTTGCTAGTTGAGCATTGAAACACTTTAAAAATCATAACTGAACGGCCTAAATAAATAATATTTCAGGTTTCTATTTATTTTTAATCTCCAAAACTAATGTAAAATTACTTTTTCTAATATCAGTAATGTAAGTAATCTTAAATATGATAACTGTCAGTTTGGTTTGCTTATGTTCTCACTTCCATTAATATAACTGGTTGCATAAAGCTGATGAAATTATCGTTACATAACATAGATAATATAGTCCTTCATGGTGGCTTTCAAGTATCTTTATGAGTTGAAATAAATATGAATAAATATATCCATGAAATGTATAGCTATCCAGTGCACTCAGGGAGATGCAGCCCCAAACCAGGACACTGCCTGTACCATGCTTGACTGTAAGACACAATTGTTTTTCTACTCCTCACCTGGTTGCCACCACAAATTCTTGAGACCATCTGAATCTAAAAAGTTTATGTCTCACCAGACAGAAATCCATGTCTTCAGTCTGCATGTCTTCATCAAACTGTTTACTTTTGCATCATCTTTAGAAGTGGATTACTTCTGGGATGACAGCCATGCAGACCAATTTGATGCAGTGTGTAACATATGGTCTGAGCACTTGACTTGCTGAACCCCCCCAGCAATAAAACCTGCGGGTAGCACTCATATGTCTTTTTTTCAAAAGACACAGTTATACAAGCTGTACACTGATTATTTTACATTGTGCCAAAGTGTCATATCTTCAGTGTTGTCATATGAAAAGTTATTAAACTATTTACCACAATGTCAGGGGTCTGAATATACATATTGTGACAGAACATTTGTCACTGTGTAAATAGACAATTAGGTTGTGTCCTGGAAAGAGTCCGGAAAGTGTTTTCTTTCCTAAAGTGTCTCCGTCTCTTGAATGAGAAAGATGGAACTGGGTGGGCCTTCCCATCCTGCCCAGAAACACCAAAGGGTAACACCTGCTTGCTGTAGCTGGGTGTGTCTCCTCAAAAGAAGCTGAGACCAGTGTGTCAGGGCTTCTGACCAGGAGGAGACAGAGGGCTCACAAGAAGTGTGGGGCCCAGGCCTGTGACTGCTGTAGCAGTGGATACAGGGGGCTTACAGGGTTTGTGGGGCCCAGGCCAGTTGCTACAGAAAAGTGAAGCCAAGGACAACCATTTATGATGAATTTTTAAGTCCCAGGAGGCTTAAAAATTTTTGGTTGACTATTTGTGGACTGCTCTTAACCCCTGTGAGGATAACCCTCTTTCGTTGGACAATAAATATAGGCAGGAAGCCCTAAAGAGACCCATGTTAAGTGTATTGATGTTTTGAGAGCACCCCCTTTGACGCTAAACCACCACAATACATTTATCAAAATATATAAAATATATTTAGGACAAAAAGGCCCGCCATAGCAATCACTACATTAATGAAGTACAACTAACTAACTACATTAACACTTCAAGGTCACCCTCAAAGGTTTAGTTTTTCTCACCACAAAGTTTCTTAACAAGAAAGTTGTTTGATGAGGAATTTCTTTATTATTTCCCCCAACCTGATTCTGTGGTCTTTCAAGATATCACACAATCACTTAAGCCTCATTCCAACAGAGCAGAAGACAATTCCAGTGGTCGGATTATGAAAACAAACCCTCCACAGATAAGATAAAGATGAAAGTTTAATTAAACGTTGCTCCCTTTATCAATAGCTGGGCTAGAAATGCAATTTCAACTCTTGCTTGTACACCTGTAAAATACAGAACACAATAAAACCATAAAGGCTTTCTTGTTCCTTCTATCCAGGGGAGAAGGTCTCTATGGAGAAACTATACCTTTGTCAAAACGGCTATATGTTGATTTCATTAAACCGCACACGGTTTCTGATATTATGACCTACTTACATTAATCTCTTTCCCATAACAGCGGGTTTGATAAATAGAATATAGATTTTAAAAAGCACATTACAAATAATCCCATATTACAATAAAATATCTAGATTTATGTGCAGCATTTCAATGGTAATAATTTAGCTTAATATTTTTCTAAGCAAGGAAAGTCATTGACCTGGGCTCAGGATATGAACATTGGTTTGTCATGCGGCAAAATGTTCCGGCTGAATTCAGTGGAAATTCACAAACAATTTGGCTTTGGAGTTTTTGTATTTGGAGATACAAAAAGTTTGGCATCATTTTGTCTCCACATGGGTAGTGTAAAGTATGGCGCCCTTCATCAGGCATTTTGTACTTTGTAGAACCCAATCATCAATTCTGACTTCCCTGGCAGTTTGCCCGAACATAGTTCGAGCAGAGTTTGTTTACAAAACATATCCTATCCTTGGTGATTATAGGGAAATGGTCTAAAACAAATGGATAAATAAATAGGCATAACAAAGTACCAAGATAGGTTACCCTACAGGTTTGTTTATTGCACAGCACCATGGCACACTGGCTGTGCTCTAAGAAGATCTCTATTCTTCCTCCAGCAGGATCAGAACCTGCGAGATTGTGCCGGAGGTAGAATCTTTTCACTAGAAGACCAGCATGAAGCCGGTCTCCTAGTGAAAAAACTTTTCGAGAACAGGTGATGTCAGTGACGTCACATCCAGCTCCCTTAACCAGGAACTATGCCTAGAGGCGGGGAATTTGAATCTGTCTGGGAATAGGCAGACGGCGGACATATTTAAAAGTCTGATCGGCCCATTCGCGGACAGACCTGGCCGATGTTTGGCCATCACTAGCCAAAGGTCAACCATTAAAATTTTCAGCTCAGGTATCAGAGCTGGCCCCAGACACTAATCAATGCTCTCCCTAGCGATAAACCAGAGTATAGCTCGGGCAGCATTGGCACCAGAGCGACAGAAGCAGATGAGCACCGAGGGTCACGGGTTAACAATTGGGTGTCACTCCTCAGTCCCACTCTTAATCAAGTGAAGGTAGGGGGTGCAATTAGGGGACATGCTGATCTAACTTGGCGGGCCTGGCGCACTAATAGCGCCAACCCTGAGCTCAGGGTAGATTTTCTTAACCAATACTGGTAACACTGACCTGTTCCATCCACCAACATTGGCATCCTGCGTGCTTTTTTACTAAAATGAACAAAGGTGAGCCTTTCTGGCACCCTGAGCTATTCCCCACTCTTGAGATGCCTGACTGGGAGGGGTGGTAGCAATGTCAGATGGGGTTCAACCTAGGTTCTGAAGAATATGAGAATGCTGGTTAAACTGTGAGGGGCAGTAATTCCGATGAGCTGAGCCTGAAGACAAAACCCAGCCCCTCTCAGTCACCTCTCAGTCACCATCCCCTGAACTGATGCCACCCTCACACGATTTTACCCTGGGCAACCCATGTGGCCCATGCCTAAAACCACCACTGTATTGAAATACAGGCATGTGTGTCCCAGGTCCTCACTGATGATGCCAGGGATGTGCAGAAGGGGAGAGTGAGCAGCAAATTTGAACCGGTTACATTGTAATTTGTTCATATTTCCTGTACCACTTTCGAAATGGCAAAAGCGCAATGAACGTACAGCTAGGGAAGTTAAAGGGTTTCCCCATTACTATGAATTCAATATTGGGAAATTCCAGGTGAAAGTTATATAGGTGGTCGTATTGCCTACTATTGGTTCTCGCTGATGGAAGCACTGATCCAAACCCTTGATGAATACTAAAAACATAGTTGGATAAAACACATAGCATATAACTTTTGATTCAGTCTTTGATCTTCCTTTTGTCAGAGATTTTCACAGTAATATTTCTTGTTGTTCCAGGATGTAGAAATTAATGCCATCTCTGACTCACATTCAAACATGCCATTTAAACAATGAAAACTATGGAATTATTATTAGCCCATGGTATATACAGCTTCCTTAAAGCTGACTTCACGTTCCTATATATATTTTCTTTCCCATTATGCAAATACCACATCGCCTTCTGGTTAGCGTGTAATAAATGAGGAAGCACACACACATTTGTATTAAAATGTTTCTTTGCCAATGCAGATTAGATAAAATGTCTATATTCATTTTACAAATTCTATGCTACTTACACATAAACTCATCAATCCATTTCCACTGTCTACTAATGAAAAAGAATAGTCAGATTCAATTTACTGCCAAGGAATCAGTTTCTCTATTATACATTTCATTTTTTTTCTTTTTGCTAACACACAGAGAGAAAATTCACAGAATTTGTAATAATAATGATAAGAATCACATTTTATACATAGAAATAAATAAAAAACCCTCAAATTGGGATAGAAACATATTAAAAATAATATAGCCTATTTAGATTTTTTTTTACCTTTCTATATGATACAGGCAATTAGAGATGGTCGAATTTTTTTAAAAAATTCGACCATTTCGCCGGTTTCGACTTAATTGCAATGCCCCTGAGCATGGTATCATCACCAATCTTGCTGGAGATGTAGAGAAGGGTTGGGGGTATACTACAAAAAAGAAAGCAAGTCTCTAACACAAATAGTTTTTTCACAAATTAAGTTCAAAGTCAAGTAAAAAAATTCGAAAATCGGAATTTCGACTTTAACTTTGAACTTAATTTATGCAAAAACTACATGTGCTAGAGCAAAACTTCTTTTTTTCAAATGTTCCTTCAACCCTTCTCTACATCTCCAGCAAGTTTGGTGATGATACCATTTTCAGGAGCTTTGCAATAAGCTCACAAAGTTTGCAAGTCGAAAAATTCGACCATCTCTACAGGCAATGGCCATGGAACAGAGGTTGGTCTAAAGAGGAACTTTTATGTAAGTTGTTGACAGGCGGACATATTACCCATGATAAGGAAATTGAAAAGGATTTAGGAAACCATCAAACTTGGGTGACCCAATTAGAATAGTGTAAGATACGTACCCTGCTGGCGATCCTGTGTCATCCTCGGTGACTCCAGGTATAGCAGGCAGTCTCGTGGGAGCCTCTGCAGCAGGCAGTGTAGTGACATGCACCTGCAGAATCAGGGCGGTGTCCCCTTAAAATGTATTGACTATGATGCCCCTGGACCCCAAGCAGATATAAGGAAGGAATCTGCTCCCAGGAAGTTGCTTAGCGAAAAAGAGTCTGATGGAATAGGAATAACTGGGCACGCTGTCCACTCCAACGCCTACTACAGTCTAATCCAGAGTGCTGGCAGCCACGGAGCGCAATAACATGCAATATCTTTGCAAGCTCCAGTTATGAAGAACTGCAGTTTTTCTTGACTCCCGTGGCAGGTGTCCAGTGGGGTGGCATGCCGCCCCAACCACGTGGAGCAAATTGGATTGCCATTGGGGGTACTTCCTGTGTTGTGCACCTGCAAGACCATTGTATCCATTCTCAAGACACTTAAGTACCAGCCAGTGTTGGTCTAACTTCCCCTGGCCCCACATGGGTGTGGTGGTTTGAACAGTATGGGTACCCACAATAGTGCTGGTTTCACCGATCTTGAACTCTTCCTTACAACAGTTATTGTTTAGATTTACGTTGCCACAGTCGACACAGTGTTGGGCCTCGATTTAAAATAAATGTTAGTTAAACCATAAGTCGTCTCTTGTCATTGGTTGATTCCTGAACCTTTACAGCAGCATGGCTGAGGCATGTCTACTCACTCTGGCACAGGAATCTATTATGGCCAAACCACTGTTCGGTCAGACTACATCACCAACATCCATATTCATTTGTAGAGCATAGTACAGTCATGCCTCCCCACCCTGGTGGAGAGATCCATTCTGGCCAAACGACTTTGGCCAAAAAGCCTCCCCAACGTCCATGTGGTTTGCATAACACATGTCTTTTTAAATAATTTGCTGCTAGAAAACATGGTGCTCCATACAACTAAAAATGTGTTGCATCTGTGTATCTATACAATGCTGTAAAGTTTTTTTTACCCCTTTAAGAAAAGGATTAGTTAGAGATGGTCACCGAGATGAAAAAAAATTCTACATAAGCATGCAAATGTATGCAAATTGACTTAATGTGAACCAATCAAGCACAAAAGCTGTAATACTTGATTGGCTCAGTTTCAGTCTGCATACAGTTAGCATTCTGATGTTAAAATGATGGCAATGGCATCTACTAAGGAAGAGAATACATTGATACAACAATAAAAATAAACTGAATTTTAAAGGAAGAAAAATAAGATTTGATATAAATAAATACTTAATAAAATTGCTGCACCCTGAAGTATATTTTCAGTTTTAGAAACTTGCTGACTAAGCACTACAGTTGTTTTTTTTCACTGCAGTATGGCATGGTTTAAATCTTAAATATATAAATATGAAATTATATTAAAAAGTTCCAGTTTGCAGCATATTTTGCTTTGTGTAGAAAAACTAAATTACAACTCTGATATAGCAATTAGATATCCAATATTAAACTTTAATGATTAAAAAAAAAAGATATCCAATGTGCTTTAATATCCTTTATAAAACTCCCATATTCCACACCTGTCCATTTGGTGGAATATGGGAGAATATGGGAGTTTTATAAAGGATATTAAAGCACATTGGATATCTTTTTTTTTTAATCATTAAAGTGTCAATAATGACACCGGCTGTGTGGGCTGGAAAGCCGAGGCCCCTCCATTAACATGGAGGTCTATTGTGTGACCACCCCCGCGTCTCAGTGATGCAATCGGTGACGCCGCACAACCCCGGAAATGCTGCAGCTTAAAAAGGGCATCACTGTAGCTTTCCAGGGATGCAGCTTTCATGGGAGCCCGGCTCATCCAGAGTTTGTTTTTCATACAAACGCTGGGCTCGTCATGAACGCTAGAGAGGGTAAAATGGCTGCACCAATGCTTCCCATCCAACCTGATGGAGCGTGAGAGGTGCTGCAAAGAGAAATGGGTGAAACTGGCCAAGGTGCCAAGATGCCAAGCTTGTGGCATCATATTCAAAAAGACTTGAGGTTGAAATTGCTGAGCAAAGGCTGTGAATACTTAAGCGTGATTTCTCTTCATTGTGTGTAAAATCCTGAGGAAAATAAGTAAGGTAAATTTTTTTATCCATTTTGGTATAAGGCTGTAACATATCAAAATGTGGAAAAGTGATGAGCTGTGAATACTTTCCTGACGCACTGTAAGTACATATATGACCTGTGTACAAACAACACATCTCACCCCAAGTCATTACCTTTAAAAGTTCATGTGATATCCATGCTCAGCTGCGGAAAGCAATAAAACTGTAGTAATTACTTCTCAAATAAATCCTTGAACAAAAGTTATGTCTCAACGGAGTGGGAATTAATAAAGCAATAAAGGTAACGGACACCTTTTGCACTGCAAACCGAAAAGAATTAATGTATCTCAATACCTTGTTATCTCCTCGGAAGCCAGTGCACACCAATTTTGCTGGGTTTTACACGTTGTTCTACCTGACTATGATTACGCTGCCTAATTAAGAGAAGATGTGGGATTCCAAGCTAGAGGCTTAGCTGTGTATGCCTTTAATGCTCAGTCTTTCTGTTGCTGCTGATTAAATGTTCTCTATTACAGGGAAGAAGATGCTGTACATATGTGCATTCATATAAGAGTCAATGTTGAAGAAATGGTTATTGGTGTATAATGGAAACACTGTCTATTGCAAATGTGTGTTGTTTTGTTGGGAAATAAAAAAAATTTAAGCCGGCCATACACGTGCCTATACTCGGCAGTAGTTGCGAACGATCAACTGGCATGAGTTCTCACACCGAATGCATGGTGGTCGGTCAACCGCAACTACAGGGGTGTCCACCTTGAGGTTTCGAACCAAAAAGCCGGCAGGTCAGAGCGCATGGCAATCCGTCCTGCCAGTACCGTCTCCTCCATCACCACTGGTCTTAACATCAATCTATAACTCCAATCATGGTCTAAGGTAATAAGGAATCCCAGTGATGCTATTCTACTCTTTTTACAATATTTGTATTCAGGATAAATAGGAGTTAATTCCAAACTACTCAAGAGAAAAATTACTGCAAAAAAATAAAAATGTTAATTGGATTACGTTAAAACCTTCATAGACGCTCAACTCCATAAAACAACCTCGGAACAATAAATCAGAGTATATGTGTATGTTTTGATGAACATAATTTTTACTATAAGGCCATATGGCATAAGGATTGGAATACAATAAAATGGTTATTATCCTGTAAATAAAAAGAAACACAATAAACTAAAGTTAATATATGGAATATGCCGCAGTATATGGCAATGTGGATTTATAGCTGAGCCCACCAATATATTTAAATGCATTTTGTTGTTCTGCTTTCATTATTCACTCAGCCCCAACCTCTCTCTTCTTCTGCTGTTGCCTATCATTACAATATTTTTCTTACATATTAAATGTATAGTGTTGATGGAAAAGAAGATCAATATTAATAACACTGTTTGACTAATGTTAAATATATTTGCCATACTTTAGAGTAGACTGGTTTGCAGCTTTTGGCCATTTAAGTCCTAAACCCAGATCAGGAAAGAGGAATAAAAAAAATGGCAAGTTCAAATGATCATATAACTTTATCATACTCATGTGTTATGTTTAAAGGATTATCGCTGCTTCTTAACTGCCTTAAATTTGCATATTTTATGTTCCAGCAGTAGGGCGTGTAAAATGTGATAAAACTGCATGAGCTCAAAACCGAATTTTCCATATCTAATGCCGCCGCTGCATTTTAATAGCTAATGAGATTTCAAGATGGATTGATAATCTACCTCTGAAAATTTTATAATGATATAACATTTATACTGTGTTGCTTCATAAAAAGGGTTGGCTGCAGCCAGAGCAAAGATGGATCTGGTATAATGGAAAGGACTCTGAAGTCTTGAGAGGCATGAGTGATTTGTATGCAACATTTACCTTCGTGGAGTCCATAAATGGAAACAGCATAGCAAGGGTTCTGTAATAACTATCCATCTTGATCTTATTTACTCTACTTAAGGTAGCCATACATGGGTTGATTTTTGCACGAACATCCATCCATCCAATCTTGTGCAATTTTCAGTCCAACATCTATCGATTGTACCACCAGTGTCATCATTCAACAACTGATTGATTCCTTTTGTGCACCAGCTACATTTGAGTGTGAGCAGTAGAGATGGTAAAAAATTTAATTGAGTTAATTGCAAAGCCCCTGAACATGGTATCATCACCAAACTTGCTGGAGATGTACAGAAGGGTTAGGGTTACAAAACAAAAAGTATGTCTCTAACACAAATAGTTTTTGCACAAATTGAGTTCAAAGTCAGGTAAAAATTTCAAAAATCTCATACATCTCTACATCTTCAGCAATTTTGATGATGATATCATTTTCAGAGGCTTTGCAGTCAGCTCACAAAGTTAGCAAGTCGAAAAATTCGACCATCTCTAGTGAGCAGCATAGGCAATACTCGTATTTGCTAAATATTTCAATGTTTTCACCTAATATTCGCAACAAATTCGTAAATTCGAGAATGTGGGATCTCAAGTCATTATTACCTCCATAATAAAAAATGCTAATATTTACATATTTTCGGGATCAACACAACAGATGTAAAAATCTCAAATACAACAGTATTGGCCACAAAAAGAACAAGCAGGACGGATAGCCGTGTGATCTGGCCTGCCGGCTTTTTGGGTCGAAACCTCAAAGTGGGCTCCCATGTAGTTGTGGGCAACCGACCATAATGCATTCGGCAGTAGCATGCACGTCTATGGCCGGCTTAAGGCCACCAACTAGACATCCAAACTCCAAATATTTTATTTTACGGTAAACCTACAAAAAGTTATAACTTTGTAATCATAACATAAAACACAAAAACACACACACTTAAAGTAGACCCCCCTATCGTGACTTCCACATAATACATTCTTTGTTTTCATCCTTTTGTGTACTATGGTGAAGGCCTTTCACACCAATAGCCTCCACAGTAGAGGTCATTATTTTGTATAATGTAAAAATACTTTTTCATTCTTTCTACCCTGCTGGAAAGCATTTTAGTTCAATTTGTTTGATTTAAATTGTGAACCTGAAAAAATACACAGTATTTGGCAGGAAGAACTCCCAAAGTACAGGACATTCTTTTCATCTCATTGTACATTAGTCTAAATCTATGCTTTTTATTTATTGTCACAAAAGTTGGATCAATAGCTGATTTTCTAGCGTTTCAATGGCTGTATTATATTCCTTAAAATGTTACCGGTTTTAATGCCAGATATTTATTTTCATGTGAAGGAACACAAGAACACAAGCTTTAAAGTAGACCTTCACCTAACCTACTTTGACATTTGTTAACTTACAATATAATTATTTAACTTACAATATAATTCCTGATTAGATGAAGCAAAAGGTTCCTTACATGGAGCATGCTTGGTGGGAGTTTAAGGCCATCATTGGAAACTGATGGTGGGTCTATTTATGGGAAGCACAACTAAAAAGGAACACCTAATGGGAAGCCACAAAAAAACAGCAATAAAAAGAGTAAAAAATTTTCGTGTTAAAATTTAAAAGATGTTTTTGAACAACTTAATAGCATATACCCATGCACAATGGGTTGTTGGTGTTTCATATACCACTAACACTAACTACTGTCAATCCCTTTCCTTAAGAAACCATATATGGGAACAAAATGTATGCTGTAAGTTTAACAGTATTTACAGATGTGATTACATAATCGGGTGTCCATTAGCACATAAGCTCGAAGATTGGTCACCGGAGCCTAAATGAATCTTGTACCCGATGCTGAGTGCCTATGCTGACCTATGTTTCTAAAAGTACTCTTAAGCTCAAGTTTGCGTGAAACATTTCAGATTAGGGAGATTCTTGGACAATGTTTTGGACAATAACGTTTTTTGTTTTACAAAAATAATTAGTGTGACTATGTTTTTTGTTTCATCGTGAGATTTTGTGTTACATTCCTTAGGCCAATAATCACATGAAATCATCATTTTTTGTAATGAGCATTGTAGCATAATTTAGCAATGTTAGTGTAAGGCCAATTAGGATTTAGGTGCAATGTTCAGGGTGTTAACAATAAACTGCTCCTCTTGCGGGCTAATTGGGTGAGGGGACATACATAGGCACATAAACATTAAAATGAACGTGTGAAAATACTGACTGAATCACAAGTATACTGGTATACTTGTGTGCTTCAGGTGTATTTTAAAGAATTACTTCACATTCAGCCTTAGAGTTTATTTTTTAGGATGGTTAAAATGAATGTATTTGTTATTGATGTTCTATGCTGTATTTTACTAATATATTGTATTATGGACTATTATTAAGGTTGCCATTTTGAATTTATAGTTTTATATTAGGTGTATACTTATGTTATTTTTATACTTTTTATTATTGTTTATTTAGAAAAATTTATGTAAATTAAAAATAAAAAACAATATAACAAACGAAAGCGTGAGTAACAGGTAAAGGATGGCAATATATCAGATGTAAATAGAATTTGACCATTATCAGGTTTCTTGGCATATGTGACATTTTGTAAATTTTTTTCCATGAAGATGTCACACACATAGGGCTGTCCACCAACCATTTCTCCAACAACAATCTTATGACAAATCCCCCAAAAAACACATGAATAGAGTTCAATTTAAACAAAACATCCATATTGGATAATGATGTATAGGGATGGACAGAACTGTTCGCCGGAAAACAGTTCGGTGGCGAACGAGCATGTTCGCCCATCCTCTCGCCGGCGGACAGTACGGGTGTTCGACCCGCCCCGTTCGCCGACGAGAAGAAGATCTAAATTCTTCATCCGGCAGGATCAGAACCTGCGAGATCGTGCCGGAGGAAGAATCTTTTCACTACAAGACCGGGCATGCAGCCGGTCTTGTAGTGAAAAATCCGGCTTGGAGCAGGAAGTGACGTCAGTGACGTCACATCCTGCGCACGTAACCAGGAACTATGCCTTCCAGGTTGCGGTCCAAGGACCGGATGTGACGTCACTGACGTCACATCCGGTTTTTCCGATTCAAATTACCCGCCTCTAGGCAATGTGTCCACGAACAGGGCGGACGGCGGACTTATTTAAAAGTCCGACCCGCCCGTTCGCGGACAGTAAATGGCGATGTTCGCCCATCTCTAATGATGTATTCTTTATGGTAAAGACCTACAAGCCACAAAGCTCTTGGAGTAACATTGATGATAAACACGCATTTAGATTCTTTAAACATGCTTTTTTCACCAGAATACGCTGTGTTCATTTGTGTGGAAAGACCATCGCCCAGAAGCTTTCTGGATTTTTATATAAGAATCAGTAAGTCTGCACCTAACTCGATAACCGACATTTTAAGACAAATATTACTTTTTATTATTAAACAGTAAATCTCAATCTCCAGCCAAGTGATTGTGTCTACATTGAAAGTAGAAGTCTATAAGAAAGATATCATTGTAGGTTGAATTCCCAAAGCTGACCTCTAGAGATTTTTTGGACACGCTCTGCAAATAGTATGATTTACCAAAATTGCTGGAGATATAGAGAAGGGCTGTTGGAACATTCGAAAAAGTTTAGCTCTAGTACATGTAGTTTTTGCATAAATTAACTTCAAAGTCAAAGTCGAAATTTCGACTTTTGAAATTTTTACTTGATTTGAACTCAATTTGGGAAAAACGATTTGTTTTAGAGCAAAACTTTTTTGTAGTATACCTCAAACCCTTCTTTACATCTTGCAAGTTTGATGATACCATGTTCAGGGGCTTTGCAATTAACTTAAAATCATTGAAATTGTTGAATATTTATTTATTTATTTAAATTCAACCATCTCTACTGACCTCTGCACTACATGGGTCCACATGGACAAAAAAACGTAAAAACTCCTTAAGAAACAAGAGCCAAATGAAAATTATGGGGAAGTACATCAATGCAGAAAGTAGAAGCTGTATTCAGTGGGCATGAAAACAACCTTATGGGAAAATTCACTAAAAAAGTGATTTCTTCGGAAACAAATATCTGCAATTTTTTACGACTATATATTTCTTAGAATGCATGCACTTAACATGAAATAATATATCTGATGTCAAGTCTGCAGTGAAGGCACAAACATTAAGATGATAGATGTTTAGATATAGTTTGCTATAGTTTTGTCACGTAAATAATAATTTACAAGGAAATCTGACAAGGTTTGCAATAACTATAACTTCACTGTGAATGCTAAACAGCGATGAAACGTTTCTGTTTTTGGGGTACTTTAAGTGATTCAGTCAGAGGAAAACTATGGGGCTGCCGTTGTTGCCCCTTCCCCCTGCTTTAGAAGTGTAATACTATTTTAGTAGGTTAATGACAATAAACTGGTGCCTTAGGGATGAGGTTCAATGGAGGGTGTTGAACTTAAGATGTCCACCATTTTCTATTTCAGTGAGAACCTGTCATTCATACTGAGGGTCATAAACACAATATAGAAAAAAGGGAAACATAGATAATTCTATATAAGAACCACAAGATTAAACATAAAAAATTTACTTTACAGGCTCCCTGTATGCTTGGCTATCATGTTGCTCAATTTTGATCGACTACAAGGAGGAAAAATATTGAATTTGGAGCCTCCCAAAAAATCATGTCAAATAATATCCAACAGAAGTTGTCACATACGAGTCCCAGACCCTAAACAAGTACAATGTAAATAAATGTTCGAACCGCTTATCTTTATACCTGTTTCTCTTCAGCATGACAGTCAAGGAATGAGCATTGTGAAATGTTGAGCCATGGCCACCTCCATTATAAATGTAGGAGTCCAGTTATAGCTTCAATTCTAGCAAAATATCTTGACAATATGTTTCACAATCCGAACTTGAAATAAAACTATTATACAAAAAATGGTATCAACTTACCCATAAATTCAATTCCTAAATGGTCTGCTGCATCATGGAGAATATGCAAAAAAAAGAGAAATCAGAATCAGTAAAATAGTATAACAGGTTATGGTAAATCATAAAAATGTTTAGGTATTAAGCTTTTATGAGTTTAATATCATATAATAGTTTAGAGCTCGAATATTTAAATAGTAGTAGGATTATTAGCAAAATATCACAAATTTGAATATTGCCTATGACACTCAACACTATAATATAACAATTACATATATGGTTAACAAAAATATATGTAAACAGTATAATGGCCATGATTGTTGAACTAGAATGATGATGAGAGAGTCTTTAGGCCTCTAGCAGGGGATGGGGGAGTATTTCTTAATACAAAGTTTAAACCTAGAATTATGAATGTTTGTCTTGATTTCCATAAAGCATAGGGGCTTGGCCTACATGCACTATAGACAAGAGGCTATTTGGAAAGAAGATGGAGGTTTTGGACTCCAGAGAGAAGAAGTCCTATTGGCATGGACATTTTAAGTTTTCACCACTAAACATAAAATGTATCATAAATATAAAAGAAGATTCAAATTTGCATCCTTTGTTGTGTACCATTTGTATTCTTTGCTCAACCCATAGTTTTTCTTACATCTGGTAAGTTCTAGAGTTTTAGGAAAGAGTCACTTTTTTTGGTTGCATATGGATAAGTCCAATAAGATTGGCCAGAGGTATTTTTGAGAAGAACGCATTGTGGAAAAAAGGTTTCACGGTAATGATAGCTTAATGGAAACCTGCAGTCACATACTACCCTACCCTAATGTACTATATAGTAAACAGTTGTCAAGTTAGAGCAAAATAAATGCAGCAATTAGGTTGAATGTAGAACAGATTTATTTAATACTTTGTAGATAATGTTCTGGTATGAGTAGAACAAGAACATTGAGTATGAATGAGGCTATGATTCTGTGTATGGTTTATTTCCCTCAAGAACCACAGCTTCAATTTCAGTGTAGCACAATTTCTGTCTCCCCCCATGAATCGTACAGTCCTATGTTTGCACACAGCTTGCCTGCAGACTTATGTTTTGCCTGTGTGTGCTGGATGCTTAAGCATGCAGATTATCCCTACTATCAGGATGCAGCATTAAGGTAAGCAGTGCTTGGAAATCTCATTAATTCATCACATGCCATATCTAGGAATCTTCTGGAGTTAGGTGACATAAGGAATCTGGAAGTACTACAACTCCCGGCATGCCCTATAGGGCAGTGACTGGCTAAAGGTATCCATACATGGGCCGTTTATCATGCAATTTTGTCCGATCAATCTGAAGGAAATTAAATAAAATTTGCAAAAAGTTGACTTTGTCCTTCTAGCCACCAGCTGCTGGGCAACTAGCTGCGTGGTGAAAAGTAGAAGACTCTGTATTTATTTTAGCAAAGGATTACTTCAGACCATAGACTTAGGACATTTAGTAAAAGGAGACTCAGGATTACTCTAGACCATAAACTTAGGAAACTAAGTAAAACGAGAATTATCCACTAATGCACTATATTTCACAGAACTTTGCAAGAACCCCAAAATAAACCCCATTCTGTGAAATTATATAAATTTTAAAGAGTTTTACCTAAAATGAATGTTAAGATGAATTCAAAAGCAACAATACAAATGTGTACCTAAATAAGATAGAATTCTGCTTAAAATTCTAAGAATCAACAAACATATTTCTGGTACAGTAGGGGAAAGCAGAGGTCTGACATTCAGAGAACACATTTGCATATCCTGCTCCCTGCCTACAATTTACAATATGACAAACATTCATTTTACTTTTTTGCCTTACAACAAATTTAGATTGGAAATTGAAGGAAAGCCTTGAATATTTGCAATGGTATGAATTATACATATAGAAACATACGAAACTCCTGCAATAAGCTGATTTAAGACTTCATTTCTGTCACTGCCTATTAAACTATAGTAGTGTTATATGCTGCTTTTGTGTTATAAATAAAAGAAAGGGAATGTGACTGACACCGCATGTGTCACTGTATTGAAACGTTGAAATACATGTCAGAACCGGATAGGCAACTCCATCTAGCATACAGCGATGAGAGCTGACGGGTGTCACTAAATGATATCTAAATCTAATCATGTCATTAGTATATTCTATATTCTAGTATATATTTAACATACACAATAGTCATTAGCGGGAAAAGGATGCATTGGAAATCAGTCATTGTAATAGCAATTATAGAGAGGCAGATGTGTTACCAAAAAGTGGGGGAGAGACCTGAGTTTCTTCAAGATTTGGTTAATGGACAAATATGGCACAATCTTACTGTCCATGGATACAGCCCTTAAATGGTCACTACACAACTACTAGTGATGGACAAACACCATTCTCAGCTGTTTGCACACATTTCTGCCAATACCATCGGTATGCCAATGACTTTAAGAGAGGAAACCCCACAATGTTCGTGGTTCCCTTTTCCAGAGAATACCATACCATATGCCAGCAGGGGGTCTGGTATGCTCTGCTAAAATGGTGGTTGAGGGAGACCCCACTTTTTTCTTGTATGTATTATTTTTGTAATATTAAATAAAAATTAAATTACACTTTTCTTGTTTTTATTGGAGTGGGGGTGGCCCGGGTGGGAAAATTTGGCTGTACTGGAAAATCTGACTGTGAGGGGAGGGGGTCAAAGTTTGCCCCCATTATAATGTATGAGAGACGAACTGAACAGTGGAAGTGTTCACCCAGCAAGCGGACCACGGGCGGACATTTTGGCCAAGACATCTAGACAAATTATGTTGTATTGCTGTTGTATTGATGGCTAATAATACTTACAGGTCTATGACAGCATTGCTATGTCAAAAAGCTAAATTGCAGTATGTTAGCTTCTGGTTAGTAGTGATGATCACGAATATTCGGATTCCGAATATTAATCGCGAATATCGGCAATTCGGAAATTCGCGAAGATGGTGAATATATTGCAGAATATTCGCAATTCCGGATATTCAGTATTTTTTTTCCATTACACACGCCTCTCAATGCAAGTGGACGAATGGGAAGGCTGCAACAAGAGCTTAGCAACACTCCCTGCGACCATCAACAGTTTTTAAATCCAATATTGGAGTGATGCGAATATTCGGAATATTGCGAAAATCGTCACTTTTGAAAATTCGCGGAAATCACTTAGATGGAGTCCAAAATTCGGAAAAAAATTCAACATGCCCCTCAATGCAAGTTAAACATATATTCGCGAATATATAAAATTTGTGAAATTCGCATAAAACTGCCGATATTCGCAATAAGAAGAATATTGCCGAATGCGAATATTTTCCAAATGTTTTCCGAATGTTTTCCCAAAACTTGCCTATGCCGCTCATCACTACTGGTTAGATGTTTAATGAAAGGCAGTTGAACTCCAAGCACAACTTAAAAATGGTATTTTAAGGAATATAATTAAATTCCACTGACTGAAGCTAATGATTAGGTGAGTTACTGCCCCTCTGCTGCATGTCATGAACCTTAAATCATTGAAGCAACTCCAATTCTTCCAGCAGAATTTAATCCTGCTAGGAGGTCCTATTTTTTCCAAGACCTTCTTGAACTAATTGAACTAATTGAAACATACAAACTATTTACCCTTGACATGAGCAGAGATGGCTAAACCCAACATTGTGAAAGATAGAAGCAATGATGTTATAACTCGCATATGCAAGAGATGCAACAGCGGTGGCAGTTCTTAGGTTGCCTTTTAAGAGAGAAGGTACCAGACCTCAGGAAGCAACAATGCAGATGGCAGTAGCTACATGGATTATAGGGCATTAGGGAGGGTAAACCCATCTCATGAAAACATGTGCACTATGGCTTTCTTTGTGCTGTTGAGTAGAGATGGTTGAAATTTTCAACTAGCTGACCAGAAATCCAAGATACAAACTCAAGCTTCACAACAGTCCAGCCATTTTGTTATTTATGAGGCTATATTTCTGCTGGTGTAAAACCTAGTGAAAGGGGAAACACTGAGCCCCCGAAATGCCTTGGATATTTCTTCATTTGTATGACTATAAACAGCTACAGTTGAAATGCCTATATGTAAAACACATCACATGGCAAACAAACAGAAAAACTGATCATACATTTTCCCTCTTCACAGAATAGTACCCTAACCCTTTCCTGGGTGGTAAGCCCCAGTCCAGTTCAGGTAAAAAAAAAAATGTTGAAAGCCTTGATTTTACCAGTAATAAGGAATTAATAAAGGAATGTCCACACACACACTGGTATGATACAAGTGAACAACTTTACTTCTCTTCTATTAGGAATATTTATTATAAATATCAATATTTGTAACCAGTCCATAGAATACAAATGATACAAAATACAACAAACGAGGCTCGAACCCAGCTAGAGAAGTGAAAGTAATTAGGTAAGTGGAGAAAGTCTGTAATCCCAAGGATCTCAGATGGTCCCTCAGGCCTGGTTGACAGGCCTAAGGCTTAGGCTCCACTGTGCGTTAAAACCTGACCTGAGTTTGACGTGCGTCATTTGCAGGGATGTTGACACATGCATTGAAAGTCAATGGATGTGTCTACACATCCGTTGGTGTGATCTGTCAGTTGAGTCCATTAAAACACGATGGTATGCGTTGTTCGATGCTTTGATCAATCTGTTCATGGCAAAAAACAAACACAAAAACCCCCGGATACGTCACAAATGCATCTCTTAACACATCCCTGACAGATCCCTGACACATCCATAACATATGGGTTGTGTTTATTGGATCCATTAACGCAGCACATCCTTAACGCATAGGGGAGCCTAAGCATAACTCCTAAATAGTGTTGGTTGTGAATATACGATTTGCTCATTTTTATTTAGAATAACGGCACTTTGATAATTCCCGAAGATTTAAAATATAGTGCGATATGTCTCAAATATGCGGGTCAATTTTCCGCTAGATCAGTGAATGATCAATCACGGAGTCCTACATAAAAAGCGAGTTCAATGTTGCTGTGATGTTGTGATCACAATATTTGCATGTAAAAGTGCCGATATTTGCAGAAAGCGAACAGATGATCTCAAATTAACTTAGAATATTTAGAGAATAATTTCAATATTGTCTATGCTGCTCATCCCTACTCCAAAAGGGACCTCCTAAAAGATGTTACATGAACTAAGACAAGGTGGTGAAACAGGCAAAAGACCCTTAGCCCCTCCTATCAATCAAATGTATTACCCTGATGCACCTCCCCTGTTGCTGGGCAGAAACCCATACTGTTCAGGGAAATCAAAGTTTGCGATGAGCTAATTATTTTAAACTTCTATAATAAAGTTAAATGTTTTTTTTTTATATATGGCCTCTTGAAATATGATCATTGATATCTGCTTATACTTCTAATGCACTGCCCCTCCTTTGCTGACTCAACGCCTTATGTTTGGCGGCTAGGAAAATGGTCCATTAAAATAGTGTAGATTTTAATGGATGCTAAAAGACTACAACATTCAAAATCCATCACATAATGAATGTTCAAATATTTATAATACAACAGGTGTTCGTTCACATTCCTTAGAAGTTTTAATGTATAAATATTAATAACGTTTTTATATTCTGCTATCACCATAGCATCCTATTTAAAATGCAAATGATGGAATCTGGGGAACATATGAATGGAGGATTTTGAAAGTGAATGTATTTGCAATAGCGGATGGACAGGAAATCTCTTTTCTTCGCCATCCATTAGAATACAGACAAAACTGCTTTATTGAGTTAATGAGTCTATAAACATTCATGATGAGCTACACTTCAGCTTATTGAACAATTTCTTTTGTGTATGTACTGCTTTTTACTCTCGGCTCCTTATTGCAATTCGACGGTAATCCTCCAAAGTGATTACATGTAGTTACTACTGTACGCAGTGTTTGCAGCTGTAAAAGCTGATTTCCAGCTATTGTCACTTGTTTGGGTTCTATCGGATGTCATTACAGAGTACAGATAACTTATATAACAGTTTTCAATTCATGTTGCTGGCAAAATAAATAGATTTCTGGCGAAGTTTAGAGGAACCATTATGCTGTTTACCTTTGCTGTTTAGCATGTACAACGCATTGAAGTGACCAAAGAACTGAGATAAAAGAGGGAGCCTGTCATACATTTGCACTCTGCAGAGGAAGTCTAGGAAAACTCATGTGCACAGAGTAGATTGTCAGCATATTAGCAATGTAAAAAGACATTTATGATGTTGTCTATCTCTACCATTGTGTATTTTTCTTACCCACCCAGTACCAAGTAGAGATGGTCGGATTTTTCGACTTGCTAGTTTTGTGAGCTAATTGCAAATCCCCTGAACAATGAATCATTACCAAAATTTCTGAGGGCTGGGGGAACATTTGAAAAAAAAAGTTTTGCTCTAGCACATGTAGTTTTTGCAAAAATGAAGGTAAAAAATAAAGTCAAAATTCAGATTTTCGAAATTTTTACTTGACTTTGAACTTAATTTGTGAAAAAACTATTTGTGTTAGAGACATACTTCTTTTTTGTAGTATACCCCCAACCCTTCTCTACATCTCCAGCAAGTTTGGTGTTGTTGTTCAGGGGCTTTGCAATTAACTCGAAATCGTTGAAATGGTCGAATTTTTGAAAAAAGATTCGACCATCTCTAGTAACAAGTTGTGTTACCTATTGATACTCCTGCAATTAAGTACTTTTTCCAGCATTTCCAGCAACAGACCAAGCTGTCTGGGAAAAATGAATGGCTGAGACAGCCGATTGATAAGAGTGTAGCTCATGGTCGTAACAGGATTTGATGCGTTGTGCAGAAGATGTTTCATAGCCACTACAATCCACTTCTTTAGCTGTATGGCTTTGAGTAGCTTTAAAAAATATGCTGAAAAAAAATAAACTTTTACTTACACTGGAGCGAGAGAAGTGTTCAACAATACTGAAAAATATACCGTATTTTTCGGACTTTAAGATGCACCTGACAATAAGACGCACCCTGTTTTTAGAGCAGGAAATCAGAAAAAAAAATTACATGTGTTTAAATGAATTAGGGAAAAATCCCATGCAGTACCCAATTTCAGCCACAAAAATTGTGTCACTAGAGAGCACACTTTGGCATCTCTTCTTCCTCATACACATGGAAGGGAGGGGGCCTGCAGGTGAATCTGCTATATTGTAGGCCTGTTACTTCTCAAAATATGTCCGTACAAGGGTCTAATAGACATCCTGAATATAATAATGTTTGAAACACACAATTATGTAAAAAAAAGTTACATAAAAAAATAAAATAAAAAGTCATTTGAATGATAAAATCTCTAAAATACTTCTTTTGTATAAAATATTTCTAAACAGTATGTATTCATATTTATATTTTGTTTATAATAAAATTTGTATTACAATTGGAAATGTGTTTGTGTTTTTTTTTACTTTGAATTGCATTGGATACAGTTATCACTGTATCCAGTACAATTCCCTTTGGCACTCTCTCCTCTGGGGTGATGAACACACCAGGGGAGGGAGGGTTAACTTCAAAGCTCACATCTAGGGAATCACACTGAGAACAGCTTTCTCCATAGAAAACATTTTCGTGCAATTTACTTGTGAATGTGAAACCCGAAAGTGACATCATGTCCGTTATTCAGAATAAGGAACTGTGTGTCACTGGCGTCACTTCAGTTTTTTTCCGATTCTAATTTCCCGTGAACAGGCGGGGAATTTGAGTTTCTCAGCGAACAGGCGGACATCAGACTTTTCTAAAAGTCTGATCCGCCTGTTCGTGAACGGACGTTGCTGATGTTCGGCCATCACTATTATTTACAGATAGTCACAATAATAGGGGGTTGGCCAGCTAGGGACAAAAGTTTATATGATGGGTTTAGGTTCGCTGTAATCTCCTTGGTGTTTGGCCTGAGTTAACGCGGGCTGAGTTTCATCCATCACTGGTGACATGAAGGGGGCGGGGTAGGCGGTGCCATAGACCTGCGGGTAGGGAATTAATCATAGGCGTATTATATAACACTATACATATAACATTATCCAACTTTTGAATAAATAATAAAAAGAAATTATGACAAAAGCAAAAAATACTTTATAAAGATTAAAGTGCTGTTTTCATTTTACGTTGGCCCTGGGAAAGACTTATTATTTCCGTTGTCACAGATGTTTTGATGCACACCTTAGCAGACCTTGCCTGAGAATCGCATTTGTTCCATTAACAGATCAGCCACTGACAGCTCCAGTTAATGCTGTTGGCGGGTAATATCTGATGCTGACCTTCTGTGAGTTTACAGGAAAAAAATGTTTTTGGAAAGATTATAGTATGTATTCGAAAGCGGGTAATTTTGTAATTAAAGTAAATGTTATGTAATGTGAACATATTCCATGTAAGTCTATAATAACAATGTTTACAATGTCTGTACAATGCAAGGAATGTCATCTTGGTAAAACGTGGTAAGGTTAGTAGGACAACATTGTAATTTAACCAAGCACTCATAGACCAAAATGTATCTACATTATGTTTTACAGCTCAAGTACCTCAAACAGCCACAGAAAACTTAGGTTAGGTTGTTGGCACCACAAATTATTAGCCATTCGGATTTAGTAGCAGTACTACTACTACAATCAAACACAAAGGAGTTCCAGTAAAGCAATGCATATTGTTGTATTTAATCTGGCCTGCATATAGTCTGATATTGGCAATTAAGCTTGTGGTGAACTAACATGTGATCTGTTTACTGCTTATAGGTCCGATGGGCAAACAATGTTCTGCTAACACCATAGCTAAACTAAGTGAATGCAATTCGCTGCAAACTGTCCATGAACCCCTGTTCCCATTGTTGAACCATCACTACTTAATTAACAAAGTTACAATTCAATGCTAAAGTTAAATTTCCAAAGGGTATATCGGGATAATCACATTTTTTGAGTACTCAAATTTTCTCAAATTCGTTCATCTATATTGATAACTATAGTCAGGGGTGCACATAAGTGGTACTCTGCTACTTAAAAGGGTCCCAAAACTAGCTTTGTGTACCTGCATTATTGTTTTATATGTGTACTAACAACTTGGAGGCGGTCCGTGTCTGGGCAGCCGCAGCTAAATGTTACATGTATACAATTTATGTCAATGGATAACTGCAGGGAATATGAATAACTATGAAAGGTTGCAGTTAGGGGTGTGAAATTGGGAATGTAAATTACTTATCCCTAAAAAAAAAGATTGGATGTCTAAGGGTGTTGGAGATCTGGGGAATGAAAGTCAGAGTAGGCATATGTAAGGGTAAAATCTGACAAGAGGAAAGCACTGTATGACAGCTGGAATATGACTATGAAAGGTTGACATTTGGACTGCAGGTAGTCTTAAGTAGGGTTTTCTCTACCTAATTTCAGAGTTGCACTAGTGAGGTATGAGATCTGGGGGTTCAAACAGTACTGTGAGAGTTACATTTGACCCAAAGCCAGGTGGTGACCTGTGGATGGAGACAGCTTATCAGATACAGGGAGGTCCATCTGCAGCAGAATCTACTATGTAGGAGGCTGACGCAGAGGACAGTGAGGAAGACCACCCTACATATGGGGTGAGTACCAAACACCATCTCCTGGTACTCATCTGAGCTCGCTAAAAACCTTATGTGCACCCCTGACTGTAGATATCAAATATTGTTTATTCGAAAAATATATTAAATATACTATATACCATAGATGATAAAATTCACTACATTGTTTTGCATTTGCCATTGAGAAATGGTGTTGTGATCTGTCTGCATGGTAGTGTTAGTTTTGAGTTTTTCCACTAGGAATAATTTTTGGAGTTCTAAACCTTTTTGTTGTTGTAGGCATTTCACATTTACCATTAACCTCCCTAGCGCACTGCTGAGGTCCAGATTTCTGAACCAAAGGTGCACCATAGACTTCAATGGTACTTTTTTTATGTTGTAGGCCTGTAACTTCCCAAAATATGTCCGTACAAGGGTCTAATAGACATCCTGAATATAATAATGTTTGAAACAAACAATTATGTAAAAGAATTGTATTTTTTTTATATAAATTTAATGAGAAAACACAACTGCCCATTTGCAGTTAACCCTCTCTAACCTGGTGTGATGGATGTGGTCAAATCACACCAGGGAAGAGAGGGTTACTGCATATGGACACATCTGGGGCACCAGAGACTTTTTATTCTGGCGAGATTTAGTACATAGAAGCACATTGAAATCAGTTTTCTACAAAGAAACTGTACTTTTGAATTTCCCGCCGCCTCCCCGATGTGACGTCATCACGTCACTCGGAGGGAGGGGGAGAGACGGAGGATATGCTGCCAGCCAGCATGTCACATCGGGGACACCGGGACAGCGCAGAACTGTGAGTATGCGCTCCCGGAGCCCCGATGTGTACTGGATGGCAGCATCTCGTCCAGTGCTATAGTAGCAGTAGCAGTGCTGGACGAGATGCTGCCGTCCTGACCGCTAGGGCGGTTAAACAATAACATTGTTCATATACTGCCTTCATACCATTTTAATGTTAACTTTGGGAATTTGCCTTAATATAATTACATAAATCACAAAATTACCCAGAAAACAAAGCACTTTCATGACGCATTGCCTTGCCGAGACCAGAACCCGTAAGTGAGGGAAGTGAGAGCTGCGGGATTATCTTCTTGAATTGCTCATTACAGGTACGTTTTTATTTTTTTTATTGCATCCCTCCCTCTTATCGGCACTTCTAGTACCATTCATGAAAACATAGATTTCTGGTGGTAGGTCCGCTTTAACCACATCGACTGGTATACAGGTTGGCTTGTTGAATCATGCTACGTCTCTTCCCAGGCTGGACCCAAGTCTCAGACTATAGGATAGGATGACAAACATTCAGAGTAGATATGAGCCGCGGTTTTAATTCGGATCATTTACGAAGGAGATGTCCTCCAGGGAGATTTACGAAACAGACAGAATGAAGTGCTGTATATACATCATTTACTTTTAAAGCTATTATGTATCAATATAACTAATGTGGCATTTATCCCATTTACTAACCTGTTTTGTATTCAGCCTTCCACATAGCTGGACAACTTTGATTAGAACAATATTTATAAAGACTGATGAATGATGCAATCTACAGCAAGAATGTCCCAGTACAAAACATTTATCTTCATTAGGTACCATGAACGAATAGGTTTGCAACATTATCTCATTTACCAGTATCCATGGTTGAAGCTGATGTCCAATACCTTCCCTCTCCTAATTATCTATCAGTCTGGCAGAAAAATTTTTGACCGAAAGAAAGTAAAAAATATTGAGAGCATTTCCGAACTTTTATTTACAAAATCAGCTGAATATGCATCAGGCTGGATGACTTTGAATTAGAAATACAATGGATGACCATTGAATTGAGGACTGTAGAGATGAACGGTTTCAATAATTTGGTATTGAACCTGCTAAAGCACTGATATCTTCCATGTCCATAGTCTGGTCACTAACAGTCACTTGGAGGAGAACATAATCTAATACACCTACTATAGTCATACTACTAATGTCAACATACTGGATAGCCAATTAACTAACCTATAGGAGTTTTGGAAAAGTAAAAGAAAACTCATGTTCCCAAAGGGAGATCCAAACCCAAGTGTACACAAGTGAGAACCACTTAGCAACTGGACGCTACTGAATTACTGCACATGTAAACCCATCCAGATCATGGCACAGGAACCAATAGCAACATTTATATACACTAAAGTCCCCACTATCATTTTTCCTGGCATTGTCTCTTTGTGACACCTGTCTGTTTGTATTTATATTGCTAGCCAACAGCTTATCATAAATGCTTATTTGTCAGCCAATGGCCTGCGGTACTACCAGAACCAGCCATCCTTATGTGAGTGTTAAAGAACTCCCCCACCCAGGCTTAGAGTAGACTGTGAGGAATACCCAGGTGGTCAGCTATGGGGATTGTGCTAACAACTTCACTGGACATCAGCACTTCCTCATTCTGAGATGTTGTTTCCTATGTAATTGTACTCCCCAAATTGAACTCTACTCACTGGTCTTAGCAGCAGAGATAAAGACTGTAAATAATCTAAGTAAAGTTTCCCATGTTAAAGTTGGCTAGTGTGTGTGGACTATGCTTACTGTCAGAGACCTGAGAATAAAGCTAGACATGTGGCTTAAGATATAGGCTGAATAGGTTCTACAATGGAAGGAAGAGCTGGAGAGTGAGGGTACCATTTGGGCATCACAGGTTGGACTGGTGTCTAGAATGAATTGTCATGTGTCAGCGAGGGGTGCATTCCTGGCCAGGTTTACAGTGGAGTGCCGCAGCAGTGGTCAAAGACCAGGGCATATACATGGAAACCTGAGTTTGCCTTTCCCTTACCAGGTTACACAAGACAAAGTATGGAGGAACTATGGGTCCAGCATGCCGTTAGAGTACATGTGCTGAGTGCAAAGAGCAAATACTGTGAAAAGACAGATGTGAAGAATTCACAAAGTCTGAATTTACAGTGCAAATGGATTCCCCTATGGGACCTCACCCCCAAGAGAGGACCTGTCATGTAAACAGATCCAGATCCTACAGATAATACCAACTAATGAAATAGTTTAAATGATTTCAAAGTTTAAATTACTTAAAAGAATATGGGATACTTTAACCTCCTCTTGGCCTCCATGGAGTCCTGGGCAGCCACTAGTTCTCCTCTTATTACAATCCGTCATTGGCTCAGATTCCTGCTTATGCTATCCATGATGTGTGCCAATGCTCCTTTCACGAAGCACTAAGCTTGCATTTCTGCTGGCTTAGATCGCTGCATGGAAAAGTAGTCTCTAAGTTCTCCAAATATCCATGCCAATAAATAAGACCTTTGGAGCAGGCATGGGAGGGATGGATGGTGATAACGGAGCAAGCTGGTACATTTTTTTAGACTTGCTTATAGTTATCAGTTTTTGATGAAGTTGGCCTTTAAAGCAGACTTATCTCCAACAAACAATACATTAAAACAGATTGCCACATTCTGGGCCAAAACATACTTAGAATTACAATTGGAATATAAATAAATCACCAAGTATCCTATTTATCTGCTCCGTACTGATTCTTCAGAAATATGGAAATGTCACTATTTCTTATTCCCAGAAGATGTTTTCTCTTCTGCCTATGCTAGATGAATCACTCATCAGGAAGGAAACAGATGCCTGGCTGGTCTGTGATTCTGACTGACAACTTCTACAGGGAAAGGACAGAGTGAAATGAGTCTGAAGACAGTCAGTGGTTGTAGAATCCTACAGGTATCATTTATTCACTAATCTGATAGAACTAATCTTTAATGTAT
>CM070037.1:17558374-17577779 GCA_036250615.1 Ptychadena robeensis
AATGAAAAAAGATATGGGGCGGGTCGAACTCGCCGTATGTTCGCAAACACGTGGCGAACGTGAACATGCGATGTTCGCCACGAATAGTTCGCCGGCGAACAGTTCGGTCCATCCCTATACAACAACACGTGAGAACCCACACCCAGTAACTTTTTTAGGGGTGAATCAAAAACTAAAAAAATAATCAATAGAGGATCACTTCCAAAAACAATAGACAAAGAAGATACCTCAGAATTAGATACACAGGTCATCAATATTTCTGAATTTGATATAACAAAAGAAGAGAAACAGGTCCTGGCCTTAGGGTTAGGATTCTGTCCCACAGAAACTATTGACAGATTCACTGTGATTAAAGACATAAACTTATTCGCTAGACGAGTATTATTTAAAACTTTTTTCGACAAAACACCTAATTTTATTTGGAAAAAAGATGGGTCTTAGGAGGGGAATAACCCCCCTAAAGGCCACTAATTGTTCCCCGTACAAACGGGGTGTAGGGATTTTAGGTCCACCTATTATAGCAATCTCTAGTATCTGGATTAATGCAGACAAACGCATAGATTAAAAAACATGGGTGTACAATCTATAATAATAATAGTCACATAAAAAATGTTAAAGTTGTTATAATCCGTAGAAATTTCTTTAATAGTCCATAGAACAGTCAAAAGGACAAGGCCTTGGTGATGCCGGGCATTAGAGTTGCCTGCAGACTGTGGCTTTCAGGCAGATGATCAAGAAAGGGTAGTCGAACACCTCGACGCGCGTTTCAAACTAAGCTATTCTTCTTCAGGAGGTGTGGCTTAAGGAAGCAATATGACAGGGAGGATGTTAGGTTGTTCTCCCCATAACTTGAAGTAGTGTAGGTATATAATGCAAGCAGACCTACTCACCCATAGTCCCGGCTAAGATAAAAGGGTGTGTATGGAGGTCACCGACGCACCACCCAGGGATCGGAACAGAGGAGCACTGCAGAGGGCCACGCCAGATCCAAGCGAATGGAGGGTAAGTTAATAATAGTAGAATAATGGTAGGCAATTAGAAGGTTTGGATTAGGAGGTATGATGTTAAAATGTTAAAAGAAGGAGAGAATAGGATCTCCTATAATAAGGTGAGTGAAATAAATGTGAATAAGGATGACCCGAGAAGGGAATATTAGATTCCACCTAGGGAAGGTACGTGAGATGGTGTGGGGTTGTGGTAGTGATGGATGGGTGAAAACAGCCACAAGAAAAACTCAACACACATCAGAAAGTGAACAAACTAAGTGAAGGGGGCAATGGGGAAAAGGAAAGGGAGCTGGGAGGGAGGGATGGAAAAAATGGGAATGGAAGGGTAGGGAAGGGTGAGTGAGGGCCGTGAGGGGATGGAGGGGTACAGTGGTAGAAGGTGTGGATAAGCAAGTGAGGATGTGCGTCAGGAAGTAGGAAGGAGTGATTTAACGTTATATTTACCCGAGAATCTTAACGGGTAATCACGGTAATCTGGGACAGTGTGAGATAGGGATTTAGAGAGTGTAAAAGTAGATAGATAGGAATTTAATTTGTTAAGTGTGCAATAACACTGGTGGGTCACTATATAATAACAGTAGTTGGGTGATTGAAGCTTTAGTATTAATTAAAACGTTACTATATAAGATTATAAATATGTCTAAATATATAAAAACAGTTAATATTATTGATATCATCATGGAGAGATAGTAAAGATTCAGATAAAAGATCAATCAAGCTTAAGGTATTGGCGTTTTGTATGACATCATAGACTAAAAATGGTACGAGTGTGACAAGATTAGATGTAAACCTAGCATCAAGATTAAAACATATAGTGACTGCAAGGTATTCAAGGGAAAAGAATGTATGACCTACCAGGTAGAGAGTAGTCAGGTATATAGATAATGGTGTGGGCATCCGTCCGCAGGGAAAAAGGTGCGTGCCGTCCGCTACAGGGCCAGAGCCCTTTATGCTCCAGTGCCGCTGCGGCAGCCGCCGCCCGACGCACACCAAGGCGTCATCGCCGCGCGCCGGCCGTTGCAGCGTGCGGACAGACACGCCGCCACCCGGGGCACGCCACCGCCAGTCACCGAGCGTCACCAGGGTAACAGGGACGCCAACCAGAGTGGCGGTGCGCAGGCGTAGAGGGAAAAATGTCCCAGGTCAATCACGTCCGCCGTCCGGTCAGGCCCCACCCCGGTCAAACAGTTCAGTGGAGCAGGGAGTCCCCGTGACGCATAAGGGTCCCACCCCCTCCTCCAAAGGTCCGGACATCAACCCCCCCCCCCCCCCCGTCTTGCTAGGGAACAGGGGGACAGCGCACCAAACCTCGGCAAGGGGGACAATCCCAAGCCCTAGAATAGGGATCCAGGATCCCTTTCCGTCCGCAACCTCTCCCAGGGAAGGGGGAAACCGGCAGCCTCCATTAAACATCTGGAAAGATTAGCTGGTATAAGTGGGAGGGTGAGGAAGGGTGAACACCTAATTTTGAAACTATTCTAAATATAAATAAAGAACTGTACAAAGACTTTAAAATTGCAGACTTCAGACTGCTGAAGACTCTAATCGAACTATACAATGAACAGGATATTGAGAACAGCCTAACACAAAGTGAGGAAGAAACTCCGCAAGAAGAAATACCAAATAATCCCCAACCATTTCCCCAAAAAATTTAAAATAAATCATTTAAAAATAAATCAAAGAATGTTCCATCCCTGCAATCAAACCCCAATTTGGCAACCTTTGTAGAAAAAGTAACAAAAGAAATATTAAACATCAAAGAAATAAAAAAAACTGACAACTTAACTAAGACACAAAGAAAATCCCTAAAAAAACTACAGGATAATCCCAATATTGTTATTAAACCAGCAGACAAAGAAGGGAATACAGTAATCATGAGTAGTCTGCAATATACTGAAATGTGTCAAAAAATTCTGAAAAACAAAGAGTGGTATAAAAAACGAAATATGGAAAAACAAAAAATCTTTCACCAAAAATATAACCTCATAATTGATAAAGCATATAGGGCCCAAACCATTGATGAGGACACAATGGAATTTTTGCAGGTAAAACTCCCAAAAATCCCCACCTTTTATGCGCTGCCAAAGGTGCACAAACAAGTCCCCCCCATCCCAGGTAGACCCATCATATCGGGAAGGGGAAGCCTCACTGAAAAGGCTAGTAAATTTGTAGACGTATTCCTAAGAGATTATGTTGAAACCCTACCTTCTTATACTAAAGATACTCCCAATCTTTTACGAGAAATTGAAGGAATTACAATCCCACCAGGTGCTGTATAACAGTATCCCGCACGACCATGGCCTGGAAGCCATATCAACTTTCTTCAATGAAACAAGCTGTAACCAAAGAGAACTCAACCTATTTATTTTGGAGCTTTTGGAGTTTGTGCTGACACATAATACCTTCCTGTTTGATGGACAACTATACCTCCAGGTACAGGGGGTAGCGATGGGCACAATATGTGCCCCATCGTATGCCAACCTGTACCTGGGGGTATGGTAAAAGTATGTATGGAATTGTGAGGAGAATGATTATATGGACCATATCCTCATATGGCGCAGATATATTGACGACATACTCTTAGTATGGACAAGTGATAAAACAGAATTTCTAAACCATCTAAATACCAATGTTTTCAACTTAAAATTTACTCACACTTTTTCCCAACAAAAATTGTCCTTTTTAGATGTCGAAATATATATTGACGAAAACGTCCAAATCCAGAGTACCCTCTATAGAAAAAACAGAGCGGGGAACACAATCTTAAGGGCGGACAGTTTTCATCCTCTCCCATTAAAACAAAGTATATCCTATAGTCAATATCTCAGAATTAAACGTAACTGTTCTGGAATATCTGAATTTAAAGCGAAAGCTAGCGAACTGAGAGACAGACTAATCAAAAGAGGATACAGTAAGAAAACCCAAACAAAAAAGAGAATTACAACATACAAATTTGATCCTACCATTTCATAATCAAACCAAAAAAATCAACACAATTCTTGAAAAATACTGGTACCTCCTAACTGGAGACGCCAAAATACAAAAGCATGTAGGTCCCAAACCTTCCATAACATACAGACGATGTTCTTCATTGAAAGATAAACTAGTTCAAAGTCACTATGAACCCAAAAAACAAGACAGCAAGCCAAAAGGCTTATACAAGTGCCATAATTGTCCCCAATGTGAATTTATATGGGAGGGAAACATGTATACTTTGCCAAATGGCCACCCACATAGAATCTCCCATTTCATCAATTGCCACACTACTGGTGTGGTATATATGATGAAATGCACTTGTGAGAGATTCTATGTGGGAAAAACTAAGCGAAAACTCAAACAAAGAATATCTGAACACATTTCAGGCATAACCAATGGGGTAATCACCTCCCCCATAGCTTACCATATAGGATTTGCACATAATTTTTACACCAATGCAGTCCGATTTATGGTCCTCGATAAAGTTAAAGAAAATCTAAGAGGTGGAGATCTAGATAAACTACTACTCCAAAAGGAGACCAAATGGATCGTTACACTTCAAGCAAAAAAAATTCCGGGCTTAAAGGACTCCCTTAGCTACAAACCTTTTCTCTGATCGATCCCATCCGTTTTGGAAAAGACATGAATTGTGATAACTGTAATTAGACCAATCATATCCAAGTATAGTTGGACAATTAACATACCAAAAAATCTAGTTATATAAAAATACTATAAATTAAGGACAATGCTACAGGACTTTTTCTCTTAAAGTGAATAAAATATTATAAATCAAACACTAGATCAAAACTAACCACTAAGTGGTCAAAGACATCCTAATTACAAAGAGTAGTTGTAGAAAGGGGCATTAACAGATTACTTAAAAACCATACTGTTATATATACAAATGTTATTCTTTATTATACCATACTATAGTCTTCTTCTCTATAATAGGAAATATCAATTAAAACAATATTTATATTTCTGTCATATTTTAAACCTGTTCCAAACATTTTCCTTTTTTGATGTATTCCAGCTGTCTCATTGCGGGCGGAATAGACTACGTGCACATACCTTGCCCCAACGAGAAGATATGTGCACTAAACGCCCTGGTCAATCTAACATTCTTCCTCCCAGAACGGGGCATCCAGATCGCTCACCGCAGCCAGTGATGGGCGTGATGTTTAGGAGGGACCTGGCGTGATACATCTGTCCATCAGGGTTACCTTGATGCGCAATCGCGCTCCGTGGAACGCATAAACACGAGGTTTCCGTGTTTGCGCTCCAGCATGGTAGGACGTCACTTCCGCCCACAAGGTGGTCACTTTCCTTCAGGTTCCAGATCACTGGGACACACCTCCCAGCACGGGCACTAAATTTATATATTTATAAGATACTGCTCCGCAAATTCAATCTTGAACACTTTTATAAACACATATATATATATATATATATATATATATATCTTAGAGACATCGCTTCTACATATTTTCTAAACTAAAGAGCTGGAGCAGAACCCTATTGCCAAGAATTTAACTATCTGGTAAGCAAAAAAACTTTCTTAAAAAACTCTATTTAAACCCTATATCACCTTCAAGGCTTGGGGAGATATACCCATTAACAATTCTGAATCTATAGGTTTATAATTACACTGACTTTTTTAATGCCATCCGTGGGGACCCATACTGGATTCTTACCGTGCCACACTTGTACTGGAGGTCCCCCATTTCTAAAGGGGAGTACCTCAATCTGTTTGGTGAGCCCTGGATTATACATCAAAAACCATCATTAAGGTAATAACATCCTAATAATGTTATAATAAAGAAGAATATTAAAATGTTCTATATTAGAATGCTATGTATTTTGGATCAGTTCATATAGAAAGATAATTGTACATAGCCAACTCAGATACTAATTAACTAAATAGATCTGTATGTAACTAGAACCCCAATGTAGATAGAGGACAAAAAATCTAATCTCCCCTCTGGGACATCTATAGAATATATTGTATGGTTGAATAATAACATGCTCTCTCACCCCCCTAGATGCACAATGTACAACATCTATGGGAAACTCTCTCCACCTATACCATCTAACAGATGTCAAGATACACCTATGAATTAAGTCTCCTGAAGAAGCCCACGACCAATTAAGAGGGCGAAACGCGTAGAGATAACGTTTTAATTCATATTTTTTGTGAATGAATATATTGTACTGTATTACCCAGCACTTTTTTGCACCTTGTTTTTATACAGGTGTGAGGGATAAGAACAGCACACTTACCCCCAC
Organism: Ptychadena robeensis; assembly: GCA_036250615.1. Lineage (NCBI taxonomy): Eukaryota > Metazoa > Chordata > Amphibia > Anura > Ptychadenidae > Ptychadena > Ptychadena robeensis. The sequence continues at coordinate 17,564,644 of CM070037.1, forward strand.
CTGATGTTATGTATATGTCGTTTTTGAAATATAGCAAAAATAATGTAAATTACCAATATTAAGGGTCTTATTCTCCAGCTCCACTTTAAAGTCACAGGGTATGAGGGTACCCGCATAAACAGATATTTCTTCAAACACTTTGTTTGGTCTATACACCAACAGGGAGAAGAATATCACCAAGTTCTGCAAACACTGATGGAGATGCCTAGGGCCACACTTTTGACATCAGCGGACATAGAGAAGCACAGTGGCAGTTTATTTGCACTTTTCTCTCATATAGTTGCCATGTTTATTTACATGATTGCATATTTATTGGCAACACAACCCAACTCTTGTTCAATTCCTATCCCCCATTACTCCCCTTCTATGTTGTGTTACATATACATGCATATTGTTGTACTGTACTTACATAATATTTTCTTCAATAAAGATATTGGAAAAAAAAAACACAACTCTGGGAAATTACATTTCAACGAGGGTATGTAAATATACTGTATATAACTCATTCTATGACAATTTTTTTTCTTTGGTTATCAGGTCTTCTTTGGTCAAACTAGCTATAGGCCAGCCAAATGAATTGAGAGACTTCTTAATGCAAAGTTGTATAGAGCTGATCAATGTCATACAGGGAAGATCTTAGGATGTGGGGATGAAGCTAAATACATAACTATGGGAAACCTTTAACCTCCCTTTTTGTAAGCTAGAAGATTGAAACAGATTACAATGTATGCCGGTAGGACACTGATGCTGGGCTGGCAACAATGGAGGACACTTCCGGCAGCCTCACATCTCCATTATCATCAATGACACCTGGGATGCGAGGAAATGGAACACCAATATTAAGCAGGCATCACTGAAAGGTGATCAGGAAACCAGGGGAAACAGGAGCCTGACCTAAATGGCTGGAGAATGCTACGGGCTTGTGTTAATCAGGTAGGTCAATCACAGTGTTAGTGTGGGTTACCACTTTTGGTAAGGAAAATCTATCCCATGCCACACTCAAGGCGAAAACACAATCCACATACCTAAATAATGTTATTTTCTTGTGCAAAGTATCTTCTCAGCGCAATGCCCTTTCTCTGTTTGATAAGAGCTGCCATATTTCTTTCTACAAATACTGAGAATGACATTTCCTGTGTTGCTGATGACTCCAACAAATTCTCATTGCTCTAAATCTTACCTTTTTGCATGCCTCATGTGATATAACTGATGTTGTTTTATAGGTTTGTATGCAAATATGTTCCTGAATTGAGGTAAACTTTAATGGCAACTTCAATGAAAACAAAATAAATAACTACAAAATACTGTATACTCTTGTATATATTTTAGTCAGTAGGGATGTAAGGACAATCCATCTATTTTATTTTATTTTAATACATACAAATGTAAAAACATGACATTTTTCCATTGAAGTATATTAGTATATTATTAAGTGAAGGTTACTAATTGATTAAGTGAATGAAAGTGGAAAGAAACTAGATCAATTAATCGATATGCTGTAGTTGAAATACTACCCAGGAGGCAATGGCACTAAATAAATAAATAATAATATTGTTAGATGACTACACACATAATGTGTGTGTAAGTAGATAGGATACTGACAATTTGGAAACAGACGGTACAAGAGTAAAAATGATTGAGCGTTCTTTGAACGGAAGCAGAAGAACATGTACTTTACCCAACTGTACTGTGTGGGGGTTAGCAACATGAAAAGAATCAGAACAGGTAAAAATATCTCTGCTCCTCTATGGAAAATTTAGGATTTGAGCGCTGAACTTTATTTTACCATCTGACAAAGTATTTAGAAACTTGTCAAAACACCAGGCCCTCGTCTTCCTGAAGCATCAGGGTGCTTTCATATCAGCAAATGAATTGATGAAGCTGGAGGTGTAAAGGGGTGTTCAATCATTGATTTTTTTTTATTTGAAATATTTTATAAAAATGTGTTGAAACTGTATAGCAGCCATCATCACCTATACTGATTGCCATTAAACAACAAAGTTCTTGTACATGTGCTTGTCTTGGGCAAAATGCCCCTAAAAAAATTATATTATCACCCAAACAAAGGTATTGGGAACCCTGCAAAACGTTTTGCTCAAACAAATGTAGGTTTTGCATTAATGAGGTTCAAAGTCAAGCCAAAAATGTTTTGGTCTAAATTGTAACTTAACTCAGAACTTAATTTTTGCAAAAAATTAGATATGCTTAAACATTTTTTTTTGCAATGTTCCTACAACTCATCTGTACATCTCTAACAATTTAAAAATTTCAATGTCACAATTTTGTTCCACCTCCATTGTACGCCATTATCAGCAAAGGTAGAGACCTATGTTGGCAGGCAATCTCTCCATTTATAGTTACTTTTCTTTAAATGTTTACAATTTTGAGGTAATTGCAAAGCCCCTGAATATGGTATCATCACCAAACTTGGAGCTATATTATAATTTCAACTTTAACTTTGAACTTAATTTATACAAAAACTACACATACTAGAGCAAACCCTTTTTTTGTCCAATGTTCCCACAATGTAGAGAAGGGTTGTGGGAACATTGGACAAAAAAAAAGTTTTGCCCTGGCATGTGTAGTTTTTGCATAAATTAAGTTCAAATTTATAAATGACTTTTGACTTGACTTTGAACTTAATTTATGCAAAAACTATTTATGTTAGATTCATACTTTTTTTGTAGTATAGCCCCAACCCTTTTCTACATCTCCAGCTATTTTGGTGATGATACCATGTTCAGGACTTTTGCAATCAGCTCACAAAATCAGCAAGTCGAAAATGTAGACAATCTCTAGATTTTGGGTTAAGGTCAATACATAACAGCTATAAAGCCTCACTATTTAATTCTGTAGTGTAGTGAAGTTACTAGAAAATGCATGTGACCTTGGCAATGTGACAGATACTTTCTCTTAACTATTGTGTAAAGTGTGGAGTTCTGCCCAGTAACGGGGAGATACTGATGTGTCATACAGGGTATAAATAGGAATGATAGGAGGGGACAAGGTTCTCTTTCCAAGTTCCACCATCTAGTGTGAGTTCCTGTATCATCTTCCAGAGCGTCCCTGTGGGAGTTAGGCTTTGCATCCAGGTCTGAGGGACGGCAAAAATAAATTCTGCCATGTAAGTGTAATTTCCCTACCGGGCTAGGTGTTGATGAAGAAGAACTTTCCCTTATACAGACTCTTGGGATTAGAGACTATTTTCCAGCATTACAATTACTGACACCAGCATCTCTCCATCTGGGTTACAGCCTCAGACAATAATTAGTGCCATATTTTTGTAACGTACCCTATCCTATGAACCCTATGGGATCAAGTATTGAGAAAGACTGTATATAAAGAATGACTGTTAGAGGAGAGCTAATGTTGTTCCCTGCAATTTACCAGATCCTGTATGGACATTCAATATATCAAAAGAGTTCTGTGTAAAGCAGTTACTGCCTAACCAATCAGAGTGACGGGGGGGGGCTATATCTGAGTCAATGTAAATCCTGTAAATGATTTTGGGAGACGAGTCCAACAAGCTGTTACTAGTTGTTGTGCTACACGCCTATGATTTTTCTTTAATACCAACTTGGTCTGACACCTAACCTGACCTCTGTCTGTATGATATATGACTTTATGACTCTATTATATGAATGTCACCTGCCATAAACATTTCATGGTTGGTCCTTCAGTTTTATTGCCTTCCTTTATCACAAGCAATATTAAGGACCATGACATAAGGGGATCATGCAATAAAAATCCCATCCCTTGGTGAACGTAAATGACTGGGTGCTCCTTACAATGTGCTTCATGTGTTCCCTGGTTATTGGTTCATTTTAAATTACGATCGCAAAAACATTCCTAAAGAGTTTAATAAGAATTATCGATCTAATGAAAAATAAAGGAAACTGAGCTAAAGATGTTTGATGAATGCTGTATATTTAGATTCTATATCAACACATTAATATCACAATGACCTCTACTGAACTAGTTTAACAAACATGGGGAGATTGTTCCTCTCATTTTGCCAGAGTCTGCCTTTTATGTGCCGCACACCATGTTTCTTCAAAATAGATATTGAAAACCAACTTGTAGATCCACGTGGAAAATTACATTTTCCACACTTGCATTATTACATGGCAAGAGGTTATTGAAGTGTCAGTCACAAACCACATGGACAGAAGAAGTGGATCCAGTAGAAAAACGCATTATAGCCACAGCTCTCATATACCAGAATACAGTGTAATTCTATTTCCCAAGTGCTTACACTGTTATGTTCCTGGAGATGAGGCTCCAAAAAAGAACAATATATATGCAATGCTTCGAAAACAAGTCAGCAAGTTTGTTGGAAGCAGCGGCTTGCATTATGTCTACAATTTTCTCTTCAACGAACATGTAGAGTTAGGATGGAATAGTGAAAATAAAATAGTAGGAAATAATTACATGAAATGAAAAAAGTTGGAAGAAAATATAATCAATATAATGAACTAATTAAATAAAATACATTGGTAAGTTAAAAACTATTCAGTTAAGTTTTAATTAGCTTTGGATAATTATGCTCATTGGTGGTACCCAATGTCCTATTATACTTCTTAAATGGTATGAAAAATACAAAAAATTACATAGTCATTACTGGCTCTGGCCCCCTGTGCATCATGCTTGACCTCAGTGATAATGCTGGTGTGGTGCCCTTGCCATACGCCTGTATATTATTACAGACCTAGGTGTCCTGGTTCCTTACATCTCTGGGATGATGATGTCATGAATGTACAGGGGGGACAGAGCGAGCTGGAAATACTAATCAATTACATGGTAATGGGTTCCTATTTCTTATGCCACTTTAGGGAGCAGATTACAGAAATAATTTGACCTCTAAGGGGTGAATCAGAGCTGCTAATACAAATTGAAACATGTGCAAGTGGGTGGCAATGCTGCAGAGAATGTTGACAACTAAATGAGGAAGTCCAAGCTAAGATACATAAATGTGCACTGAAGTCCTCAATTACATAAATAGTAAATGTCCTCCTAGGTTTAGGGACTAGGGCTGACATAATACACCTATTGTACAGAGACTCCTATAAACAGATTCAATGAATTTGGTTGTCTAAGAGGAAATGTTACATTACAATTGTTTCTGTTGTGGATTGTTAAGTAGAGGTAACATAATCTTATATCTGACACACAACAGTCACCCTACAGAGCTGATCTGGATGATGTGTCTTTCTAGGGCACATGGGGTTAAATACTAATAGAACCGTTATTGGTGGGTGCATGAATCTATACATCAACACCTTACACCTGTCCACCGTACTAACTAATACTGAAACGTGGCATCTGGGCGGAATACGCAGCATATGTGAAGCAGATGTCTGCACACAAAGCAGAATTAATATTTGAGGAAATGTATTCATGCTGAAAATACAAACATGATATATTAATATTGTTTTCTTTTAATGCACATGACCATGAATTCCTGAGTAGGAGACCTATTTAGAAGGATGAGTCATAATTATGGTGTTAAGTAAGGAAGAGGTATCCAAGAAACATAACAAAATTCATTCAGGGAACTAGATATCACAGTATCACGTTCCTTGTACTTCTGTATACAATGTGAAGTGTTTCCAAGTGATTTTGGCTATTGCAGCCACTGTGAAGCAATTCATCTCCAAAGTTCATACCATACCTTAACCCCCCTTTACTTCGGGGTTTGTGTGACAAAAGTGGTAATAAACTTTTTACTTACCTCTGAGCTGTTACATTGATAAAGTACTAAAAAAACACTTGCCTCCTATTTTTTTTGTCTGTGACAGTCACCATATTTAAACTTCTGTGCATTTACCCTGAACATAGCTTGGAGTGGGCTTGCTTGCCCGGCAAACTCACCCGGAGCTATGTTCGGGGATAATCGCCTATCCCTGGTGAGCCTGTGGCATCCAATCCTCTAATCTCTTCCGGGTTTGCCTCTTCATCATCATTGAGGCTTTTTTAACACACCCCCAGCATAATCGATGACGCCAGGGATGTGTAGAACGGTGGAGGTAAGGTGGAGAAACCCTGTGGATTACATGGATATTTTAAAAAGCGTGCAAATGATTTTTTACTTGACTTTGGATGTAATTTTTTAACAAAAATGTATTTGAAATGTTTTTATATTCTTACAACCCTTCTCTATATCTGCAGCAAATTTGGTGATGATCCCATGTTCATGGACTTACAATTCACTCACAAAGTCCATCTACGAAATGCCGCCATTTTCATTTCTTGATCCGAGTGTAAGCCAATTTTTTGAGTTTTGAGCACATTTAAGTTGCTGAAAAATTTGGCTTATATTCGGGCTTATATGTTAATTTACGAAAATGGGTAGAATCTTGAAACACATACTATGATGTCCAGAGAGAGACAAAACAGCAATGAGTATTGTAAAGCTGGGCAGTTAAGGATTCTACGTAAGCAATTCATGTAAATTCATCGAGCCACAAAAAGACAGTGGGTGAGTCTGGTGATTTCCACAGGCGAGGGACCAAAGCTCTTCACAGTCGCCATAATTTTAAATGTAAAGGAGGACAAAATCTGGTTTAGAGGACTTACAATTTCATCCATCCACATAAGGGGATATTTAATCATATGTAGATGCTCTTCTGGGGATTAAAAAAATGTGGTTACATATATGGCCACTGGAGAGCGCAAAATAAATTTCATTGGTGAACATGTAACTCCATAGGCTTACAAAGGGAACATGATGACAGATTTCTACATCCCGACTTGGAGAAACTGTCTTATCGCTGCATTTTCTGAACAGAAGTGAGGGGTGACAAGGGAAATTTAGCATTGTTCCATCAATCCTTATCTTTTTTTACAGATTGTCCCAATATTATGGTGTTTGCCAGCAAGGGACATAAAGTAAAGAGGTGAGTAAAGGTGCACTTTAAAAGAATCTAGATTAACAATTATAATTTATACAGAGTAGGTACAATTTATGTTATGCCCACTAAAAAAAAAGCTATATTTTATTTTTTCCCCATTAAGTAGGACTGAACATTAAGGTGACTTACGCAGCATTCCAGCTTCCAGTGCATTAGATCAATAAAACTTGTGAAATCCCCTTCATATTTAATTTATATGCACAGCTGGAGGCTGGTGTCAGTTTTAAAAGGACGTCTATAAAACTCCTTGAAAGATAAAAGTAAAAGAAAAAAAAATTATTTATCAGTTCAACTCTGGTTCTGCAACTCGAATGTAACAAAAAAATAAACATTTTTAAGACCAATATTTTTGTACGTAATTAATTTTTAAATATGAAGCGCAATTTGCATTAATAGCTAATGTGCCGGTGTCATTAAGACTTAAATTTCAACTTTGAAAATAAGGAGCCATTATAATTCCGGGTAATGACATGCAAATCAGCAATCATACAGGATCATGTTTTGATTCCTACATTTTTTTTTCCTTTTTTTTTGCCATGAATCCCTTGATAAAAACGACTTTAATAAGCTCAAAGGATTCAAATTAAAAAGGATAATTCATTTGCATGCCATCGCTTGGAATTTGATGAATAGAAGGGAGGCATACATGGCAAGGTTCGGTTATAAAATAGGTTTAGACTTTTCTAAACCTGATGGTTATACGTCTCTGACTAGTGATAGACAATGTACAATAAATAAAGAAATATTAATACTATGGAGACTGAGCATCAAAACCGCTCGCGATAAATCTGGATCAGCAGTAAATAAATGTGTACATTACGCATAAAAGGAAATAAATAAAATCCTCGGAGATTTGTATTCAGTTATAGGGAATAGCGGCTCTACATTGCCTTTGTCCTAGATTGGGATCTGTCGCAGAGCCTGGTGTAATAAGTACCTTGAGGAGGAATTGTGCAAAGTGTCTATTGGTATATGAAAATCAGAGCTTCAAACCAAAAGGTAACAGGGCCACATTACATAACGCTGAAAAACAACAAAAAACTTCTCGAAACCCATATTGTGATCTATGATAGGTGATGTATATCAATATCCACTGACAGCTTGAGTTCCCTGTGGTCATCAGGAACTAATAACAGTAGCTTTGATCAAGCGTTCAATCAACCATGTCTATGATTAAAGGCAGGCTGAAGACTTCATTAAGGAAATAACCCAACAGCCACCTTCTGGCTGCAATGGCATAAGCAGTGTATTATGTTGCATGCTTGTAATTGTTGTCCCTGTGGGGGCCCTGTCTGAGATTGCCATCATTAACCTGGACTACACCTCAGGTGTGTCCAACCAATTCATATTTTCCTCTGGTTGATTTCAACCATTTCATATGTCTGTGCTCTATGTGAGGTGACGTTCAATTTGATCAAATTAATGTTTTATCTTACATACTCCTTTCAATAATGATGCCTTAAAAGTCCCCACTAGGATTCAGTCTAGTGATTACAGGTGAACCCACTCGCTTAATGAGTTTACTTTCCTAGTTTTTGTGCACATAATATATGGGGTGTGGCACTGGTAAAGTAATTAATGGATATTGAATAGAAATGACCCCATATTGCTAATGCTTGTAACTATATACAATTACAGTATAAAAAATATATATAAAAACCTGACGCCTGACTAAAGATCATACGGTTGACCCATACTGTCTGAAGGTCAAAAAACCTGGCGTGTACCCAGGTGGAATGGGAAGGTCCATAGACATCCAAACACAAAGTCACTCAAAAATGCCAATCCTCCTGGCTTGGCAAACATCCAAAATAAATCTTGTCCTGGTTCAGCTTCCCAGCAGGAACAGGTCTGGGCCTCACACACTCTGTGAGCCCCCTGTTTCCATGGCTCCAGTAGCCACAGGTCTGCCCCCTTTCTACTCTCACAAGCCCACGGTATCCTACTTGGTCTTAACAACAAATACACTGGACTCTGCAGCTATTTGGAGTCACACCCAGCTCCAATCACCTGCCCCCCAGGTGATAACACTTACAGTGTACCTTGTGGAATAGGAAGGCCCACCCAGTTCCATCCCTCCTATCCCAGAGTCTGGGAGCCCTTTAAAAAAAACCAAAACCAAAACTCTCAGCAACATATATATCTCATAAAAGAAGAATTTGCAGCCCCTCCTCTCCCCGTCGAAATTTCATCAAATTGTCAAATGAAAACAACACAAAGTGCTCACTTATGAAACTTCACTGAATTAACCCCCTGAATCTCTAATATGGTTTTAGTAAGCATCAGGTAAGTATATTACTTTAGTGAATCTCTATGCCACCATTATGGTGGCTGAGGGGTAAGTCAAAGTTTTTATGTTATATATATATATACACACACATATATTTGGTTTTTTTTAGTATACATCCAATGACACAAGCTTGACATGTTAGTGTAGACCAACTTCAGTGCTGTGGACCAAGTGTGGACCATACAGGAAGAAGAAGTGTAAGTTACAAGTAGAAATGGTCAAAAAAGTTTTTTTGGTAGTTATTTCCTGAACATAGTACCATCATGGAACATTGCTGGAAATGTATAGAACAGTTGTGGTAACATTACAAAAAAATATGGTTCCAGCACAGTAGTTTTGCCATGAATTTAGTTCACAGTTAAATAAAAATTTTGACAAAATTGTCTTTGCAAATTTTATAAAAGGTTTTTGGCCATCTCAAGTTTGGAACCCAGGGAGTCGGCCAGAAAGAAAATCAAGTATCAGTGCTACACAAATGACCACATATACAGCATATTTGTAATTGACTAACATCATTTTATACTTAATCAATGGGAGGTGAGGACCTCGTTGCATGACCGCAGTAAAATTTTTAACATTTTTTTATTTTAAAGAATTGGTTTTATATATTAAGCTGGGCATACACGTACCAATTCCTGCACGATCCGATCCGATGCCGTGCGCGCTCCCGCATCCCTTAAGGATCGGGTTGTGCAGGAATTGGAGGCTGCAACTGATGAGGATTGGGTTATCCGACAGGATGGTAAATTTTAGCCCGATCCCATTAATTCTGCTGGGAACGGCTGCTTTACTAATATGTCCTCGCAAACAGCTGTTTTAATGACTCTATAACACAACATTGACAAATAAATGCTTTCACAGTCATTGTCCCCAAATCTTAGTCTTTGAGGCAGCATCCTGCTATTAACTCAGTAAAACATTCTCCTTGTGCTGTTCCTTGTTATCTCAGGTAACAAGTTGTAAATTGACAGTTCTCTTAGATGAAAAGTATTTATGCTCTTGTGTTATACTCCTCTGATCATCAATCCATTCGCTAATATTAAAAAAATAAAAGATTATTTTTAGAAGCCGCATTTGAAGATAAGAACTGGAGAAAAGATAAGACATGTAAAGCATATTCGCCGCGTTCATCTGTCCTCATCTTCCGCGGTAACTCTCAGAAAGTATCTAATGGTTATTTAATCTACTTTTCATCAAAGCACTGATGCATGGGAGTCTCATATTTAAAGTGTGCCTACTGCCTACAGTGCGACAGAGTTCATGTCGGGACCCAGGAGACAGCATGACAATTATTACATTTCTGATTTTCATTCAAAATCAAAGTCTATCAAATTATAAAAAGTCTTAGATTTCAGAATGGCTCCTTCCCTACAGGAGGCTGTCCGGTTCAAATAAAACTTTCTACTACTTCAATATTTTCTTAAAAAGACACATTGAAAAAGTTACAGACGCATCGAGCCACAAGTTTCTTTGACTAGGACCTATTGTTACGTGACATATTTTAGACACTTTTGTGCTTAGTTTTTAAAATACATTTAAATTATGAATTTTGTGCCTTTGACCCACAATGGACTTTCTGGATGAAGTCTATTCAATTGGAAACTCAAATAATTCCTTTTCTTTATCGCTATACTTTTAAACAAATTATCACAAGCACTGAGTATAGTCTAGGGATGGTCGAAAAATTCCCAGTGCAAATTTTTAAGTAGAAATTTTGAAAATTCGCATAGTCGAATTTTGACTGGGTCATTTCAACTTTTCGCCGAAAAAGTCGAAAATCAGCCTAATATTTCGACTGAAATCGCCATTTTATTTAAAATTTTCGCATTGGCGAAAATTTGCATAGACGAAAATTCGCATGGTGCTAGGTAACTTTGTCAGCTTATTGCAAAGCCTCTGAAAATGGTATTCTCACAAAAATTGCTGGAGATGTAGAGAAGGGTTGGGGGAAACATTTGAAAACAGATTTGCTCTAACATGTCAAGTTTGTGTATAAATTGGGTTTAAATCTCAGCTCTGATTGTAAAGCTCTGCTACTACTGTATGTACACTGATTCTTCTATTATAGCTCAAGCTCATACAGCAAATCGAAATTTTCCACCTCATGCGAATTTTTGAGTGTTTTATGCAAATTTTTAGCATTATGCGAATTTTCGACTTCGACTAGAAAAAAGTCGAAATTTCGCAGTCGAATCGAAATTCGATTGGGAAACTCGAAATTTAAGTAGAATCAAATTATATTCATTTCGACCATCTCTAGTATAGTCGAAGGACTTAAAGAAAACCTGCTGTTTCAGTCCCTTCAATACTGTATGAGTTATGGATTTACCCCCAGGCGGTAATCGTGAGTGTGGCTTAGGGTAGATTTGAATTAACAAAAGTGGTTACCCCAAAACCACACTGGCGGTTGGTTACATATTTGAAGGGGGCCAGCAGCATCCTACAGCGATGTTATCCTCCACTCTTCTTCCTGGATCCATTAAAATGATGTTAGTTATGATCCTAACATCACTGGGCATGCCCTTGGGCTGTATTAACCTCCTGAGGGGTTTGCCGTGGCCCTATGTGGTCCTCTTTTAGACTCCCTACACATTACCTGCGTCCTCCTTGATAAAAAAAAAGCTTCATGTATGGTACTGCCCCACCTCTCTGGCATCAAAAATGACATAATCGAGTAAGACCCAGTAAGTTCTGCAGGTCCGCTGATACAGAGGACCACCGCAGGCTTTCACCGGCCAGTTGAGTTATGCCTGATGTTAGCTCAAGGTGAGTTTTGTTAGTAACAAACAAACTCACCCCGAGTTAACTCTGGCTAAATGCCCAAGAGAATAAAATACAGGCATAGGCAACCCAAGTCCTCACAGGATGTGCAGGGGGCCTAAAGATAATGAATTGCAATCTGTTTGAACTATTTTAACAAAAATTGATTGAATTGTAGCCCCAGTAGGGTTAAAAATGCATACTATGTGTTTAATTACAAAAGTTTAATTACAGAGTCATCACCCATTGTGTATCACTCACCATAAACAAACTTTCCAGTGGCGCAAACCAACTTTTCACTCTGTTTAATGTAACCACATTAAACTGTAGCAATAGTCACTCACTCACCCAGTGTGTTAACTGTACATTGAATTACTGACAGTGATAGACAGAAACACAACAATTTTCTTGCAATGGACATGTCCTTTGAGACCTGCCCTCATTTTGTTTATTTTTCTAAAAAGTCAAATTCAGGTCACTGTGAGCTTAGAATTTGGGAAAGAAATAATGAACATATGCAAATAGATTGCGTTCTTTTCGTATGATGATAGGTTTAATAATTGCAATATATTTGTATATAGTTTTTGTATGTTTTTTTTCTCTTATTAGGTTTTACAATTTAATTCCTCTGTTTGTGTCGTTTTACATTTGTCATTTATTTATTTGCAAGGTGACCTCTGAATTTAATTAACACTCTTTTTACCATAACGCTTCACAGGTTTTTCATTGCAATCTAAAATGAACAGAAATCTAGAATTAATATATGTTGAAATTATAGCCCTAGCAGCATTCTGAATATGTAGGAAATACATTTTTTACCACCCAGAAGTCGCTAATTACTAAATGGAACTTTTTTTGGCGAATACTTTTAGAATGAGCTAAACCACAACTGGAATCGCCATGCACTTGGGTTATTGTGTTCTTGCAAACAGTGTTTGGTGTATGGATCTTAGCCTCATAGATTTCATAATTGTAAGTCTAATGGAAAAGCTTAACTGAATTGCAGCAACATTGAAAGTGAGTGTCTGATCGAGCTAAAAATGTATTTTTGAAGTACCAACAGACCCCCTATCTTCCATGGGGAATTTGACCCAGATCTCTGGTTATAACCCCTGGGTAGTGATGGACCGAACTGTTCGCCGGAGAACTGTTCGCGGCGAACTTTGCATGTTCGC
>CM070037.1:17627268-17644967 GCA_036250615.1 Ptychadena robeensis
GGAGGCAGACGGATCCGGGGGAGAAGGGGACGGCAACAGAGCGGGGACCTGACAGGTATAGACTGGCACAATTATAGGGGGGAAGCTGCACTGCCCTGTTTTCAGGGAAAACCATGCGGGAAAACCACTCAGTTTTCCGTAGATGCGTAGTGTAGACGCAGCCTTACTCAACAAAACACATCTATTGTTGAAGACTCCACAGCTGCATATTTTACACAAGTGTTAATGACTCTAATGCCCTTAACCTCTGAGGACTCTTCATGGCTGAGTTTCCACTTAAGGTCCAAGATTCTCAGAAATTCACATACTCTCTTATTGCAATGGTGGCATCCCAAGACTATACCACATATGAACTCAGTGAGCTCTTCAGAAGAACCCATTCTTCCACAAGGATACCCTTTCTATATTCATACTCATGTACTTGGATGACATCCTAGCATTGAATTCAAAGCACTTCCCTAATGCATTTCCATCACATAAATGCAAATTAACTTAATTTTCCCAAAAACATTTCATCATCACTAACAAAAACAGATTTGTTGGCAAAACAACTTTAAGACATTGCCTCATCCTCACTGCACAGTACATGTAATGAACAAGACAACATGAAGATACTTCAGATGCAATCAAGGAGTGAACGGTAACAATAAAGCACTCAACCTTTTGTTTATTCATGTACTTTCTGAGCCGCGGTTCCTTATGTTGTGCAATTAAAAGAACAAACTACAGAAACCAACATCAGTTGACATCCTGTAATATTAGAAAAGGTAAATGCCGTGTGATGGGAATTTTTAAATACATGTGTCACATCAGAGTAAAATGTCAACATCTGTTCACAAGCATAATTAAGTCGTCCTTCTAAATGACACGGGGAGATAATTTTATTATTCTATAATGCGAGGTGCCTCTCAGTGACATAACTGGCAGGCAGGTTAACCGGAGCCGGCTGGAAAACCAATGTCAACTTATTTTAGGTCCTTGAAGGTAAAATGGGTGAGGACATAAAATTAAAAATAAAATAAAAAAGCTTATCTCTCACAACAGAATACAGTTTTTGTAATGTAGAATGGACATGCAAATATCAGCATGTAAATTGTTATTGTGCATGATAGCTTCTGGCAGCATGGAAGCCCCAAGCTTGGCACATGGGTCAAAAGGTGCACAGCTATAAATGTTCTTTAATAATGTAGACACATTACCCCAGCATATTTAACTAGGGTTGTAATCAAGAAATACAGTAAGCCAATACTGTACTAATCAAATACATATATATTGCATAAACACAATCCAATTAATAATTGTCTCCTGCATGACAATCTTAGAAGTTCTACATATGACTAAACAAGACACGATGATCTTGTAATTTACCTTCATTACATAGTAGTGGCATAGGGCCAGCAGACCCAAGCGCTCTCTGAAGCTTATTGTTGCAACAGGCGGAAGATCAGCACTGTGGGTGGCAGCAATAAACACCCTAGGGCAGGGGTGTCAAACTCAAATACACAGTGGGCCAAAATTAAAAAACTTGGACAAGGTTGAGGGTCAATGACATCCTATGGCATGTATACATAGGTGCATCAGCATTGGTTTTCTTTTCAGCAGACTTACATCAAAGTCAATGTGGTAAGCCATGTTGGCATGTGCAAAAGCACATTGTCACACACATTGAATAAGCATTGGACACATCTGTTGCTTTTTTGGACATGTTTTTGGTGTATTTCTTCCATAGGACTCAATGGTCCTTCTTCACCTGGGTTACATTGCATTGCACAGTGAATCCATGTGTGACCGCCATCCCTATGTATACAGTGTACACATACCGTGGAAACAAAAAGTAAAGTAAAATGTCAGGTTCCTGTGCTGTACAAAAATGAGACAATGATAAATAATTACAGAACCTTTTACATCTTTAATGTGACCTATAAACTGCACCACTCAAATGATAAACAAACTGAAATCTTTTAGGTAGAGGGAAGAAAGAATAAAAAAATAAAATAATGTGGTTGCATAAGAGTGCACACCCTCATGCTAATATTTTGTTGGAGCACCTTTTGATTTTATAACAGCACTCGTTTTAGGTATAAGCATATCAGCATGGCACATTTTGGGTATGAGTCTATCAGCATGGCACATTTTGGGCATGAGTCTATCAGCATGGCACATTATGGGTATGAGTCTATCAGCATGGCACATTTTGGGTATGAGTCTATCAGCATGGTACATTTTGGGTATGAGTCTATTAGCATTGCACACTCTTCTTTGCAGAAACACTCTAAATCTGTCAGATTGTGAGGGCATCTCCCGTGCACAGCCCTCTTCAGATCACCCCACAGATTTTCAAGATTTAGGTCTGGGCTCTGGCCAAAACTTTAATCTTCTTCTGGTGAAGCCATTCTTTTGTTGATTTGGATGTATGCTTTGGGTCGTTGCTGCTGCCACCACCATGCTTCACTGTGGGTATTGTGTTCTTTTTGTGATGTGTAGTAATGTATAGTATATATGTCAGGGGTCCTCTTTTAAAGGTGTTTCTACTGTGTTACATGAAGATTAGATTGATTTTCTTAACACCAATGCAGTGTTATGCTTGACGTTGTAGTTCACTGATAAATTTTTACTGTTTTCTGGACTCACTTTGTATTTCAAATACCCAGATGAATCAGTTCACTTGAAAGAGAATTCTCATCTTTTGAACAAGTGTTCAAAACATAAGACATCACGGAGGTGACCTACTGAGAGTTTTAAGATTCTTACTGGCCACGCTCTATTATAATATTTTCATTTGAGTACTCTTGTTTTTATTGGGTTAAGGCAAAAGTCTTATCAAACAGCACTGGCTATGAAACCCTAAACAAAAGGAAATGTAAGTGTAGTCTGTAGAAGTCATTCTTTTATGCCACACAATACATAACTAGTAAAATTAGCAGTACAATAGAGAGACAAAGGCGTTATGCCCTTGGAGGATGTCCAGGCGTTAATAGCACTACCATGGTGAAGACCTACGAATGCCTTTAATATAATACCTATGATTAATTTTTGCAATATCATACATTTGTCTTCCTAATCACTTGTTAGGGCTTTGATGACAGGATAACATTGGTTATTAGGATCTCTTGAGGCCCACTAATTCTAGCAGAATCTTAAGAGGCAATTACAGTCTCCTTACCTTCAGGATTCTACCCATTACTTACATGGAGAGGCTAATGCACAATTGTGACTCTTTTTCGTTTAATAGCGTCTTACAGAGTTGAACAAAACCTCTAGATTGCATTGTAGTCTGCAAATTTTCACATCATTCAATTTCCTCACTTGGTAGCTACAGGGGATTTTAATATGGTGAAACTCCATCTGGCAAAACAAAAAAGTTACTAATGAAAATGCCTTGGGATTATAGTCATATTATGAACCCCGCAGCGGGTCAGCAGAAGTACATGTCGGAACACGTATGTGGTGAATGGTAACTTCCTCATGGGCATGTGTACCATGCTAATAACCACAAACAATTCATCAAACTGAACTAATCCTAGAGCATATCTTGACATTCTAGATAATAATTTGGTATAAGGAATCCTAAAGGCACAGTATATGAAAACATAACTAATATAAATGTTTTATGGGGCTGCGTATTGCCTACAATAGGCTCACAAGTGTCTTCACTCAAAACTCAAATGGATCCTACATCTGGGTCACCAGACAAGTAAAGATGGATAGATGTGGCTTCTATGTTTGAAACCTGGTATGTTAAAGTGCACCTAAACTTACCTAATGTACTTCATGTCCCAAGTTGTCAAACACCCCATTAGATGGAAAAAAGATTAAAAAAAACCTTACCTGTAATGAATAAATGGCAACTGTCCCTCGTTGTCCTCCCTTCAGCTCAGAAAAAGCAATGACACTGACACACACACATCTTTAAGACCATTCAAGTCAGTGACATCCATTGCGTTACCTTAAGAAGCCTATGGAGATACATTGTCAACATTGAAAAAAAATATCTATCGCCACCTAGTGGCCATAACATTACTGCAGTTAATTATCTCGTAGAAGACTGGCAGCCTTTGGGAACTAAGTTGGCCACTCCCAAAGCTCAAGGCACAGCAGATATACAGTACTTTCCCAGCTTTTTGTTAAATAAAGGTTCGCTTTAAGAAAGGAATGTATAGAATATGACGAGAAAAAATGGTAGACATGAAAACCATTATCTACAGCATCTAGGAACAGCCATCAATATATAGTGGAAGGAACCCTAAACACTATAGGTGCCCATATACGCATCGATATGTGTTAGATCGGCCACTTCGAGCACCCTACAAGTTCGTGGTCATCTATCTAGTGCATATGTAATGCGGCCACCCCTGGGTTATCGGACATGACTGTAAATCACAGTCGATGTCCATTGCTTTGGATGGAGACCATGGGTCCCCATGCAAGGCATCTACTGAGCTCGATGAGCTTCTTCGATATTGGGCTGACGTCATCACCCTGAACTCAAAGGCTGATCAATCTTCTGGGAATCGGCCCATGTATGGAAGCCTTAAGTGTCTGCCATTGCTTTAGACATGTAAAACGAACAGCACTTATACATTGTAGCATTGAGGGTAGGATTATGTAGATCAGGATGATTCAACCACTTTTACAACTCCCATCTTGTTCTTAGAGAATCAACATCTGCCTTTCACAGTATATGATGCTCTAAATATAATACTGAGCTATGTTAAAGCTTGACCTGAAAATGTCAGATAAATGTATTTACCACTTGCAAGTAAGGAGAAGGGGGATACAGTTGTAGATGCCGTACTTTTAAACATAACAGGTTTATAATGGGGTGATAAAAAGTTTGTGAGCAAAAAAAAAGTTTGGGTGTGATCTTATTTTGCTTTTTTTATTTTTGAAGTTCCATTTTCAGTAGACAAGTCTTAATTTCCCCTCATGGAGCCTAGAGGTACACTGTTTCGATGCACAAAGCAATAACTTTCTCCTAGAAACACTTCTTCTAACCAGAACATCTAGTTACATAGATGTTTACCAAGCTTAGAGTACCATGACTGTAATTTAGAGGATGAGGTTACTTTATCCCTATGGATATTGGTATGACCGGGACACCTACACAGAACGCGGTGCCATGGTCAACTTGACTGCTCTTTAAACACACGCAATCATTGGAATCATTTTCCTCATTGATGTTTAAAGATAATACACCAGCACAATAACTTTGAGAGATTTCGTATTAAGCTTTTTCATTTTAGATGTTCTTTGTCCCAATACCATTTTCTATCTAGAAAGGCCCAGAGCAGTGAAACAGTGAAGTAAAGGGCCTGCAGGACAGGGATGTAAAGGGGTTAGATAGTAATGGGCTAAAAGGGTGAGTAGGTTCAAATAATAACAATTCTATGGAAAAGTTGGGTAACTGATTGGGCAGCGAAGATGAAGATATATGGGGGTCCCAGGTTGTTCTGATTAGATTTGTCCAGGTCATGGGTTAAAGGGGGGAGGGCATTTCAGTCAGTTGTGAGACAGCAGTAGTGCCTGTTTCTAGGCATTCTGTTGGTGCGATTGTATTCGTCCTATTGGCTCTGGCGGTTGAGGTCTTTGAAGGTGGATAGTGTCATTGGTGTTAAAACGGTTTCTGGGCCCATCTTTAGGTTGTGTCCTATGGTCAGTTGGGTCAACAAAGAGTGGCTTATGTACATGGAAGTGTTTATGGGGATGCAGTGACTTCATAGCGTACTTAAGTCGGTACCTTAGTGGCTGGGGGCTTAATATGTTTTCAGTCACAGCAGACCTATCAGTGGTGGTATGAACCATTGTTCAGAAATATATGTTATGTACTGATGTTATTAAAGGTTTTATTGAAATATTGCTATATTATTAATACATTTTTGGCCATTTAATTTCAAGTCAGGTGTCTGGTCCATTGTTTGAGATAAGTTTGGGTAATGGGGGTTTTGGGTGGTAGGTCTGAAGAGTGTCAGATGGTTTATGGAACTTCCATGGTTCTTCCCCTTCTGTATAGTTCCCTCTTTCTCCCATCTCCTTTCAATTTTCCCTCCCCTCCTTCTCTGAGGCAATACCATTAATAATCTAGTATTGTTAATCTATAACAGCTGATTATTTGTATTATTCTTTTTACACTTATATGTTCATGTAATTGTATCTGATGCCTGTGATATGGTCAACCAATTTTGCAATTTCTAATGTGCTTGATGAGATCCTTATCTTAGCACTTGGGGTGTGGCCTCTCCTTCTAGTTGTATTGTTTTTTCCCTTTCATGTTTCCTTTTTATATAATTTTCATATGGCTTGTTGATTCTAAAGGTAGCCATAGATGGGTCCATTATTTGCGATTCAATCAGTTTTAGTCTACACATCAGGTGGGCAGGAATTCGATTTGTTTGACTTTCTGGCCAATTGAACGTTAATATCAACCCGTGTATGGCTACCTTTACTTGTCCTATCTCCCTGTATTTTGAAAACCCCTAATAAAATGTACAGAAAGGCTGCATCTTTGCCTCTGTTAACCAAAGGGACAAATCTGGCCCACAGTAATCAATAATTTTTTGCCCTACCTTATTAAAACCAAAGAAGATTCATCAAGATTGTTAGTTTGCCCTCCTTCTAGCCGGCGAGCAGTACAGGTGTTCGACCCGCCCTGTTCGCCAGCAAGAAGGAGCTTTCTATTCTTCCTCCTGCAGGATCAGGAGCAGTAAGATCCCGCCGGAGGAAGAATATTTTCACTAGAAGACCGGGTAGAGAACCCGTTCTTTCAGTGAAAAACCGGCTCCGAAAACCGAAAGTGACGTCAGTGCTGTAACATCCGGCAATTGGAACCAGCAACTATGCGTTCCAGGTACCGGATGTGATGCCACTGACGTCACTTATGGTTTTCCAGATTCCCCTGTCGGCAGTGAATTTTGATCTGCCCGTTAACAGGCAGACTTCGGACTATTTTAAATGTCTGATCTGCCTGTTTGCGGACGGACCTGGCCGAAGTTCGGCCATCACTAACGATTGGTCCATATAAGTTACTGAAATATAAAATCAATTGAAGACATATATTTAAACTCACTAAATATTCACCAATGGATGTAGTTGCTGGGTTGATGACACACAATCTTTCAGATATAAGTATTAGCCAAAGCGATTGTCATGTTTTTGTAGATTGCTGAAAATACAATACAAGTTTAATATTTGTAAATAACAATGCTTGAACATTGAGTAAAATATTGTCTGATATGTTGGTATTATTACTGCTGTGGATTTCAAATCTTTTTTCTTTCCTATCCCATTTTCGCAGGGTTTTTTTTTGTATAGAGTCTGCACCAACAATCAATATCAAAGATGAGTCTGTGTTCTACAAAGAGAAAGGTGAGAAGTCTCTCAAGATGTGTAAGTTCTCTGTGGGTGCTCTGGAGAATAAGAAATCTTCATCTCATATCCAAGCTGCAGGAAAAGTCTGATTTGTAAGAATGTAGCATAGAAATAAATGGTTGTACTTCTGTTTGGGTTTTCAATCATTTTCTTTATTTTGTATGCTTTCGTAATGCAGCCTACCACATATTCTTCTTGCAATTAACTTCTAAAATAACATTCTAAATTTCCCATCATTTCAAATCATTCACCCAACAATCCTATTAGGTTTCCCATCTTAGGTATCAAATCAAAAACACTAAAATATTGAAAAATTGTGAACTCAAGCAAAATGTACTTTAAAACAAGACCCCATTGTACCGTCTCATACAAGAAATTGTGGAAACATGTTCTATGAGTTTATCAAACATGCAATGAAATCTTTACTAATTTTTAATTTTTTCTATAAAGGCTGCCATACACGGCACGGATTCGTGCCGGATTCCGGCGCAATGGATTCCGGGCGCGTGCACGCGGATCCATCGTGCCGGAATCCCCTGCAGCCCACCTTGCCCGTTCGATCACACCCGATGGATCAGGGGCACAGAATCGGATCCGAGGAAGAACCAACCTGTTGGTCTTTTCGGGTCCGATTCTGCTCTGATCAGGGGGCGTTGCGGTCAGGGAGGCGATCCATCGGACACAGATCCCTCCCGGATCCGGCCGTACAAGGTGGGCTGCCACGATCGGATTCCCTAATTGGCTGATCGTTCTCACCTGTGGATGCCGGCGGAATCGCCGGAATCCATCGGGTGCTGAATCGATCAGCCAGGGAATCTGTGCCGTGTATGGCTAGCTTTAGAGAAGATCTTGGCAGAAGGAGCTCACTATTCTTCCCCCGGCAGGATCAGGAGCAGTGAGATCCCGCCAGAGGAAGAATTGTTCTTTAGAAGATCGTGCATGAAGTCGGTCTTCTAGTGAGCAGCCGGCTTTTAAACCCGGAAGTGACGGCAGTGACGTCACATCCGGCTAGCGCAACAAGGAACTATGCATTCCAGGTACTGGATGTGATGTCACTGACATCACATACATTTTTTCAAATCAAATTCCTTACCTAGAAGCAGGGAATTTCAATCTGCCCGCAAACAGGCAGACTTCTTTAAAAGTCCGATCTGCCCGTTCGTGGGCGGTCCTGGCCAAAGTTCGGCCATCACTACTTAACATTAAAATAAGCTGTAGATATGAGTGAGGGCTTTACTATGTGTTACAAATAATATTAAATAAAGTTTAATGTCTATAGTGTCATAATTAGTGATGGCCGAACAACGGCCAGATCCGTCCATGAACTTAAAGAAGTTCATGGGTAGATTCAAATTCCCTGCTGAGAACATCAGTGACGTCACATTTGGTACCTGGAATGCATAGTTCCTTGCTACTATAGCCGGATGTGACTTCCGGGTTAATGAGCCGGCTTCTCACTAGAAGACCTCCCCGCCAGAGGAAGAATAGTGAGCTCCTTATCACCGGCGAATGGGGTGGGTCGAACAGGTGGGTGAAAAGTTGAAATGGCCCCATTGAAATTTTTACGATGCAAAATTTCTGCGAAAAAGTAGAAACTTGGACTGCATTGCAAATTTTTCGACCATCCCTAATTGCGCAATTAAATATCCAATCATGATTTACCTTTCATAGTTAATTAAATTAATTATTTTAAACATAGTTAATTAATTTAATTATAAATTAAAGTAGTTTTTACTTTTTTGATGACATTGACAACTGAGCAACACATTATCCACCTCCTGAGTGTTTGTCCCAAGTTAATTGGTAGTTAGTCTACAAACATACCTCACCCGAGCTAACCTTGGGGTATCTTACCGGTCCTGAGGGAGCTCTTCGCCCCCAACGATCCTTTTAGGTTTCCCCTCTTTGGTATCAACAATGGCACAGAGGCCGGAGGGGCTGCACCATGGACCCTTTCAACTACCCATAACATAACTCACCCCGAGCTAACCTCGGGGTATCTTACTGGTCTTTCGGTAGCCTTTCTCACCCAACAATCCTATTAGGTTTCCCATATTAGGTATCAAAGATGACACAGAAGAGGTCGAAGGGCTGCATCATGGACTCGTTCACCTACCCATACCACTCTTTTTAAAAAGTTTGCGTTTGGGTGTGATGCCCAGGGGGTTAAGGAAAACAAAGAAAAGAATAGGACGATATGACTTTCAGAAGCTGCTACCATAAGCATGTGTTTAGACTGTTTACCGCACAGAATTATTGCCCCAAATGATTAAATGAACCCTTTTAGTTAATTTGCAAAAGTTTAAGTGTCACAGTCACATAATGTGTAAACTAGACATCTCTGAGCTCCAGAGAGAACTCCAGGTATGACAATCAATACTGCCGGTTTAAAGCAGCGGGACTCTTTGATAGCAGTTTATATTTTGAAATAGCTCTGATCTGTCGAAGTGAGTGTATGTCATCTCCGTAGAGTGTGCCATGGGAGAAATGATGTCATATTTAATAAAGCCGCCTCAGACACCGGTTTCTAATGGAAGCAATAAATTGGTTATTAGTGGTCAGCGGTTCCTCGTTCTACCGCCAGACAAGGTCAGAGAGCAATGACTAGAAGACAATACGGCCTTCAATGATAATTATTTTCTGAAAGGTTGTATCTCAGTTGTCTATCAGAACCTTGCATGTTAATGGATCTTTTTAGTTTCTAATTTAAGCACTGATTCATGATGAAGTACAATGAGTAGTCAATCAAATTTTTACAATAAATACACTTGTTCCAATGTTTACTAGTGACTCGTGTCATTTACCCAAGATCCTTAAGTTATGCTCTCTAACGAAGCTTTGAGAGGAAATTATTTTAAAACATTGCTGGTGTGCATGGTCCTGCTCTGCAGATATTGAGACAAACCAATACGAATAACTTTCCAAGGCCTATACAGAGTGAGGCGTTACACTCACAATCACATTCGATTTTTGTGAATGTGTACAAACCACTACTACTAAGTGTAAATTGAATTTGAAAGCACTTGTAGAAAATAAATGGGGGGGGGGGGGGCTTCACTAGTCTCACATGTCCCACATGTATAAGGACCACAACATTTGTAGCATATCTGTCATTAACTTTTTTATTTGGAAGTCACTGCAGGACTACGAAAATCCTTCAAAATATATTTGTACACTATATTTAGCCAATAGAGATGGGCAATGAGATGCCCAAATTTCTACATTAGCATGCAAATGCATACAAAACAAACAAGGTTTAACAGTTGCTGGGCTTGATTGGCTTAGTTTCAATCTGCATACAATTTACATGTAATTTGCATACTAATCAGGGTGAGCACTATGGGTGGCCATAGGGTGCCAGGCCCTCCAAGTCACTTCGGCATGCCCCTCAATTTGGCTCCCCCCATCCACACTTAGTTAGGGTGAGACAAAGGAGTACCACCAACTCCCCACCTGCCCCTAGCACCCTGATTAAAAATGTGCTATCCCACAGCTCTATTGGCTTTGTAGTGTACAAGTATCTTAATGATCATCTAATGATCATCATGTATATTATAATTTAATTCTATTAATTCGTGTTGCTATCTGCATTTACAGATGAATGGGTCATTGTGAAAATTGATGTGTGGTGCTGTGATAGGATGTAACCATTTGTCGGTTTGTGTAATTCTCTCTTTATTGGCTAACAGTAAAGTGGAGGAGGGATAATAGTATAAGATTATTTCAAGGATTGGGCTCTGTGTCCTAGGTCCAATGAAGGCATGTTTTAAAAATGAAGCATACCCATACATTTTAGAGAATTCTACATCAAACTGTTGCAGAATGAAAGTTCATAAAGCAATGTACACAAACATGTGCTTGTGTGTCTTTGATGTGGAAGAACTAATGATATCAATACTGGATTTCTGATGAATGGCAACAATTCACACCAATACACCCGCCCTCCAAAATATTGAAATGCCTTAGGGCAGACATGGCACACTCAAATACACAGCAGGCCAACTTGGACAAATTCGCAGGCCAACCATGACGCTTCTTGAGAAAATGCCTACAACTGAGGACGTTTTTCCATTAAATCAATTATAACAGTGAACCTTTTCATATGGGAACAAGCTTGAATTTTGCTTAAACATTCAATCTGGAAGTAGTTGAGGAGACAGTTTAGAACTTATTAACCCCTTTTTTGTGTTTTAAAAGTATTTATGAATACTATAACATATATGATGTAAAATTAATGTATTTGAAAGTAGTATTTGATTATGGTATCATATAGATTGTGTGTATTAGATGTTGTCTAAAACTTCAACACAAACTTATGCTAGCCATACACATGCCGATAAGCGGCCAATTTTTTATCTGACCGACGGGCGTGCGCGCTCGCGCCGTCGGTCAGGTTAAAAATCGGCCGCTAATCGGCATGTGCCCACATGGGGCGACAGATCCCTGTCGCCCCACTGCTCGGCTGGGCAGAGAACAGACATGTCCGATCTTCTCTGGCTGATGCAAGCTGAGGCAAGCCGATGCTATAAGCTGCAATGAAGACGTCTTCATTGCAGCTTATGGCTGGCACACAAATGGTGCCCGGCCGACTGAAGGGGCCCCATAATGCAACGGGGTGCAGACGTGATGACGTCATCACGTTTGCACTCCGGTGCATATCGGAGTAGGTCTGTCTGACCTACTCGGCATGTGTATGCCTAGCACTAGAATATCCATCTCCTACATTTCAAGTAACAACAAACACAGAAGAGCTAACCGGCTCTTTTTTAGGTAATTTTAAACACTTTCACAGAGCTTAATTGTGCAGTCTTCAGTCACTTCACTTATAACCCTGTGAGCATCTAGACTTGGCAGAGCTAAAGTGTTATGACTTCAAATAGTTTACACGATAGCTTTGTATTCAGTTGGACAAGCAGTGTAAGGAATATTATTCTGTAAAAAACATGAATTTATGAATGGTAAGGTAAAAAAAAAAACTGTTGCCAGCCATTACTTGCTGTAAGTCTTCCATTGCATTCAGTATTTGCTTATTTTAGGCTAAAGTTCTTGTTAGAAGGATCATCATCATTAAGCATTTGACCCAAAGACATTTGGACCCAAACTATTCTATGCAATTCTCCTTGTTCAATATGGAATTTGAAATTTTGTGTGCCTATTCTATAAACTATGTTGTCCAACTTCTTATTGGCCATACATCTATCTGACCTGCCTTTGTTCTGCAGTGATATTATCTGTGAAGACGTGTTGTGGGACTCGCCACAACATGTCTTCACAGATAATATCACTGCAGACGTCCAATGACAGTTGTGTAAAGCTGTAATCACACTCTGTACAAAATCCTATGGAGATATGTTTTCCCCATTGAAAAAAATGATCTAGCCCCATCTAGTGGCCAATTGTGTTACAGCAGTTTAGTAATCCAAGAAGACTGAAATCTGAAAATTGACAGAACAGTAGGTTAGTATCTTATTTTAGGATTGTGCAGCACTTCACTTATTTGTGCTGGCTTAGTGGTAAGTAAAAATTTAATTTAAATATATATATATACATATATATATAGTTTTCAGTATATATCCTCTGTTAAGCCCCCCATTTTCCTTTAGATTACTCCATACAATTGTCTTTATATCTACTGACAACTATGTAGTATAGTGGCCTTCCTGATAGAATACATAGTGATTGGAAGGTCCTCATAGGTTTAGAAAGGTCAGCATAGGTTTAGAAAGGTCTTCATATTACATGGTTTAGGTAGAAGAATTTTTGATTGTATAGAAATCGTATGGTAAGAGATGTAAGGTCTTTAAGCCAGCCATAGAAGTTTCGATCCATGGCCGGCTTGTAGCAGACTCCTCACAGGGTGGTGAAGTCACCCCACTTTGAGGAGTCAGCTAGAGAACTGACAGAAATCATGTGTGCTCCACCAACAGACGCGATTGTAGCCAATTAACTTGGAAGGGGAGGAGACTCTCCCTCCAAATTAACTGCCTACAGCAGGATCGGACACAAAAAGAACCTGCAGGACAGATCCGCGTGCAATCCGACCTGCTGGCTTTTTTGGTCGGATCCTCAAGTTGGGCTCCCCTTTAGTTGCGGGTGACCGACCATCATGTGTTCCGCGGGAGCACACACTCCCACAACTATGGGTGGGAATAGACGGCCCGGCTTTAGCATGAGTAAAAAGCAGAGGTTTCAAACATCTTGCATAGGGATGGTGACTATAGATCTAACATGCTTCACACATAACAACCAATCTACCATGTACTTGGCTCTCTTTTGTTATTCAAGCAACAACAAGAAAAAAAACCTGAATGGGTTTTTCTCAGCAAATATAATAAAAAAAATATCATATTTAACAAACACAGTAAAAGTCACCAACATGTCTGCAAAGACGTGAAAATGAAGGTGGATCACTGGCTAAGGCATGCTGCTATTGTGACTGTTAACATCTATTGAGGATAGAAGAGAAGCAACACTTTTAATTAAGTAGAACAAATTTTCTTTCTTAAACCTTTAGAAAGAAACTCGAAATAAATAAAAAACCCAATACAGTCACCATGGCAACCTCACTGAGGATACATGAAGGAAAATTAACCAGAATTGTATAAGACATAGAAATACTAGAGTCAGTCTGCTGTATTACCATACATCAAGCCGGAAGAAGGTACAACCAATTATTTGTATAGTAAACATTATCTCTAAGTTAGAAAATATATGAGATCCAGTATACAGGAATCCCAGACAGCGCACACATTTGCTGGCTTTTTGCAGTATTTATGTTAAGACCATTTGCAGATAAGAAGCTTTTGGTTAAACAGCAACACCACAACGTATAATTGGCACAATGTCCTGCTGGCCATTCAACACAATGTGTGGCTACCAATTTTAAACTACAATAAAAATTAAAAATAAATCAAATGTAATTAATAATTTGTATAGAGTGCAACCATCTAATAGAGGAGAGAGCTGTTCTTTGACCTGAAGGATTAACCTCCTTAACTTGAATTCCCAGAGTGGCTCTATCAAAATGCGTTGCCGACTCACCACTCCTGAGACACTGCAGGCTCTGACCGCATCACCAGATTCAGATCTAGATTGGTGAAGGTAGCAAGAACACAAATGGAGGATAGGACACTCCAGGTATGTCAGCGACGGATACAAAAAGGTAAACTTGGGATTTTTATCTATAGGGATCAGTTTGCCTAGATCAAGACTCCGTATAAGTAAGTCATGTTTATTATTTTTAAGTTTTAAACCAAAAGTGGTAACCTCCAGCCACACTCTGGGTTGTTTACCTGATCCAGACAAGCAAGTGAGGTCTATCAGACTCCTGTGTCCTGGTTGCATATCTCTGGCGCCATTGATGATGGCAGGAAAGTGCAGATGCCCTCATTGTCCACCAGTAATGCTTGCCAGGCATAGGTATTCCAAGTTCTTGCATAGATGTGAGGTGGTGGCATGACCGAGACAGGAAATTGAAACAGATTACATTTCAATATTCCACCACAACAAAACAGACAGGGTTGTCAAGACAGGAAGGTCAATAAGGTCAATAACAAGAATGAAGACACCATAACCAATATGGCAGACTCCACAGCTCTTCCCCACTGACTCAAACGTCCATAAGGCCCATGATTGTAAAGACTTTACCTAGCTTGCGTTTTTTAGAATTTTGCATTCCTCAATTATTAAGGAAAACCTCCAATTAATAGGTACCCAGCATAAAAAACCAAAGTCCAAGAGGTACTCATACAGTACCCCTTATTGACTTTTTCATATTTCGGTGCCTCAATGGCAGTTAGTGATGGCCAGGTCCGTCCGCGAACGGGCGGATCGGACTTTTAAAGAAGTCCGCCGTCCACCTGTTCACGGACAGATTAAAATTTTCCCCCTTTAGGCGGGGAATTTGAATCGGAAAAACCGGAAGTGACGTCAGTGATGTCACATCCGGTACCTGGAACGCATAGTTTCTGGTTACAGGAGACGGATGTGACGTCACTGACTTCCTGTTCTCGAGACGGTTTTTCACTAGGAGACCGGCTTCATGCCCGGTCTTCTAGTGAAAAGATTCTTCCGCCGGCAGGATTCTGATTCTGCTGGAGGAAGAATAGAAATCTCCTTCTCGCCAGTGAACAGGGTGGGTCGAAAACACGTACTGCTCGCCGGCGAGAAGGAGGGTGAACATCTTGCGGGCAGTTTGGCCATCACTAGTGGCAGCGTTTGTCTAGTGATGCCTCTTGCTTAGGTGTTGCAGCCTCTGGGGCCTTTAAAAAAAAGGTGTTTAATAACAGATCATCATTTCACAAATTATGTGACTTCTTAGCTTTTTATGGTGTGAATACAAAACAAAACATTGAACTGAAGGCTGTAATGTACTGTATATTACATTTGGCTACAGGTACGAGAAAGACATTATATCTGTCAAGTTCAATAGTTCTAGTGAGACTTCTCACACACACAAAGTTGTTCCTAGTTTTAGTTTCTGACTAAAACATAATAGAGTTGCAACTCAAACCACATGAGTTCAGGTAGATTTACAATCCATTATATTAACTAAACAAACAACACATTTCAGGTACCACCCATCATTCATCAAGGTTTCAACCATATACAGTATATGTTATATTCTTATATCCATGTATGAGACCGTATCCATTCACCATACAATCTGTCTATGAAGATGTTGATTGCCCAAGCACTGGATGTGAAGATTTTGGAACCACCTTGTTCTACATACATAATCCCATCCACGGTATATGTATATATATATATATATCAACACCCAATCTTCATGCTTGTTTCAGATGTGTGATTGAAACTACTAAAGCCCCAAAACATCCCCATTGCCATTCATTCTATACAATGAGTTCAGCAATGGCACCTTGTCATGAGCTCAGAGATAGGTCCAATTTAACTATAGGAATCATGGGAATGTTCTCAGACATGGATCAGATATTTGTGCATGCTCGGTTATTTACATAGCCCCCGGAACTTTAGAATTTATATAGCCAGAAATAAATTGTTGCTGCAGTATGTTTTCTGTGATTAACTGCTAGCTATATTGTGATGTTTCATGCTTTTGTGTTTCTGTGCTAATTAGTAGACTCCTAATTACCATATGGAATCCTCCCTTCCACAAGGAAGGCCGGTAATATAATGTTACATTGTGTTACAATTAACATGCATTAAAGCTGATATGTACCAATGTATTCTAGACAAAGGGTCACATGTTTTATGATTACGTCCACATTATTCTTTCATGCCTGTCTCTAGGGGGATTTTTGTTTTTATTTTCGCATACACATCATTGTATGGAAAAGCATTATTTTGCTTGATTACATTATAGTTAAGCTTGTGTTAACACATGCATGCACATTGGGGTTGACTTAAAGAGTGAACCATAATCAAAATAATCTCTTGGACATAACATCTACCTTTTTAGCCACCTAATTAGGAAATGAACTGTGAAAGTAACATCTAAGTTGCAGACAAAGTGTTTTGTATGGAAGAACCTCAACTCAATTTGGAATGTACTCATACCATAAATAAATCAAGAGAACACAAGAGAAGGTGAGCTTCACTACGATAATCACTCGATAGATGAGGGACAGACTGCAGAGTGATGACGTCATCCCGCTGCAGCCAGACCCTCAGCTGATTGGTGGACACCCTTTGTGTGCTGGCCATTACTTTTAATGAGGTCAGCCAGGAATTTTACCGGCATGTCGGATCACCCTGGTAGATTCCTGATCTCACCAGGCAGGCCCACCCAATTCTTGGCAGAGCGACCTCTGGGCGATTGGTGGTGTGCAAGGCGGTTGATTGACCAAAAAACTTGGTGAAAATTGTCCCGTGTTTGGCTACCTTTATTCTTAGTATCTATTTAACAGAGTGTATGTATAATATATATACATATATCTCATAACACTCTAGCAATATGGCTCTGCTTTACTTGCACTAAAGTAGAAGAAGAAAATATGTTACAGGGGGTGGCGCTATTTACATCCATGTAATAGGGGTGGCACCTGTTTTTTCGCCATGACCGCAATAGGGGCAAGGAGGTTAAGAAGCAAGCTTTCAGAAAATCGCAGATCCCTCTTTAAGCCTAAATACAATTCTAACATTTTATAACGCTCTACTATTGATAATACATTTGAAAAATACCCATGGAAATCCTTTATTAATAAAGGACCCATACACCCTACAATCTTACCATACAATTTCTATACAATCAACGTTGGTTCTACCAAAACCATGTAATATGAGAACCTTTCTAACCCTTTCAATCAGTATGTATTCTATCAGGGAGGACCCGGCACTACATAGCAGTGATATAT
>CM070037.1:17645067-17664545 GCA_036250615.1 Ptychadena robeensis
CCCCCCCCCACAATATATATATATATATATATATATATATATATATATAGAAATAATTACATGTAAATCCACAACATAAACTTTTGACCCGAGCTTGCCAATCCCCTATTGTTCTGGCAATCTGTAAAACAAATCCTTACCTGTGAAGAGATATTTGTGTATTTTCCCCATCGCTTCTCCTATCTCTGGCTCCCTCTTCAGCCCGTCGAGTTTTTAAATGTGTCTAATGGCAAATTCCTAAACCCCAGCTCTTCTGGATGGTTTACTTTCACTATGTGTCCTTTGAAAGACATTGTATGTGGAGGTCCCCAATGGCTGTCGTCGTTATGACAGCTTAACCCAAGACTGGAAGCTGCACAGAAACCGAAATGGCGACTTCCACAGATGACAGTAGGGTAGGCAAGTATATTATTTTTAGGTTTTTTAGCAAGTTTGAGCTATTAGGACAGTTTACAAATAAGTACATTTATTACATTTTTTCTAGTTTAAGTGTACTTTAAAAGGTGCCTCTAAATACATTATTTAACGTAGCACAGTCTTATTTCCAAAAATGTCTTATGAATACCATTCAGCATATGATCTGTGCAGGAAGCCTATAGGGTCTAATGGTTTTATACCTTGAAGTTCAAGCAAATGGAAAATAGTTGATCTAAAATATGTGCATGCAGACTGCAACTGAACCAACCAATTGAATCAAAATCAGCAGTTCCACACTTTTATTGGCTCAGTTGCAGTTGAGTCTCGATTTTTTTGCATCTCATGATCATTTCTAGATTTTCTATGTAAAATGGGTGGCCTATGGGCTGGCAAACTACTAATGTTATGCATAAAGAAATGACCCAGCTATTTATCTGCAACCCGTATATACATACATTTCCCATTTATTGGACACAGAGTCTTGCACAGATGATTGAGTTTTGAAGAAGATTATATCTCAACTCATTAAAATACTCTCTGCTGTATACACTGGGCAGGACCTCCATTTATTTTCATTCCACTCCTTTAACTGCTATGTCACTTTTATTTATGCATGATAAACTAGCTAAGCTGAGCTCAGTTAGAATTCAGAACAAAAATTGTATATAACATGGTTAATAAACAATGCTTATTGTTTGCATATATATTTGCAGGGTTTATCTTTAGTTTTTTTTTATTCAATAAATGTATTTGACTTCGTATCAGACACTTTCTGTATAAAAAGGCACCACTTGCACCAGTTGCACACGTTCCAGTTCTGATGCTAAAATTCCTGAATATGGCTATGGAGAAGATCCAACATGATGGCAAGCTGTGTTGCCCTGGGTGCTCTATTTCAAATGGTCAGGTTTTTTAGAAATTTGTACCATTTTAGCTCTTCTGTTCAATCCGGTAAGATGGGCTTATTATTCTTTCTAGACCAACATTTTTGTTAGACCTACTGTTTAGAGATTACCTCTCCCTTCTAGTTGGAATAATATGACCCTTGTCATGCCAAGTTGACAAGATTCTTATGCCCCTGCTTCCAACATCTTCAACAACAGACTGTTTACTTGCTGTGGTAACTGTGCAGGCTCTCATAAGCTTCCCTATCCAGAGGAGAGGGCGGGGCCACTTTGTTGCTGATCGGTAGTGAGTTTTGGATGGTCATCCAGAGATCACCAACAGCTTTCCTGTGTGATCTATTGATCAGTTTTGAACCACACTTTGGGGATCTGTTGGGATTGGCCAGGAGTCCATATATTAGTCTCTACCCGGGAAAGCTCTGTACCTGTGACAGCTTCTTTTCGTCTGTACTGCTGGGTCTCTTGCTTTGTTCATTGCAGCTCTGTATATTGGACTGATATGCTGTGTATCTGGACCACTCCTATGTTTAAATATTTGATACTGTATTTGTTGGATTGATCTCCTATGCATGACCTCCACTTTGGCTGTGTATTTGCTCATTATGGGTAAAATTTCAAGAAAGAGCTCAATAGTTAGATAGGGACAAAATATTGTTACCCTATGTTATGTGCCCAAACAAGGACTCTAAATCATTAGATATATGAAACCTGAAGATCACAAAAATAAGGGGCAATTTCCAATCATTTTCAATATAGAGAGTTTGGAGTTCAACTGATCCGCTGATCAACTGATCCCCTTTTTCTGCATTCGATTTTTAAACTGATCGACCATCCGATTTCGGAATCGATTTCATTTGCAAAATTGATCGCAGACTGCAACATATGATGTCTTCAAATCCTGGACGATTCTATCCTGAAAGTCTCAATATGTCTTGCACGCACACATTTATGAGTTTGGAGTGGTGTTAGCTGAAGAACTGGCCAGTGACCAACAGCACACAAACAAAGGTAATTTCAAAGGTAAAGAATCATAGATGGATCGCTTAAAACGATCGCATTAGACAACTAACAGCACTAAATTTATGTGCTTTTGACTACATTTTTCAAACAGAACGAATCCGTGCACGATCGATTTTACATGCGATTTAGGGCAAAATCGATTGATCAGACACTTTGGACATGCATTAACTTGTATCCGATCGATAGTGCGATCGATTTTGTTAAACAATCGCACTAAAATTAAACAGAAAATCGAGACGTCTATGCCCAGCTCAACTGATGTCATTAAAAAGCTTTTGGGATGTCTCATGTTCCTTCCTCAGGCTTAAAAAGGAAACAGAAACATCCCAAAATCTTGTTTTTTCAATGACATCAGTTAGCCAATAAACTGTATCACTTAAACTCCAAACTTCACTAACACGGTGCAACGCTCTACTAATGCAATAATTTTCACATAAGTCACATTAAACAATTAAAACATAGATTACTTATTGTGCACAATGCAGTTTAGTGTTCAGAGTAAAACATAAGGTGTAGCATTCATATAAATATTTCAATAATTTTTATTATGTACAACCAAAGATAACACAAAACTTTGTCCAGTCCAGAGCCCTCTGGACTTTCAGATTTTAATTTAATCAAAGAGTTCTGGCTATGGATGGAACTCTGTTTTGTACCTAACATACTTTATGTCCCTTGCTGGCAAATACCCTGCAATTATAATGACCCTGTAAAAAAAAGTCATTAGATTATCCTAAATGTCCCTCACTGCGCCTCCCCTTTTTTCAAAAACCTTTGGGGCTGTTTTACAAAGACAGTTTGGTGACTGAAATCAGTTGAATCATCACAAACCCGTGGAGATTTGTTTGTGGTGGCCTCTAGTGGCCATATGCATTTCTATAGTCCATTTACTGCAGGCTGCACAGTGATGTACATGGTGACTGTCACAAACAAGAGCAGAACAGGTAAATATTTTTAGGATTTTTTGGGGGGTTTTTGGTAGTTTTTCTTGGCTCTGGATAATAATTGCAATGGATCATTTAACGTATTTTAAAACTTGTTAAAGGTTTGTCAACTCTCCCCAACAATTTTCCTATCCATGGCTTTGTTGTCATGAAAAATAAGGTAAAAACCAGTTTATTGCAGACGTGTACTCTACTGTGATCTCAATAAATTGTCTCTCTAACTTCCACTTTGTTCCATGAGTTTACAAGCGTGGCCTCTGGTGTGTTGAGTGCCACTGTACATCATCGGATACTGAACTTCCTGAAGTCTTTATTACTTCTCTGAACTAGGCCATAGTCATCCCCAGATAGAAACAAAACAAAAAGCTATATCTCACTCTGCCTATGTTACGTGGCTTCGATCACAAAACAAAGATTGCACATTTTGGAGTTGTTTTTTTTTTATTCTGACAAAGAGAAAACCAAATGATCATCATAGAAAAGCAATTTATTTTCTTTCAAATAAGATATACTCCTAGTTCCCTTGTATCAAAAGCACAGGGAATTAAAACTCTGTCCGTTCGGGATGGTTTTTATTATTTCACATCAAATTCAAAAACACTAAAGCACTTTTGTTCTACGGCTGA
This sequence comes from Ptychadena robeensis, assembly GCA_036250615.1. Classification (NCBI taxonomy): domain Eukaryota; kingdom Metazoa; phylum Chordata; class Amphibia; order Anura; family Ptychadenidae; genus Ptychadena; species Ptychadena robeensis. Next base: position 17,648,980 of record CM070037.1, read on the forward strand.
CAGAGATAAAAAAAATATTTAGTACAAATAAAAACAAAGGGTCGGTAACATTTCAATTTCTTGGAAATTGGGTCTTAAAAAACATGACACCATCCTTGTCGTATTATCCTTCTAAAAATATCAGTTGCTTTGCTGTCATACTGATCCAATGACATTAATACTCCCTAATGCCCGTATTATTTAGCAGCAGCAATACCGAATAATACAGATATTATATAAAAAGTAACATGAGACCAGAAAACTGAGAAACAGGAGACATATGAACAGAACTGGGTGAAAAGAGTAAGGGTAGGAAATCGAAAGGTAATGGGCCACAGGAAAGTATGTATAAAAAGATAAAAAAGGGAAGAGTACAACAAAAAGGAATTATAAAAAATAATCAAGTCAAAATAACAAAAATAAGACTGAAAATGAAATACAATGATAAATTAGATGTGAAAACAATTACCATATTTTCCGGCGTATAAGACGACTGGGTGTATAAGACGACCCCCAACTTTTCCACTTAAAATATAGAGTTTGGGGTATACTCCCGGTATAAGACTACCCCTTCCAACACACACCAAATAAAAATAAAAAAAACATCAGATTTGCTTTCAATATGGTATTTAATTCTTATGACATGGGCAAACTGCCTGCATGTCACAGGAAATGCACTGGCAAATGTGCCGGCGCATGTCATTTTTTTCGCCAGCTCAGGGAAAAAGCAGTCGACCCATGGCCTTACATATGTCTACTCTTTTTTAGTCATTTACTTTCCTAATTTTACACCCGTAACTGCAACCTCTCATATTAATGTTTGCTTGTGGTTATCCAAGTGACACAATTTGTATACATTTAATTCAAAGAATTTTGGCAATCAAAAATGTAACTGATATCATGTCAAATGAAACAGTGAAGGCTATTTAATGTGTTTGAGCTGCAATACCAGTTTCAGCCACTGGAGCCACAGCCTTTAGTGAGCTCGTCGGCTTCGTCTCACACTTCGAGGAGGGAAAGAGGGAAGGGGGATGTCTGACAGGCAGACTCCTCTGGCTCAGAAGTTTCAGCACTCTGCGTATAAGACGACCCCCGACTTTTTAGAAGATTTTCCTGAGTTTAAACGTAATCTTATATGCCAGAATATACAGTACATTGATATTAATATATCATATTAGCAATAGTAGAGTGTTGTACTATGTCAGCCATCGATGAATACAGAGAGTTTGGAGTTCAATTGATCCCCTTTACTGGCTAATTTATCTTTTTTTTTCTTGGCTAATTATCCCCAATAACTCTTCCTAACTCAGATCAGTATCTTAGCTAACCCAGTTATCAGTTGTTAAATTGTTTAATTATTATGTGTATAAATGTGAGTCGCAAAAAACAGAATTGTATTAAGCCTGAAGAAGGGATCTGAGACACATGACTTCAGTTAGCCAATAAACAATATCACCTGAACTCCAAACTCTCTGTAATATATCATATTGGAATATTTGTTAATTTGTTATTTTTATTTGTTAATCCAAAAAGAAAATACATAAAAAAGACATACCGTATTTTCCGGCGCATAAGATGACTGGGTGTATAAGAAGACCCCCAAGTTTTACAGTTAAAATATAGAGTTAGGGATATTCTCGCCGTATAAGACTACCTCTTTTCAAATGCACAATAAAAATAAAAAATATTATGTCTACTCTGACTTTCAACCCCCAGAAATCTAAAAATGTAATGTAGTGTAATACAGTTGTGTATGAAGTGAAGTTTTTGTACAGCTATTTAATGTGTTCTAGCTTTAATCTTAATATCCCTGTAATACCAATTCCAGCCACAATGCACAATGTTGCTAGTGAGCACACTTGCCGTCAGTAGCAGCCAGCTACTTTCAGGAAGGAGAAGGAGGGGCTGGAGGGGGATTCTGAAGATCTCTCTCTCTGTCGGCTCCTGATTGCCAGCGCGCAGCGTGGGGAGCATGGATCGGGGGAGCAGACCTCCGGGCTACCCTAGATGGTCGGCCCCTAGCACCCTAGCAACCTCTGACGACGACACCCGGCGTATAAGACAACCGCCCACTTATGAACATATTTTCCTGTGTTCAAAAGTCATCATATACGCCAGAAAATACATAACCTGTCTAGTGCTCACTTACTGATTTAGGGAAGAATGATGGGAAGTGACATCATTTGGAACAAGGAAGTACTGATGTGGAGTGATACATCCGCATTCCAAATACCGGACGTGACGCCACAGACATCTCTTCCTGTATCGGAAGGTTTGCCGCCCACTGTGGTGCATCTTTACTATAGGGGCAGAACATTGCAGGATTTCTTCAATATCTTTCAAAGTAAGTTTTTTTTTGTGGGTATTTTTAACATTATCCCCTTGAAGTAAGTTTTTCCACCCTCTTTATTTCCACTAGTTTGTTATTATATAGTTTATTACATCCAGCGATATATATATTCACAATTACAGTTTTCGATTGCCAAGCCACCGAAATGTGTTTTTATCAAGCCACATTCCCTTTTCCTTCAATAGGCATCATTTATCTTTTGAAGCTCTTGGAAAACCATTGGATGTCAACTCCTTCGCAACCACAAAGTTGTTTTTTCACTTGCTATCATACATTTTTATATCAACAGTCAAATTCCATTGTAAATGTATGGTAAATGTGCCAGAAAAGGTTATTATGTCTTTGTCGACAGAATAAGATATATAGCAGAATAGAGATTGGTATAATGTATGTGAATATCCCTATACATCATTCCCTTGTCATCTCTTATCTAGAAATATTTTACAATGATTTGCCTTTACCTGAGTGAGTAATCTAAGTATGCATCTGTAACAATCTATTTATTGTATATATGTCATGACATACAATGAACAAACTATTCATAGCCCATTTACGCTGAACTAAAGCTTTCACATCAATGGTTTGTGTAGGTTCTTCTTATGTATCATAATTTCATACCCATTAGTTTGCTTGGTCGCCTCATTTTCAAGCTCATATAGCTCTTACTTGATATTCCAGGCCCACCCATAATGATGGTGTAGGATCAGGAGCCCATGTTGACATTACTACAGGTTCCTGGTGATGTAAAGCACTCTTCTGGACCCAAACAAAATGCAATGAAAAGCAACAAGAAGCACAAGTGATGAACTTACTGGATTTTAAGTAAGAATTAAATAGGAGAGAAATTAGACATGTTAATTATTTTAGGGCGTGATGTAATCCCATGGCTTTTTGGCAACCATGTTTCTATGTTTCTGGAAATAGCAGAAGACCAAATATTGAAAATCAAGAAGTTCTTCTTGTGTATCGCAATTTCTTACCCATTAGTTTGTTTGGTCACCTCATGTTTAAGCTCATATAGCTCTTATTTGATATTCCAGGCTCACCCATAGGGATTCGATTTCCATTCTCTCAATGGTAGAGGTTCAGGAGCCCATGTTGACATTACCACAGCTTCCTGATGATGTAAAGTACTCTTCTGGACCCTACCAAAATGCAATGTAAAGCACCAAGAAACACAAGTGATGATCTTACTGGATTTAACATAAGAATTAAATAAGAGAGAAATGAGATATGTTAATTATTTAGGGGCATAATGTGATCTGTTACAACTCAACAAAGGTCCTGTAACTGAAGGGAACATTTACAGTTTTATATGATAAATAGGTATGAAGGAATAACACCCCCCTGTATATTTTAACAGGAACATTAACATGCTGGTTCACTGGCTGGATCGCAATCTTGACTGGTCCTCTTTGCTTTTTCTCTCACTGTCACCTGGACTGCGAAATCATCTTTGTCACCTTGGCTCCCTTCTGCATTAACAGCATTTAAATCAGCCCAGTGCTGCGCTCCGCTCTGTTCATTCACTGCAATGGTGTATACACATGACCATAGAGGCTATGAAGTAGTGTGATCACACTCAGATGTCAGTGTTGTGTATGTGTGGAGGAGAGCATAGAACAGGCAGGATTAAAGAGCTTAAAGAGCATGACGTGGCCCATGGCCCATAGTTTGCCCATAGCTAGGCAACATACATCCTTTTTCTTGCAGTTGGCAGTATAATACATATTTAGTGATGGAGATGGAGAAAGGATTGGCAATCTTTCCTTAATCCTTCATTGGTCACTTTGACCTTTCTCAAACTCTCAAAGACAACGCTTAGCTTCATTAGTGGGTAATATTATAAGCATTACTTATTATTTTGGTCTAACCCTTCCAGTTGTTTTTTCCTCTTACGAACACTACAGTTCTTAAGAACTTGACAGAAGCCTTTACAAAATAAAGCAAACTACATTCTATAGCAACAGCAACACCAGTACCAAAATAGGCTTATTACTTTAATTGAATTAGGAAGACATCATTAGACACAAACATTGCCTGCAGATCTTTACTCTCTCTTTACTCTAATGGCTATAATTGCATTTTTACAAATAGCAGGTGGGGGATTCTTCATTTTCTAGACTTTCAATCAATGTTGGGGGTGGGGTATAAACTGGGAAAATTGCTAATATCTGAGCATGTTTTCCAAAAAGTGATTTGTTTTGTTGCAAGTACCAAGTAGCTGTTCTTTTTAAACATGGACGTTTTCAAAATTGTTTTCAATAAGACAGAATGCATAAGGATCACCCTGTGGCAGCCAGAGCAAGGTGACTAGTAGAGATGATCGTTTTATTTTCTATTTCAGCTTACTAACTTTTTCAGGAAAGCTTCTCTGATCTCTGAGATCATTTATTTAGGCTTAATACCTTAACTTCCTGGGTAGTATTGGCATTTCATAATTTCTGTTCTAAAAGCCTTACAGGTGATGTGAAGATTCAGGATGCTGGAGGACAATGTGGGTTTGCCTGCACTGGGTAAGCTAGCTTGATTGTAGCACTGGGTTAATGCTATTAATAAATAAATCTATTACACTAAGGCTTACTTTTTAGGAAGTTAATAAATCTGAAGAAGCAATATGTCATCAGAAATTACTCCCATACTTGGTAATTAGTGATGGCCAAACATCGGCCTGGACTGTCCGCGAATGGGCGGGTCGGACTTTTAAAGTCCGCCGTCCGCCTTTTCGCGGACACATTCAAATTCCCCGCCCCTAGGCGGGGAATTTGAATCGGAAAAACTGGATGTGACGTCAGTAACGTCACATCCGGTCCCTGGAACGCATCCTGGAACGCATAGTTCCTGGCTAGGGGAGCCGGATGTGACGTCACTAACGGCACTTCCTGTTCCGAGCCGGTATTTTCGCTACAAGACCGGCTTCATGCTCGGTTTTGTAGTGAAAAGATTCTTCCTCCGGCACGATCTCGCAGGTTCTGATCCTGCCAGAGGAAGAATAGAGATCTTCTTCTCGCCGGCGAACGGGGCGAGTCAAACAGCCATACTGTCCGCCGGCGAGAAGATGGGCGAACATGCTTGTTCACGGCCGAACTGTCCGCCCCCCGCCAAGGTGCCCCCCACACAACCACAAATACACTTTCTGATAGTGGCATCATGCAGTTTTTGCATAAATTAAGTTCAAATTTAAAGTCGAAGTTCCGATTTTCAAAATTTTTACTTGACTTTGAACTTAATTTGTGAAAAAACTATTTATGTTAGAGACATACGTTTTTTTTTTTTTTTGGAGCATACCCCCAGCCCTTCTCTACATCTCCAGCAAGATTTGTGATGATGCCATGTTCAGGGGCTTTGCAATTAACTTGAAACCGTCGAAATGGTTGAATTTTTAAAAAAAAATTCGACCATCTCTACACCCTAGATGGTTGGGTCTGGGCCGAGAGGGATACCTCAAAAGCTTGCTTTAATAAGTTCAGTCATCCAATAAAAGGTATCACTCCAAACTTTCTGTATTCATCTATGGCCAACACATTTCAACACTCTACAATACTTAATTAAGTTTAATGGCAAGTCAAAATTTCAACTTAATTTTGATTCTTGGTTCTGATACTATATATAGGAGAACTATACATTACATTGCTTGTTGATGTTGACCACCTTTAAGATATTTTGCAATGGACTGGAACCCATACTAGAGTTTCCATTTGTTAACTTGATCCATCGTAGGCTCCAGGCCCACCCTTCATAGTCATCCTTAGAAAATAATTTACACAAGAAAATATGAGGAAACCTTTGTACATCCATTGGGATGGATTCCTTTAATAGATGTGTGTATTTCAACACCCAACACCCAAACAAGAGCCATGTTAATGTCATTAGCCGCTTATTCTGCACTGATTTTTCAAGTGGCTCAATCCATTAATCAGAATCAGGATGCTTTTCCTATTACAAATCTAGGTCAGCGTTCTTCTCTTAACAGCATCTTCCCCTTCCATTTTTAAGTACAGAAAAGTGTAAATAATCATCTGAAATAATATTTCCAGTTCACAGAGGAGTCTCCTCAGCTGACAGGTCAAAAGTTGCAGCCAAACAAGAGAAACCCTTTGGCAAAACAAAGCAAAGTTTGTGAAAGTTATTTTTTAGGACCAAATGACTTATTTCTTTGAACGTAAGTCACAGTGGAAAAGTGATATAGTAAATAACACTTTCTCATCACATTCTTTTGCTTCCTATGGGAAGTTAGTTATTTGTAACACCAAGCTAGCATATGAAATGTTTCCAAAGGCTAAGGATACAATACAATCTTATAGAAAAACCATTGATATGTCCTACCTATTGTATGCACTGTACCCCAACCCCTTAGATTGATGGGGCAGGGCCCTCTCCTCCTCCTATGTAATAGTTTCTACCTGTATGTTGGCTTGTGTTGCATTTTAACTCTTATTAAATATACAATGCTGTGCTTTATTAATAAAAGTTAATAATTGTAAAACAACAATGTAAAATCAGAACATTGTTATGGGGAGTACATAAGTGGTACTAATAAAAAAGGGTCAAGAGCCAAGGTTGAGCTAAACATTTCAAACACTAATAAGGGTCAAACAGTTACACAAAACTTTATATGATTGCTGTGTGTAAATATAAACACACACATACAGGCAAAAAACATAAAACATTAACATTTCTTAGAAGCAGGTAAAGGAGTAACATGCACATCAATATTCAGCTAACTAATATGAGCAGGAAGTGGAATATTTCATATAATTATTGCCAGATCAGTTAATAAAGTTTTACAGTTGGGGCCAAAATTATCTCAAAAATTAGTACACCCCTGACCTTATGCTAAATAGTTTATGATATCTTATCATGGGAACACACTGAAGATTTGACACTTTGATACAAAGTAATGTAGTCAGTGTACAGCTTATATAACAGTGTAAACAGTATATAACAGCTGTCCCCTCAAAATAACTCAATAAACAGCCATTAATGTACAAGCAAACAAAGAAACCATATTTACTCAAGTACAAGATGAGCTTTTCAGCCCAAAATATTGGCTGAAAAAGCCCCCCCCCCGCCACGCACTTATACTTAAGTCAGGGACCTACCGGTCCGGGTGTTCACTGGTCAAAGGCAAAGGCAGCTTTTATAAAGATCGGATGCCTTCTGAGATCGTTTGGTAAAACGCAAACAAATGACAACACCGCCATCTAGTGTTCCTGTGGACACAACCTGTATGTAACTTTATTGAGGTTGTGGCACTAAGATGCACCTGTTTGATTCATTCCTAGGGCAATGGTGTTTTCTAAACATTTTCTCATTTAGAAAACGCGACTATCTGACATTGCATTTCCCACCCTCGGCTTATACTTTAGTCAATACGTAGATAAAAGTAGGTACCGTGGCTTATACTTGAATACATATGGTAAGTACACACCTGACATCGAGGTAAATAGTTTATAGTATCTTTAATGGGATAACAGTGAAGATATGCGTTTGATACAATGTAAACAGCATAAATTTGCTGCCCCTTCAAAATATCTTAACCATTAATGCATAATCCTCTGGTAACAAAAGTAAGTACACCCTTAAGTGAAAATACTGTACATATTTAGTACATGTCACCACACTTTTTCTTAGAAACCTGGATAAAATAGAGCAAGGGAATTTACTTCAGTTACACGTCGGCTTTGTAATGATTTAACAGAGTTTATTCAAATTGTTATTTTTAATACAATCAAGAGAAATAAATAAATAAATGTAGTGTTAACAGAAGACTGAGCTTAAGGGGAAGACCGGAACATAAAAATATACAACAAATTAATGGTGTTTTGGGGGAACGGCAACATTGCAGATGGCTTTACACAGCTGGCCTTCCACATGATGTGTCTGAAGGTGCTGCATATAATGGATCATGACTCTATCTAAATTGCTTTTCCTGTTGGGAGTATTTTGCAAGCCTTGCACTTCTTCTGCTTGCGTTTTGTCCTTGCTTTTAGGAAAAAGGGTTTGTTTTCCTGAGACATTCCATTTATTATAGGATTTTAGAGTAAAAATATAACAGTTTAAAGTGTCTGAAAGCTTCCGTGAATGCATTAAATGGGTATACATTGTGCTGTTGTACAAAATCAAGAAAACCAACCAATGCATCTCTACAGCGTACAATGCTATATATAGGCAAGCAGTCCCAAATATGCACATGTATTGGAATCATTTATATACAGTAACCTTTTAAAAAATACTTTATATCACTGCTGCTATTTTTATCTGAAACCGTGCTATGCTGAGCAAAATACTTTACATAAAGTATATTCATGCTATGAACTTTTTCCTGATGGTTGAAGAGAAAAACAAACTTGTTGTATTCAATATGGTTCATTTATATGCATTACTAAAAACTAGATGACCAGGTTTTTTTTTTAATTCATGCCTGGACATCTGTAGACTTAAACTCACAGAAGCAAAGTTTGTACAATTGGTTGTGCCTCTCATAAGGGAAAAGCTTCATTGGGCTAAAAATATTATGGTTGATAAAGGGCTGCCCGCCGAAAAGCGTTCCATTGATCCTACAGCATCTGCAACTAGGAAGTGATATTATCCATAACCATGAAGGGACATCATGCTGGTATCCACAGTCCTGAAAATGCATGGCCTTTAAGAACAGTCCTTGTTAAGCTTGCACTATACGATCTATACATTTACAGAGGGCCCTTCCGGCCACTGACATCACTTCAACTGTGTAGCCACTGCTGACAGTTGTGTGCATCTATTTATTACCTTTTCTTAGCTTTAAAAACATTATCTAGCCATGCACCCGCTACTGCCTAGGTAATGACATGAAGGGTGGTAGTGCTTATAGAAGAACATGTAATTTTTAGGAGTGCTTTTGTCTGGAGATTGGCCAGTACCGAGAAGAAGCTCAGGAGTTTGATGGCTAGTTCTACAGTGCCAAACACAAGATGGCACTTTGCACACCTATAGTGACCATGTTAATGTTGTGTTAATGAAGTATTCTGATATAGCCAAAGCAGCTGTGTCCGTTGACATTCGAATGCAAGGGAACATACATTTAATTTTAAGCTTCATTCTAGAGTTTAACTTTTAACGGCGAAGCATGGATGATCGTAACTAGTGATGAGCGACTAGGCAATATTAAAATTCGCGTAATTTAGCGAATATCCACCATAATATTCGATTCCATATTCGAATATTCGCGATATGGCGAAATAACGATATTCGAAAATCGAATATTCGAGCTCAACACTAATCGTAACAGTGTAGGATGTACTCTGTTTGAATTTACCTCCCCCGCCCTTGTCTACGCCTCTGGCAGCATCAATGATGCCGGCAATGTGGGCTGGGAAACAATTATAATGGAAGTCTATGGCGTAGCCCCCCCCCCCCCCCCCCCTTCGGCATCACCGATGATTCCAAAGAGGTGGTCTTGGCATAGCTGCGGCTGTATAGAGAATCGACGCAGCTCTCCAGGGGTATGGTTGGTTTCTATGATCACTGTTCGTTTGGAGTTCGTTTTTCAAGCAAACTCTGGATGAAATGGGTTTGTCTCAACCACCAGGGGGATTAAAGACCAATGTATAGGGTTGGTCATGAGCTTAAATCATATGTCAGGAATATCAAAATAAAGACTATAAAAATATAATCACAGGAGTAAGGTAGACAAGAAATGGTGTAAATAGAGAGCAGAGTAGATCTTGGAGATATGTTTGCCTAGTTCATCCTACAAAAAGAACCCACCCAAAACATACCCCCAGGTTATGTTAGATGTAAATAGTGATGAGCGGCATACGCAACATTCAAATTTGCAATATTTTGCAAATAATTCTACTAATATTCAATTCAATATGACCATGCATTGTGAAAATGTCGCCAAAAATAATATGCGCAGATCTTCAAAATGATGGTCACATGCTATGTTTATTTTCGCAATGCGAATATTATTTTCACAATACATGGCCATACCACGAATATTTGAAATAGTGAATATTTGGGACATCTGCGAATTCTCAAATTGACGATATTCTCGAAAACTTTTGGACATTCGAATATTCAAGCTCAACACTAGATGTAAACAATAATGAAATCTCCATGAAAAGGTTATCGTAGACTTCATCAAGGTGGTTTGAGATAGGAACAACAGCTGAATTTCCTGAACTGTCCCAGAACTTCACACTAGTCAATGGTCAAGTGTCTTCCAAGTGTATTGAGTAATGAGTAGAAATGGTCAACAAGATGCCAAAATTTGATTTGCATGCAAATTGTAAGCACAATTATACTGATCTTGCTGTTGTAACCTATACACTCAGTTTCAGTCTTCCTAAAATGTACATGCGTATGTCAAATTTTTGCATCATATTGACCATCTTTAATCACTGACCACTGGCCAGTGTGAAGTTCTGGAACACTTCGGAAAGTTCTGGAACACTTTAAAAAGTTCAGCTATTGCCCATACCAAAAGGTACTAAATGGAATATTATAATATTTAAAGCACAGATTTACACACTAACACTTATAAGAGGAAAGATCAGTTTAAAAACTAGTCCAGGAAATACAAAAGCTCCTTTATTTGTGAAGCCATTGGCAGAGAGATATAATCATTGCACCCCTCTAGTGATTATCGTATATTGTATGTCAATATCTTTTAATAAGATCGCATTAACACAAGAAATGCATTTATAAGATAAACAACATTTACATAATTTATTTCCAAAGCCATTATGTGTCCAGAATAAGCTTTGTTTTAGGGATTTGTAGTTAAAATCTAGAAGTATGATGATAAATGGAAAAAAATTCTGGAAATATTGTTTTTTAATGAAGTGTTCTATAAAACCTTAGCGAGAGACTTCTTGATGTAAACTCCACAGGGAGGATAACAAATGTCCTTACAGTAATCATATGCAGTTCCGATACCTATATGAGATGCAAACCACAACCCATTAAGATACATGGATGCATCCGTCACTACAAAAATCTTGATTGTCATAAATGAATGAGGCTCATTTGAATGGAAATGGCTCATAACTCAGTCTGGGGCACTGGCATTGCTAAAGACAATTCACATGATATATTAACACAAGTAAAACTAATGATCCACGTTGTAAAAAAAAAACCATGAATATTCACAACATAATAGTCACTGCTGAAGGACAAAGCAGAAATGTTATGTTTTTATACTTCTAGATATATTGTTCCCATAGGGGGCCAGATTCTGAGGATAATATTTGCAAATAAAGCTAAAGTATGTTTTAATATTATCAGAATACCTTTTCAACATATACTCAAGTATAAGCTGGGGTTGTTTTCAGCCCCAAAAATTTACAAAAAAGCCTCCCTCAGCTTATACTTGAGTTAGGGTCACCTCTTAGTGGCAGACGAACCCAGTGTTCAATGTTGTGGGGTTTATTTTGTGGATGGTTTAATAACTATTTAAAATTTGTGCCATCTATAGTCTGAGGTGTTTATATGGAGTAGTGCTTCTGAACTTTACTTACCCTGACACTGGAAATTATATTAAATGGGACCACAGCATATAAGGGAGACACACCAATGTAATAAAGTATATACACCAGCCAATAAAAGCATATTTCTTATTCAATCCCCCATGAACTATGACTCAAGCCATCTTCCTCATGTGAAATAATGTACAATCAGCTCAACTGAGATTCATCTTCTACCAGATAATAGTTAGCTCTCCAATCATTATAGCAAATGGTCAGCATTTCAAAAGTCCATGACTAATTCTTGGCTTTGATCATAGTGTTTTACTATCCTTTGTTCTGTGCTATTAAAGAAGCCAGAACTAGGAATTCGAAGTAATAAAGTAATCTATTTCAGTCTTTGATATGGAGAAGTCCCCATTAAAAGTTCTATTTATTTTTGCTATGTTGTCAAAGCATGCACCTGCAAAATGTATTATATTCTATTGAAAGGCCAATGATTGGTTCGTTTTTTTGCAAGAATTAAAAGAAATATGCAAGGCTTGAGAATAGTTTTAATTAAAATGCCCAATTAAACTACTTTAATAAGATTTATTAATCATTTTCCGAGCTTATAGGCAGTTCGAATATCCATATATTATACACAGTTCATGAATGTGTTGTACTCTTTCTTAATTAATTGTTTTATTAACATCTCTACACATTACTAATTGGTTCAGTGTTTCTTTAACTGGAATTATGGCCATGTTTCATTTTATTGAAAGAAAGGAAGGAAGGAATAATAGGGAAAGGATGAGTATGAAAGGTAGAAGAGAATACTGACACAGTACACAATCTGATTACTGACTGACTTATCAGCAAAATTCAGTTATCTGTTCTATCTATCTATCTATCTATCTATCTATCTATCTATCTATCTATCTATCTATCTATCTATCTATCTATCTATCTATCTATCTATCTATCTATCTATCTATCTATCTATCTATCTATCTATCTATCTATCTATCTATCTATCTATCTATCTATCTATCTATCTATCTATCTATCTATCTATCTATCTATCTATCTATCTATCTATCGGCTTTTTGAGTTCCTTGCAAAGTCACTGAGCATGGCACCATTACCAATAATACTAGCAATTAACAGGAACATCCTCAGAGGGAATGTAAATAAAATAAATATATAAAAAATTATACAGATTTTTATTAGAACAATTAGAATTTAGAATATTTTTAACATTTGACATGATCCCCTTCACATATGCCTTGCCAAAATAGCATATTATGTTTAAGGACTTAAAGCGGACCTACCACCAGAAATCTATGTTTTCACTAGAAGTGCTAATAATAGGGAGGAATGCAGTGAAAAAAAAAACTTATTGTAATGACCAATTTAATAAGATTATCCCACAGCTCTTCTCACTTCCTGGTTCATTTTAGGCACAAATAGTCAACATGTCACAGGAAGCAGTGATCTGCTTTGAAAATTCCGATCACTGAACGTCCCTCAGTGGCCACCCACGATATTGAACCCCCAGTTTCATGGGTTGCCTTCAGCGAACAAGGAAGTGAGGGTTATCTTGTTAAAATGGTCATTACAGGTAAGTTTTTGAGGTTTTTTTTACTGCATTCCTCCCTAATATTGGCACTTTTAGTGCCATTCATAAAAACATAGGTGGTAGATCCACTTTAACAATAAAATTAAAAAGTTGCCAAAAGTATTTTAAATGTAAGAGTAAACAGACTCAGCAGGTGAAGAGCAGACAATAAAAGCAATTGTTAACAATGTTATGGCCTAATGAAAATTGACTGGGGGATTCCGCCAATATAGTCATAATCTTTGACATATCACAGGTAGGGTTTATTCCCCCAATGTGAACTCTAATAGAATTGGTTAAAAGCATCAATTAAGATTTATATTTCCATCTTTAACAGCATGGAAAACCTCATTGAGATTGAACGAGTTAAAGTCAATAATTCATAGCAAGTAAATAAATAGTAGGACCAACATGATGAATATGACTAAAACCCATTCAATAACCATATGCCTAAAAGGCAACAACTAGCTCGATAAACTATTAAAGCATTTATTTTTTCAAATACGCTTTGCTTAATGTATGGTCTTTTGGGAATTAAATAAAAAGAATTCAAGGCAATTGTTCCTGGGTGTATTTTTTTTCTCTAAGAACCAAATATGTAGAAATAAAATGTTGCTTTACACAAATTTGCTTCTGACACATTCAAACAATCACAGCTTAATAGGAAGGCAGTGTTATTTCCCAGACAACGTTACTTAAAAAGCATCATTATGATTCTTAAGGATGAAACGGTAAAATGTATTTAACTGAAAAATATGTCACTTAACATACTTTATAAGTTAAGAATGTTTTTAACTTATATTAAGAGTAAATTGTTCTGCCCCATAAACTGATAATTGTTGACTTAAATGTTGGTACCTTGTCTAATATCAGCTAATACAACCATAACCTCCTAGCGGAATTTTACATTATCCCATATCACTTCCCGTACAGGTGGGGGTACTTTTTATGCATCATTTCACTACTATTACTACCTTTTTAAGGTCATGATCTTTTAACCCCTTGGCGTTACATCGGAGATTTTAGCTACCAAAAGCGGTAACCCCAAGCAATATTGTGAGGACCCCAATGAGGGGGCCAATGCATGCCAATGCATGTAATATCTGAAAGGCATAGGCATTCCAAGTCCTCACAGCTCCGATGTCTTTGATGACACCAGGATGGTCAGAGGAAGAGGATTGACCAAAACTTAAAATCACTTGGTAATCTGTTTACATTTTTCGTACCACTTTTAGCATCTGATTCTAGATGGAATGGTAACACCAGGGAGCTTTAAGAACTAATCCCAATCACACAAGTCACCTATAGTATATGCTTTAAAGTATATATTACTGTATTTTTCAAATATCCAAGCTAAGACCTTGACCAAGGCAGTCCTTTTTCATGTACTTCTTGTTATGACTTTTCAACTGTATTGTTAGTCAAATTATCACTTTTGCTTACTCAAATTGTACAGACAGGGCTTATTGCTGTCGTCACTATAAGGGCTTGCATCCATTGGAAACTTCAATATAGTTTCCACTGGTGCGGTTGTGCAAGTTCGGGTGCGGATGCGGTTTAGGGCGTGTTTCTGAACGCTAGCTGCAGCGTTTTGAAACGCATCTGCGCCCTAACCGCATCCACATCTGCAAAACAAAAAAAAATTGCGTCGCAAAAACGCGCGACAACTTTAGGCATGCGTTCAGCCACGCAGCTGCCGCGCGGCTGCAACCGCACGGGAACGCTTCAATGGAAACAAAGCCTCAGGAAGCAGATGGGAGAGCAATGATGTGCAGCTGATACTTAAGATACGAATAGACAAGAAGTGACTGAAAGAGGCAGCAGCATCAGATGTTTTAATCATTAGAAAAAGGTAAAAATTGTGCATTAAAATACAAAATAAAAGAACATGGCGATGTGCTAAATTATCAAACAAAATTCAAGACTATTTGACTGAAAACCTTATATGTTATAATGTAGAAAAGAAGCTTGAATAGAGGTGCCTGGGGGGTTCAACAGCACCTTGTAGCTTGTTATGCAAATGCAATCAACACTGTGCTTTCTATAAGACCTTGACACAATGCTGGTTGTGGTGAATGATTATGATTAGTGCAGCAACATCTCAAGGTATTTATTGCCTTAACTGAGAATGCCGGTTGGATGACCAGCTTTGACTTATTACTACATGTCTATGTTACTAATTTCTAGT
>CM070037.1:17664645-17698471 GCA_036250615.1 Ptychadena robeensis
AACATGCGATGTTCGCCGCGAATAGTTCTCCGGCGAACAGTTCGGGCCATCACTACTAATTTCATCCAGTTCAGATTTATATTTACTTTTTTTTACCCATGCTGTTATGATATATTGTCCTGTATGCCCAACCATTATTGAATGACTTTATTCAGAGTACATGAAGAAGAAGCCTTAGTCACTGCTGAGTAGTCCTAAACATATATCATAGAGCAATTATGTGCCTAATGACCACCTTGAGCAAAAAGTTTGTTTACACTTTGGAGAGATGTTCCCTCAAATCCAGGGAACCTCCATACTAGGGAGCCAGAAAAAACCTGACATAGGCTTCAAGTCTGTCTAAAGCTAGCCATATATACACATGATGGATATCCACCATTGCGAATATCCAAACGCACATTTGCAAAATATTCTGAATTCTCGAATGTCGGCTATTCGTTGAATATATTCGAATTTTAAATATTCTCGCTCAACACTAGTCAATTGATTGCCTTACATGTTTCAAACGTCGATTGCTTGCCGAACATAAATCTTTTGTACTATCACACAGTGTAATCTAACTGTTTACGATCGATTTTTGAACGTACTATGGATCATAACGGTATATTATGATCCACACTCCATAGCAAGATAGAAATACCTGAAAAACCCATCAGATACTTGTATGATGGACTTAAATGTACCAACATGTCCGATCGTTTTTCAATCAATTTCATTCTGTTTTGGGCAATCGTACCAGGTGTGCAGGAATCGATTTTCATTCGGTTGACTTAAAAATTTATTTTTCCATCGAACAGAAATATCAAAGCGCGTAAGGCAGCGGTGGGCAACTGAGTTGATATGGAGGGCCACAAGTGCGGCCTCTGCATCACTAAAGGGCTGCACATAACATCGATCTCGATAGGCAGTCAGAACCGCACAGCACCCCCCCCCCTCCTGCCCCTGGGTGCAGTGGTCATATGTAGACATTGACAATTTTACTGAAGTAAGACCACCAAAGTTGATTAGGAAAGCTGGATCCGCGTGTGACCACTACACAGGTGAGTTGCTATGCCCTGTGCATGAAAAGTTAGATTTTGGGAGAACCAAGGGGGGCCGCTGAACAATGCCCAAAGGGCCACATGAGCAGCAGGTTGGCACTTAGGGCGTAAAGCCACTTTTACTCTTCAAAGTAAAATACCCTACAGCTCAAGGTGGTTCTCCAAAAGTGTTTAGACACTGCACTATTACAAATTGTGAATAAGTAAACTTTTTAATAAGTCCTCATTCACTCAGATAAATATATTTTCATAATTTTATAAAATCTCAACTATCAGTGTTTTGCCCATATAAACAGATCTTCCATATAAACACCACATCACATTTCTATGAATAGAGTGTTTTGAATTCCAGGGTCTTTGAGAAATAACTGCACGAGAAGTCAGGGATAGATTTTTTAAGAATACGAAAATGCTTTAGGCTGGGCTATCACTAGAGATGGTCGGATTTTTTTTTACCAAATTTGACAATTTCTAGTTAATTGCAAAGCCCCAGAACATCACCACCAAACTTACTGGGGATGTAAACAAGGGTTGGGGGTATACTACAAAAAAAAGTATTGCTCTAACACAAATATGTTTTGCATAAATGAAGTTGAAAGTCAAGTCAAAATTTCAAAAATTGGAATTTTGACTTTGATTTTGAACTTAATGTATGCAAAAACTACATCTGCTAGAACAAAATCTTGTTTTTTCAAATGTTTCCACAACCCTTCTCTACATCTCCAGTAATTTTTTATGATGATACCATTTTCAGAGGCTTTGCAATCAGCTCACAAAGTCAGCTAGTTGAAAAATCTCTAGATATCACTTTCCTGTGCGGTTTTATTGGTTTTGTTGTGTACCATATGTTGTCATATGTTTTAGTTTATGATATTCTGTATCGTTAGGTTGGGTTCTGTAAGCCAATAAACTTTTTCATTTTTATTGATTATGGAAAAAATGTGTTAGGAGACTGGTTGATTGTCGAAATGTGTTAAAACGTGACCATTAAAACTATAAGGCCTTCATATACATTAGTAAACAAAAACTTGCACTATTTTTGAAAAGATGCACAGGTATGAAGTAGAACCCCTGCTATATTCAATGAACAAGTATTTAACATCAACAAAATTTGCCCAAGCCTAGACCAGGGACTTACAATATGTCCACAGTCTGGGTGTAGGTCCACTTAAGCTAGCCATACATGGTTCAATTGATTTTCAATCGATTGAATTCGATTCATTTTTTGGTCGGTCGATTGAAAAATTGAATATGTCCACTTGACGATAGTTTAAATTCGATTTTAATTGTCCAATTTGCTCGATCGAAAGGATCGCGAATTGGAAATTTGATTATTGTACCATCGATGTAAATTACATCTATTCCTGTCCCACCATTGGATTAGTCCATCAATTAGCATACTGTTCTCTCTCGGTCGCGAATGATTTTGTAGTTGCTTTTTTGGTCAACCCTGATACTATGCTAGGTTAGGTTATCTGAGTGCTGTTGCGTATGGAATGTTTACCCAGAAAAAGTTGATATAGGAAGTGTGCTGGATGCTTGTATGAGGTATGATGCAGCAGAGACTGCTAGAGAGATACTCTCCGCCCAGAATAACCCCATCGTTCAGTTGCCACTTGACATGTAGAACACTATGATTACTACCGTATTTCCGATGTAGACACTGTCTTATATTTTTGAACCAAAATATGTGACGTCCTTATATCGGGTATCTTAATCTGAAGGGGAAGGGGGCAAGGATGGCAAGATCATTTTGTTGGGTTTTACCTCCGGGGTACGACTCCGTTTCTAGCGCAGAATGCACCGCTTCTCTGGCGCGGGGCGCATCACTTCCTCTCTGTTGCCAGCCGCGAGGCACTTCCCAATGGAAATTTTTATCTGTCTTATTTGCAGTGATGGGATAGGACAGATCGTGGGTGTCTTTTGGATTGTCGCTTTGCGGTTGTTTTTTGGGGGGGTGTCTATTTAAACTTTTTTTTTAACGGGTGTCTTATTTGATGGGCTGTCTTATCATCGGGGAACCGGTATGCATGTAGGTTATCTGGGTGCTTTCGTATGGAAATGTAAGATCGAACACTCATTGGTTGCCTTCAATTATTACAATCTGTCGATTATGGTCGAATCCTTCGATCGAATTGAGATCGATTTTTGCAAATTGAACCATGTATGGCTAGCTTTAGAGAATCTTGAAAGATTATGTTCTCATCTAATGCAACCATAGCCCGTGAGGGCATTGCCTAGACCGTCTGGCTTTTCTATCGCTCCCTTACATAAGCACTATGTGACTCCACATGATAGAAAGTTGCTTCCATGCCAAGTTTCATTATCAGTGAGCATGATTTGTGCCAATAAATAGCACTTGTGAAGGCACAGATGAATATGTTAACCTATCTATACAAGGCTGTCTTCATGCATGAACTGAAAGGGAACATAGAAGAATTTGTATTCCTGTAATACATTATAAAGTCTGTTCTGTGCAGCAGACAGGACCACGTCACCCTACAGCTCATACATAAGTGTTATCTGCTTACTTTGTGAGTAAATAGCACTCTACTGAGTGACTGCAACAAAATGATTATTTGAAAGCCATATACAGGAAAAGCATTAGCATGGACCATTAATTTCATGAGATGATCAGGAAAACAAGCCCATATGACAATGGAAATGTGCCATCAACTTCCATCTGCCTCATAGATTCCTATTTGGAAAAACCTTTCTTTTACAACTGTCAGTACGTCAAGTGAAAACCTTCATGTCTTTACTGGCTAACTGATGCTTTTCTGCATTTACTGAGAGGGCTATTCTTCTTTTTGTGAAATGATCTTATATTTCACGCACACATTTCAATTAAAATCTAATTGGAACTTTGCATGCATTCATTATTTGAATACAGTCATACAGTCAGCCAGCATAGTCATGTATATATATATATATTGGGGGTTCAGCTGCAAACGGTGCTCCCAATGAGGCGACTCAACACAGACAGTCCTTTCCTTTAGGGCTTCTGTCCGTGTTTATTAGCAAACAAAAACAGAACTCACCCTTGCAGGGGGTAAATAGCAATTTAACCAGTCTTTAAGCAAAGCAATAGAAAATACCACAGTGTAGGTCCACAGCCTCATGGCTTCTACACTAAACATAAACCTCTCCTTTTCCAGAGCAGGGACTGTTTTACACACTGATACTGATACTGAGTGGGGCTAATGGGCTCTTAAGCCTCTGGAAATACTGGACCCTGGATTGGGAATCTGCCCCACCCTGCTCTTGCAGATTCCCAGTAAAACCAGCCCCAGAACATAATTAAAAAAATACCAACAGAAGAACATCAAAGTTCCCTGCAAATAAAGACATTACTGGTCTCACTTCAGAATGGGATCTGAGATACCGGGGTCCCACATATCTCCCATCCAGCACAATGCCCAGTGACACAGGTGATATCGGGGTCACTGTGTTACAATATCACTCTCCCTTTGTGCAAACTGTGACACAGTGAGCACAGGCTGCAAGCAATTCGGGCAACCCAGATGCCATGCCGATCGGGCAGCCCAGCATGTGCCTGCCGGGCCCCTAGATGCTCAGGCCTGGAACGCCAGTGCTCTACCCCCCAGACAGCGTCCCTGGATACCTGCCTTAACACACTTATGCGATTCCTAATCCATAGGTTTTAATACAGTGTTAACCCACCTTTTTAAGCCATAACAGCTTCAATTATTCTAGGACGGATGTCCCCAAGGTTTAGAATTGTGTTTATGGGAATTTCTGACCATCCTTTACACACTAATGTTGGCCTTACTTGCTCTCTATTCTTATTCATGCCAATGTTATTCTTTTGGGTTGAGGTCAAGCCAGTTAAGTTTCTCCACACCAAACTCATTCACATCTAAAAGGATCTTGCTTTGTGCATTGATTCACAGATGTTGGATAGTGATGAGCGGCATAGGCAACATTCGTATTCGCGACATGCCGCGAATTTTTGGGAAAACATTCAGAAAATATTCGCATTCGGCAATATTCCTCTTATTGCGAATATCGGCAGTTTGATGCGAATTTCGCGAATTTTATATATTGCATTGAGGGGCGTGTTGAAAAAAAAAGTAATTTTAAATAAAAATTTTGGACGCCATCTAAGTGATTTTCGCGAATTTTCAAAAGTGCAGATTTTCGCAATATTCCGAATATTCGCATCACCCCAATATTGGATTTAAAAACTGTTGATGGTCGCAGGGAGTGTTGCTAAGCTCTTGTTGCAGCCTTCCCATTCGTCCACTTGCATTGAGAGGCGTGTGTAATGGAAAGAAAATACCGAATATCCGGAATTGCGAATATTCGGCAATATATTCACCATGTTCGCGAATTGCCGAATTGCCGATATTCGCGATTAATATTCGGAATCCGAATATTCGTGATCATCACTACTGTTGGAGCAAAACGAGTCTATCTATAAACTTTTCACATAAATTAAATAATCCATGAAACATGAATTGTCCAAAATGTCTTCATATATTGGATCATTCAAAGTTCCTTCACACCATAATCCCCTATCATCCTTAGTTTTATACTTGGTACAGTACACTCAGGCATGTACCATTCTCCTGGTATTGCTATTGCTCTAGAGTCCAGTCAGGGTAGGATTTACACCACTGTATCCGACGCCTTTCATTGCACTTGGTAATGTAAAGCTTGGATTATGCTACTCGGACCAGGATGCTGAAATTCATATAATTCCTTTTATCTTTCTGGCAGAAGCTCATATGACTGCAACTTGTTATTCTCTTTGAAATTATCAGAAGAGCTAATTTGTATATTAGAATTCAACAAATATAGAGAATAAGCACATTATATATTCATTGCACAAGAATGTAAGGCATCTTGACTTATACACAGTTTTCTTTTACAGTTTTTTCACAGTCTGCCAGGTGTACTGCAAAAATTTAGATATAAAGATAAATATAGATATAAAATAGATATATAGGATAAAACACATTCAAGCGCACAACCATTAAAATTATTGGTGTTATATAACTATAAACCTCAGAGGGTGCTACTGAGTTCTGTACACAACTTTTTACATCAAGTGGCAAGAAGATGGAGGGGAGGTTGATAAAAGGAGCTACCTGTTGGTTAAATAAAGGTCAGGTTAATTAAAGGCCCGGACTGCAGGTCAGGATTTTTCATTATCAGTGCCTGCTTGTCTTTGACATCAATGCTTTCAAAGTTATTCATTTTTGTACAGTCTAATTTTGCAGTCTACAGACTTGCTTGGATGAGGGACTCAAAGTATAGAAGCCATTCGATAATAGCAAGAGATGGTCCCTAAATATGGTATCATGGGCCCTGACCAAGTCAGCCAATTAAAATGTTGTCATCATCTCTAGGACAGCCAGTTCTCTTTAACATCTTGCAAGCACATAATGGAATTTTTTAAGATGGGTGCTGGCCATACGTTATTAATGAGCTTCCCTCACTTAAGCTTCACTAATAGTTTTACAATGTAGTTTAAAAGGTTTAAGCTAAAGACATTTTGTGAGTTAATTATGCTTTCATGAACTGATTAGCATTAGTACCTGAAATGCTGATTCCATTACACCACTTCTGTGCTGAAGTATTCCGAGATTGATATTTATGTGTTCGGTACAACACAGAGTATGACTGGAAACAAGAGCAAGGGAGCACTGAAAGTTTCCTAGTAATCAACCTTCCCTTATGAGGACAGTGACTCAGTCCATCAGCAAGACACATGTTTACTTGGATTTAAGGAGATTTTATGAAGCCTCTTTCTAGAGCATGAAACTGCTGAAACAATTTGTACACTCTTTTTGTAGACGTAAGATGTTTTCCAAGAGATGACAATGATGTACAACAGTTCTTTATATATTTCATCTGGCAAAATAAGGCTTGTACCCTTCGGAGTTCTGCAATAACGGAAGGCTATTACAATCTTGCTTCCTAATGGAATATATTAGCTTGTGGAACACCAGACTTCACAGAAATGTTTAATATGCATTACGCCTCTTTCTATAATTTTTTTTTCCAACAGTAACAATTAAAAACATACCTATACCACATATTTATCTTGCCAATCTCCTAATTGCGTATCCTATATGCTTTATATTGGTTTGTTGTTGGGGTGCCAGTATTGATATTACTATCAATTCATATAGTATGACTACAGGGAGTGCAGAATTATTAGGCAAATGAGTATTTTGACCACATCATCCTCTTTATGCATGTTGTCTTACTCCAAGCTGTATAGGTTTGAAAGCCTACTACCAATTAAGCATATTAGGTGATGTGCATCTCTGTAATGAGAAGGGGTGTGGTCTAATGACATCAACACCCTATATTAGGTGTGCATAATTATTAGGCAACTTCCTTTCCTTTGGCAAGATGGGTCAAAAGAAGGACTTGACATGCTTAGAAAAGTCAAAAATAGTCAGATATCTTGCAAAGCTTCTGAAGCGTGATCATCGAACAATCAAGCATTTCATTCAAAATAGTCGGCGCAAGAAGCGTGTGGAACAACAAAGGTCGCAAATAACTGCCCATCGACCTGAGAAAAGTCAAGCATTGCACGCTGCCAAGATGCCACTTGCCACCAGTTTTTGGCCATATTTCAGAGCTCAACATCACTCGGGTGCCCAAAAGCCATAAGGTGTGCATCCTCAGAGACAGAAGGCTGAAAGACGACCACCACTGACAAGACACACAAGCTGAAACGTCAAGACTGGGCCAGAAATATCTCAAGACTGATTTTTCTAAGGTTTTATGGACTGATGAATGAGTGAGTCGCTTGATGGGCCGATTGATGGGCACGTGGCTGGATTGGTAAGGGCAGAGAGCTCCGTCCCGACTCAGACGCCAGCAAGGTGGAGGTGAATACTGGTTTGGGCTGGTATCATCAAAGATGAGCTTGTGGGGCCTTTTCGGGTTGAGGATGGAGTCAAGCTCAACTCCCATCTCCTACTGCCATTTTCTGTAAGACACCTTCTTCAAGCAGTGGTACAGGAAGTGTCTGCATCCTCTCAAGAAAACTGATTTTCATGCAGGACAATGCTCCATCACACGCGTCCAAGTACTCCACAGCGTGGCTGGCAGAAGGGTATAAAAGAAGAAAAACTAATGACATGGCTCCTTGTTCCCCCCTGATCTGAACCCCATTGGAGACCTTGTGGTCCATCATCAATGTGTGATTTCCAAGAGTGGAAAACACGTACACCTCTCTGAACAGTGTCTGGGAGGCTGTGGTTGCTGCTGCACCAATGTTGATGGTGACAGATCAAAACCTGACAGAATCCATGGATGGCAGGCTTTTGAGTGTCTTCTTGCACAGAAAGGTGGCTATATTGGTCGCTGATTTGTTTTTTGTTTTTTGAATGTCATGAAATGTATATTTGTGAATGTTGAGATGTTATATTGGTTTCACCTGGTAAAAAGAATATTAAATGGGTATAAATTTGTTTTTTTGTTAAGTTGCCTAATATTATGAACAGTAATAGTCACCTGCACACACAGATATCCCCAAAATAGCTAAAACTAAAACAAACTAAAACTACTTCCCAAATATTCAGCTTTGATATTAATGAGTTTTTTGGGTTCATTGAGAACAGGTTGTTGTTTCAATCTAAATTTATTCCTCAAAATACCACTTGCCTAATAATTCTGCACTCCCTTGTATATTACACCTGTGCATAGTTTATATCACTGTCCCTTAGAGGAGTGCAGAACCTATAGAGAATCACATAATTAAATTAATCACTAATTAATAAGTACTTCTTGGACTGACTGAACGTGTTTGGCCTATTGCGAAGGCAAAATGAATATTGATCTTCACCAGCGAACGAGGGAAGTAACCTGATCAACTTTGTCATGTGCTGTCTTCATGCGTTTTTCTATTGTAACGAAACTTGCCATACCATCATGTATGTTGCCTCCTGGGCGTTAACCAACTGCGGTCTAAAATTAACCAACTCTCCTCATCATCTTACTCATGAGTACTGGGATGAACAGCCATGTCGGTCTTCTACCGGCAAGTTAAATGGTTTCATGATGTGTAGTGAACGGCGAACACGAACCTCCGCAAATTTCGCGAACCCGGCGAACCCCATAGACTTCAATGGCAGGCGAACGTAAAAACAAGGGACCCTTTCTGGCCAAATAGTGTTGGAAAAGTTATTTCAATAGGACTAACACCCTGGACATGACATGACAGAGGGGGATCCATGGCAAAACTCCCTAGAAAAGTTTTTTTTCACGCAATAATCCACACAGGAGTTCTCTACAATGATATCAATGGTTTTGTGAACTAGAGGGGAGCTTGAGAGCACTAAACAACATGGTTGGTAATCCTCTGTGTGAATTCCACCTGAAACAACCTGTGAAGATCTGCTTTCCACGTTGCCTACACTTAAAAGGTGAATTACAATTTTATGAGGACACTGGTGAGATGGACAGTGTGGAGGACACGGGGGAGATGGTCAGTATGGTCGGACACTGGTGGTGATGGTCAGTGTGGAGGACACTGGTGTGATGGCAGTGTGGAGGACACTGGTGTGATGGTCATATGCGGACACTGGGGGAGATGGACAGTGTGGGGACCCCTGGTGGTGATGATCAGTGTGGAGGAACACTGGGGAGATTGGATTTCCCCATGGATGGATGGATGGATATTCAGTGAAGACTGTAGATCACACAGAACACTGCCATAGCTACATGGTTCCCTATAGCACAGCAGCAGCTCTCTTTCCTAACTCTCTCCTCTTCAGCAGAATGTGTAATGGCGTCCTGTACTTGATAGTTATAGGGGGTGTGAGGGTCTGTGAGGTGGGAGGTGCTCATTGGCTTTGATTTGTCTGCTGACTGTGACTCACAGGTGGTCAAAGTGTCTGCAATGTTAAAGATAGGGGGCAACCAACTCGCCATATGTTTGCGAACATGGGCGAAACGCGAACAGCGATGTTTCCGCCCGAATAGTTCTCCGGCGAACAGTTCGGGCCATCACTAATGATGTGTAAGACTTTTAGCAGGGTGCTTCCAATGTGGTTTTAGACCTATTATCCACCAGTCAATGGGAATGCTGCTGTATACAGTTTCAACCAATTGGGAGCCTTGTGTCACCATGCAGCCACATTAATATTCATTGCTGCTATATTTAAGATGCATGAATGAATGAAAGGCAGGTCCTATGGAATTGTATTGTGTTTCTAGTATTTAGATATGTAACATTATATAAATCATAGATCGGTATGATTTCGCAAGAAAAAAAAACAATCCCAAGGAAAATTCACACATTGGCATCCCCCTAACGTGTTGCCTTCTCTTTTAATATAGGAACATGGAAAAGAATGACAATGCGAATCAACTATCTTCCTCATGCATTAGTGACGCATGTTGCAGTTTGTTGTGTATTGTAAGTCAAAACACATCATAGCGCAAATCAATGGATGCTGGTTTGCTGCAAACATGTTGACATTAATAATGACAGACATTGATGTATTTTTTTACATGTGTTTTTCATGTTTTTTTATGTGCTTACATCAAATAAATAGAAACCCCATCAGGCAAAAATGCAAAGGTGTAAATCTATTTTTATTTTAATTAACATTCATTTATATAGCACCAACTTATTAGGCAGTGCTGTACATTAAAAAGAGTTAAGATGCAAGATAACACACTGGTACAGGTTATGGCACAGAAGGAGTTGAGGACCCTGCATGAATGGGATTATAATCTAATAGATTGGGTAATTGAGTATGCAAGAGGTGGCCAGGATGGGACTGATATTGCGCTGATGTTTGGAATCATAAGATGGGTAGACCAGACTGCAGGTGGGTTTTCAGAGCTTCATTGAAAGTGTTAAAAGTAGGTGCAGGTCTAATTGGATGAGGGAGAGCGTTTCAGAGAGTAGGAGCAGTCCTAGAGAAGTCTTGGAGCCACACATGTGATGATGTTATGAGTGGGGATGTCATTATTAGGTGACTAGTAGAGCGAAGGGGGTGGTTAGGGGTATATTTATGTACCAGGTTGGACATGTAAGGGGGACAGGATGTGTGCAATGATATAAAAGCAAGGCACAGAACTTTGAATTTGGTTCTCTGGAAAATTGGAAGCCAGTGTAGAGATTTGCAGAGATGAACAGGAGATGAGGAGCAATTAGAGGAGTTAATGACTCTAGCAGCACCATTCATAATGGACTGAAATAGTGAGAGTATAGTTAGAGGAAGATCAGAGAGGATGATGCTGCCGTAGTCGAGGTGAGAAAAAAATATATTATATCATTGACGAAGTAGCTAAAGTGATAATACTGTGTGCCAGTCCAGATCTTCTGGTTGGCATTTGGTTGGTTAGAATGAAATAAGCAAGCATACTAGCTATTGAATAAGCTTTTGAGAAAAAGCTACTTTAACCAATGCTTCCACCTCCAATTGACTTATACAGTTGTGTGTATATATATATATTTGTACTTATGTACTCTTTCTTATATCTTGGTCTATACTAATTAAATAAAAGGTCAAGGGGCAATCATAGAAATATTATTGCAAAAACCTTCCGCAATCAATACAATTATGATGCACCATCCCCCCACCTCCCCAACCTGGTAAGGATTTATCAAAAACAAAACCACATGAGAAAACCAAAGATTGGGGTAATCATATATATGAATAGTGATGGCCGAACTGCCTGCAAGTTGGACAGTTCTGCGGCGAACATGGAGGTTCGCCCTCCTTCTCGCCGGGGAGCAGTACGGGTGTTCGACCCACCCCATCCGCCGACGAGAAGAAGATCTCTATTCTTCCTCCGGCAGGATCAAAACATGCGAGATCGTGCCGGAGGAAGAATATTTTCACTAGCAGACTGGGCATGAAGCCGGTCTCCTAGTGAAACACCGGCTTGAGAGCAGGAAGTGACGTCAGTGACGCCACATCCGGCTCCCTTTACTAGGAAGTATGCATTCCAGGTATCGGATGTGACGTCACTGATGTCACATCCATTTTTTCCGATCCAAATTCCCCGCCTAGAGGAGGCAGATGGCGGACTTCTTTAAAAGTCCGATCCGCCCGTTTGTGGACAGATCTGGCCGATGTTCAGCCATCACTATATATGACACAGTTTAAGCCTTATCCAATGGAAGGCCCCATATAGCATGATCGGATTAGTGGAGGGCTGACTTGAATGATTGGAAGATGGATTAGGAAGTGGCTGATAACACCAGAGTTAAGTATTTTAGGGTAGTTTATTTCAGCTCTACTTGATGTACACCTTAAT
Source organism: Ptychadena robeensis (assembly GCA_036250615.1). Taxonomy (NCBI): domain Eukaryota; kingdom Metazoa; phylum Chordata; class Amphibia; order Anura; family Ptychadenidae; genus Ptychadena; species Ptychadena robeensis. The sequence continues at coordinate 17,676,948 of CM070037.1, forward strand.
CATGTACTGTATTTAGTTAAACAGTTGTAAGAGATGTGACCTTTTGGCAGAAGATAAAAGCAGAAAATGCCTCCCCGTGTGTTTGCCTATTCTACATTCCTCTGAGCGATTAATTAAAATTACAGTAATTAATTCTTGGTATTTTAAAATGCCATTGCAGAGCAGTTCTGTAACTGCTCGTAGTCATAAAGAATGTCGCAGTCAAGGGAATGACATGTATTAGTTGGATAATAGCAAGGCAGCATTGAAGGTGTACACCCAAAAAAAAATGTAATAACTCTGTTAGGGTTGTCATGTTGCGAGAAAAGCCAAATCAAATGAAACGCAACGAGTCAACCATTTTCTATGCTAACTAGCAAGTAAATAGTAATCTACTTTGCATATCAATCAAGCGATCGTTGAGACTATGGAATCATTTTCATATATTAACCAAATTAATTTACTAATTAAACTATTTTTTCAGCTTAATGTGCACTATTTTTGGATGGAATAATTTAGAAAAAAAAGATCAGAATGCAATCTGTTTATTCTTCAGTATGAGGAATAATTATGCAGTCACAGACACCCCCACTGATACGGTTCGTCAACCTCACTTTGTATTCATGTAGCTGTTTAGCTGCAGCAGTTAGACAATATACAGAATAGAAGTAATAGTTTGTTTTTCTCAATAACAGCGCTCACCACAAGTGTTCTTGCTATGCCACAGAGTTTAAAGAGGACCCGTCGTGCTAGATGTCTACCAGCTTGAACTTCTTCCATGATGTGAAGCACTTGACTGATTTGTATGAATTATGGTTTTGTAGCGGTTGACGTGCTGTGAAAAAGAATAGAGGCTCTTGCTTTCGCTTTGCTGCCAAATCTAACTTCTGATTGTCAGCAGTTAACCCTTGTTTGGCTCCAAATTAAGGTTCAAGTAGAATTGGACATTTAGATGTCACCCAAATGTACAAAAATAACGAGTATAATTTGCCCTGGCTCTGTAGTTGAGGTGGTGAATAGAGATTGTCGAATCAGAAATTCGAGTTAATTGCAAATTTTATCATCACCAAACTTTCTGGAGATGTAGAGAATTATACAAAAAAGAAAACTTTAAATGGAGAGTATGGGATTAATCCCAATAAAAATAAAGAGGCATATGTAAGGGGCCCAATGTCTCCCTTCTCTCCAAATACTCTTTCCTCTCCGCATATTTTTTGCGTGAAAACTTTTTATGTCGACTAAACTTTGGAGAGAGGACCCCAAAAATAGAGGACAAAATTGATCAAATATACAAAAAAGAAAGTATTGCTCTAACACAAATAGTTTTTGCATAGATTATGTATAAAGTCAAGTTTTTTTTTCTTCATTAAAAGAGGTGATGGGGGTGGGGGTTTTAAGGATGATGGACATGATGCTGAAAAAGAATAAATTGATCCAGGGACCAGGGCGGGTGAGATCGTCGCTCTTTGTAAATGGAAGATATGTAATTGTACTACTGTAGAATCATGTCCGGACTAATGTTTGAACTTGTATTATTGGTAAAAGAAAATAAAGGAAAAAGAAAATGCAAAAAAAATAAAGTCAAGTCGAAATTTCAACTTTGAATTTGAACGTAATTTATGCAAAAACTACATGTGATAGAGCAAAACTTTTTTTTCCAATGTTCCCACAACCCTTCCCTACATCTCCAGCAATTTTGGTGATACCATTTTCAGAGGCTTTGCAATCAGCTCATGAAGTCAAAAAATTCGACCACTTCTAGTGGTAAATAGCTTCACTCCTAACTTACTTCAATAAACCACATAGCTATAAAGGATCAATTATAATAAATAAAATATGGTAATACCTAGCAAATATCTTATTTCAGTAGAATGCCTAGTATGACCCTAATGCTGCATTTGAGTTGCTAAGAATAAAGATGGTTTAAGATATGATGTCCACTGATGTCCTTTGGGGCACTTACACTGTGTGAATTGAGTTCAGGATGGGAATTTATTTTGAGTAACTTATAACATATAAAAGGCCCCCCAAAAAGCAGAGCGACAGAATTTTTCTCGATTAGCATTGTGCTCGATTAGATTAGATTAATCTATGAATGATCAATTATAATAAATAAAAGAAGGTAATAACTAGAAAATATCTTATGTTGCGTTTGAGTTTCTAAGAGTAAAGATGGTTTAAGACATGATAGCCTCAGATTTGATCCATTGGTGTCTTTTGTGGCACTTTTTATTTGTCTATAGTGTTGAGCTCGAATGTCACTGGATAGCCAACGCGATCACAATTTTTTGCGATTTATTGCGATTATCGTGATCCCATTCATTGCAATGGATTGCGATTATATAATCGCAATGCGATTTTTGAAATCATAAATGACGGATATTCTCCCATTCGAATATCCTAGCTCCATTGACTTGCATGCATTGCGCGATTTTTAGATCGCAATTCATGTCCACAAGTGCGGATATTCAAGATTACGAATATGGAATCAAATATTATGGCGCATATTCGCAAAATTACGTGAATTTGAATATTGCCTAGTCGCTCATCACTGTTTGTGTAAAGGTTTGGGATGGTAATTTATTTTGAATAACTTAAAAAAAAAATGCAGAGCGGCAGGAAAAGCAGGCCCCGAAAAAAGCAGAGCAGCAGCATTTTTTTCTCAGAATGCCACAACTAGATTTTCATCTCTTAAATATATCATACATTTTTAATCTGGATTTATCAACTGCTCAATCTAAACTTTATTTGGACGGCTTAGTAGTTGGACATGCAGTGCTAGGGTCCCAGGTCTGGGCACCATCTGCGAGAGTTTTTATACCTCCCCGTGCCTGCGTGGGTTTCCTCCTGGCACCCTGCTTTTCTACCACACTTGAAAAACATGCTAGTAACTTAATTGCCCCCCCCCCAAAAAAAAATCCAATATCCTATGTTAGCTCCCCATGACTGTGTTAGTTACATATATATAACTATGATAGGGACATTACATTGTGAGCTCCTGAAAGACAGTTGGTGATATGACCATATATGTTGTGTAAAGAGCTGTGTAATATGTTGGTGTCATATAAATACGAGATAATAGTAATCTGTGATGAATCTGTAAACTGGCCTCTTCTGTTTTCTTCTTTCCCACTGACATTCTTGACTTTGGACATAAATACACTAGTGATGATATTCCAATTCGCGAAATAATTCTACTAATATTTGATTCGATATTCACGAATATTCGCAATTCGCGTGTATGGCCATGCATTGCGAAAATCATAATTGCATCATGATTGCCTTTAAAATGAATGGGTCACATTGTGGAGTGGTATATATTTTCGCAATGCGATCGCAATCCATGGGCATAAGCTTCCTAGTGCACAATATCTCGAATATTCAAAATTGCGAATATCCACCAAACATATTTGCTAAATTAGCGAATTCTCAAATAGCCGATATTCGTCAAATATATTCACAATTCAAATATACAAACACTAAAATACAAACCCATTCTTCCTCTTCATTCCTTCAATGACCAGCTAATGGTAACTACATAACATCTTACTATGCACATCTTCTAGACCGCTCTAGGACTGCTCATACATGGTGCAACTCCATCCCTTGTCCCATTAGGCAATACCACCATTTTTTTACGGTATATGTGGTTCCCCTACCATTTTGATTATGTTTACTTGGGCAGGATCCTCCATTGTCCCTGTGTCATAATTTGTACTTGTTATGTATGCAGGTTTGTGTTTCGGACCTCTATGCTTAATGTGTTGTGGTGCTTATCAATGTTAGTAAGTTGGAGTGGTTTGCTAGTTAGTGAATCAGAGTGCTTTGACTTAAGTTATTTTGTGGTCTACTAACCTAGAACAAGTGGTCAGATCAAAACTTTCAAAAAAGTCAAAGACAAATATCAAGATTATTTCAGTGTAACTTGCCAATTTTTTTTACATTGGAGTAGGGATAGATAAAAAGCAGCTGTGCTGCTTCCTGTGATCCTTCAAATACATTTTCTCCTATGTACTGTCCAAGTAACAATAATTTTGCATATAGTAAGGTAGGAAAAATAAATATATACTAGATATATAGAGGCCATTGTTATTTTCATCTATCTATCTATCTATCTATCTATCTATCTATCTATCTATCTATCTATCTATCTATCTATCTATCTATCTATCTATCTATCTATCTATCTATCTATCTATCTATCTATCTATCTATCTATCTATCTATCTATCTATCTATCTATCTATCTATCTATCTATCTATCTATCTATCTATCTATCTATCTATCTATCTATCTATCTATCTATCTATCTTTCTATCTATCTATCTATCTATCTATCTATCTATCTATCTATCTATCTATCTATCTATCTATCTATCTATCTATCTATCTTTCTTTCTTCCTGTATGGAACATAGCTCTAAGAAATATAAGGGGTGGTCAATATACCATTTACTTACTATATTCTTTTCTTAACATTGCAATAGTCCTTCATTTAAATACAGGACTATAGGTCCTGTACGTAGAAGCTCGATATGCCCGCACACAGGAGACCAAACACAAACTCCCTCTTGAACCACCAGCCAGATCGTAAACAACATGTAGGTGCAAGGACTCAAGGAAAGGTCTCTATGAATAAGCTCAACGTGAGTGAAACATGTTAGTGGGGTTTGACCCTGTGGGGGAAGGTGTGTCTGCTTTTATTTTCCAACATGTTTAAGCATCAACAAAGAAAACTTCTTCATTTTTAGTACCGGAGTGCAGACTTCCTTAACTATGTCTGGACTACAGGCCCTGTATTGTACAGGATTACATCAATGGCCAATAGAAAGATGGTTGTGAGGACTACTGAGTGCTCTTTCTTTAGCATCTAGCCTTTATTTTTCCTTAGAGATTTTTATGGCTGAACAGACACTTACATACCAAAGGATACCCTATCCCTAAGTAATATATTTCAAACCACAACAAGGTTGGGGACATTTCCATCCATTATACTTCACACAAGTAACATATTTCATATCATAACAGGGCTGGAGACATTTCCATCCATTATACTTCACACAAAAAAACTATATATTTAGTGCTCTAGTCAGCTTGAACACCAAACACAATGTACTGATCATTAACTTGCACTATTGGTGGCACATTCTCTTTGCCCCCAACATTTATCAACAGACCTTCCATGACTTGCTTTATTTAGTAAATGGCCTCCTATAATTCCAAGCCTACAGACCATGGACATGACATGGGGGTGTCACACATCACTGTGAACTGTAAATTCAATAAATAGATTTTTTGATTTGTATACAGATTGAGATGGGAGTCATTGCAATGGAAGAAAGGAAATGACTCGTGCCAACAGGGAAAAAGCCAGGTTATAGCCTTTGGTAAAACCAAGCTTCATTTTTCATTTCTATTAAAGGAGACATTTGTTAAGTGCTGACAAGGAGAAACACAAGAGAATAACCAGTAATAAGGAACATACTAGATCCAGAGTTTCTTAGTTTTAGCAAATACGAGTTGCAAGTATTTTGGTGCATTTCACATTAAATCTGGGTTTATGAGGAATGAAAAGTAAGGATGGATTATGAAATAAATCAGAATAAATCATTGTTAGGCAAAGCCTCATGGCAATGATCTCAAGCACACAAAAGAAACTTTAAGGAGGACTGCTCAAATGGATTAGAATGTAAACCAAAGCAGATTTTACTGGAATGACAAATCTAGCCAAGCTGATCTCTTTACGACATAAATTCTGATTTAAGTGCTTGAAATAAATGAGCCATTGTATACAAACAAAATGCCTGCAAATACTCTTGTATATTGTTTAAGGAGCTTTCACCAGTCTAATGAAAGAAAAGGCAGATCTGAACGCTAGATAATTTCCAGCTGGGTGGTATTCAGCATCCATAGAGAATGAGGAGCAACCATGTGTACCATGAGATCTCATTAATGATGGACACACATCATAGAAATGGGAATACTTCATTTATCATATAAGAAACGTTTCAAATTCTAATTGTCCTAATGCTTTACTAATATAAAATTAACAACTTTTAATTTACCAAATTGAACATGCCAACGAGAAAAGTTTCAACCAGAAAATTGAACTGGTAAGGTGACTGGTGACAACATGCGGTTTAGATTTTTCTAATATAGAAACATGCTCACATTTTCTTTTCCTTTTTTTCCGATATAAGTTTTATATATTTTTTACGAAAGTCTGGACTACTGAAACACCATCCTCTCTGGTCTTCCTCTCACTAGACTATCACCTCTCCAGTGCATCATGAATGGCGCTGCTAGACTCATCTACTCCTCTAACCGCTCCTCATCTGCTGCTCCTCTCTGCAAATCTCTACACTGGCTTCCAACTGTCCACAGAATCAAATTCAAAGTTCTGTGCCTTGCTTTTAAATGACCCCACACCTCCTGTCCTCCTTACATCTCTAACCTGCTGCAGAAATACATCCCTAACCGCCCCCTCCGCTACTCCAGTGACCTACTAATGACATCACCGCTAATAACCTCATCGCACTCGAGGCTTCAGGAATTCTCTAGGGTCCCTCCTACTCTCTGGAACTCTCTCCCTCGTCCCATTAAACTTGCTCCTACCTTTGACACTTTTAAAAAAGCTCTAAAAACCCACCTCTTCAGTCTGGCCTATCCATCTTCTCATTCCTAACATCACCACCATGCCAGTCCCCCCCCCCACCTATTGTATAATCTGTTCCCCAACCTATTAGATTGTAAGCCCGTCCGGCTAGGGTCCTCTACTCCTCCTGTGTCATACCTGTACCTGTGTGTTATTGTGTGTTTGTATCTCTAATGTATTGTACAGCGCTGCGTAATATGTTGGCGCTATATAAATAAATGATGATAATAATAATAATAATATAACAATTGAAAATGCAGTATTTTGTATTTAACAGAATATTAATGGTTTCATGACATTACAGCATCAGCACATGATGTCAGAAATAGTATACATATTGTTCCAGCAAATCAATACATACTGTAGACTTGTATTGACACTTCTATTACCAAATCGGTGTCACATCAATAACAATAAGGGGTTTGGGGGAGAGGTGGGGGGAGAATAATCGGGGTGTCATCTGGCAATATGCTACGTGGAAGCCTGGGATTTGCCCAGCTCCCATGTCAGCTGAAAAAAATTATCAACATGCATAGATCTGAGGCATGTCTTAATTGGTAGCATCATCCAGTAGTGATCTGCCTTCCTCAGAACAAAGCATTGTATTGTTTTTTGTGTCAAACATATCTTTTGAAATTATGGCCAAAAAGTTCAACCTTGGTTTCATTAGACCATAACACCTTTTTCCCACATGCTTTTGGGAGACTTCAGATGTGTTTGTGCAAAATGTAGACATTTTATATCCACTGTATGTCGTTGGGCATATGGTACCCTAGAGCTTAGTATGCATTTGATGAGGGAATGTATTTGTGTCCAATAGTCTTGGATTTTAGTGCAGGACCGACCAGAAAATGTGCAAGAGCACAAGAACCTGACATTTTACCAGGGGTGTGTAGACGTTTTATATCCACTGTATGTCGTTGGGTATACGGTACCCTAGAGCTTAGTATGCATTTGATGAGGGAATGTATTTGTGTCCAATAGTCTTGGATGTTAGTGCAGGATCGACCAGAAAATGTGCAAGAGCACAAGAACCTGACATTTTACCAGGGGTGTATAGACGTTTTATATACACTGTATGTCGTTGGGTATACGGTACCCTACAGCTTAGTATGCATTTGATGAGGGTATGTATTTGTGTCCAATAGTCTTGGATTTTAGTGCAGGATCGACCAGAAAATGTGCAAGAGCGTGCCCGGCTCTTAATGGCAGCGGCAACACATTTGGCTGACTCCGGGAAACATTTTGTATAAGAGCATCGGATTGGGATACCAGTGTGTCAAGCGCTTAGCTCACATTTTCTTTACAAAGATGTATTTGAATTTTATATTTGTTTTATGGAAATAAAAACAAATCTAAACTTTTCCTAACCAAGCAAATGTTATATAGTAGATTACTATTGGACTGCTTTCCTTAACTTGATGCAAAACTTTGATGCAAAAAGGTTGACACTAGAGCTACAGTTGCAGTGCTCTCTCTGTCAAAAAAACTTTGTATTGCATTTGTAAAATGAATAATTATGTCAAGGAAATAAAATAGGTAATACATTTATATCAATTTAAATCGACACTCATTATGAAAATTTGACATTTTCGAATAAATCCTTGAGCTCCTGAATTGTGTCCGATATTCATATATACTGCATGAATACCAGACATTTCATACCTTATTAATATGCTGTCTGATTCATAGGGAAACTAGAATACTGTAAGGAGTTCTGATAAAGCAGCATTGCATAGCAACAAATGATGTGTTTTTACACCTCCTCCTACATATACACTGGCTGCCATCCCAGGGACCTCACCTAAGACAGCAGCTCATGACGGCACTCTTTTTATAGAACAGATTAAAGAGATGTTTTTTTTTTGCTCTGAAAGCATTGTAAACTGAATATATATAAAAAGGTATACATGTACCTTCTGCCAAATGGTATTGAGCTCTTTTATACTGGTAATATTTAAGGCCCTAATACACCTTACAATCTTACCGTACAATTTCTGTACAACCAACTTTTTGTGTACCAAAACCATATAATATAAGGACCTTTCTAAACCTTTCAATCACTATGTATTCTATTAGGGAGGACCCTGCACTACATACTTGTTGGTAGATCTGAAGGAAATTGTATGGAATTATCTAAAGGTGTATGGGGGGCTTTACATATAATGGATGGATTCTATTCATAACTTTTTTTATGCCTCAGTTTTGCATAGGTTAATGTAAAATAAACCTGAGCTAAATATTGCTTTACCTATTTTTGACAAAATGATCTATCAGGGCATTGGTCACATACGCAAGCTTGTTTTCTTCTGTTTCCAAAGATTTATCCATTTCCAAAAAACAACGACATAGTACATATCACGAGATATGTCAAGAAAAGTTTTTTTTTATTATTGCATTCCTCCCTATTATTGACACTTCTAGTGGCATTCATGAAAACATAGATTTCTGGTATTAGGTCCGCTTTAAAGACAAACTTTTAACATTGGTGGTAATTAAGAACTTGACCATAAGGTTCCTTCATGAATAGATGGATCCTCAAACTAAATGTTTGCTAAGGGCTTAGTGACCATACCAATAAAGGAACATAACAGAAATATAAAAGAATAAAAAAACTGGGTAGAAGTATCACCGACATGAGAACAGAGAAATGATTCAGTAACCTTGGTTACAAGCCATGTTGTTGTTAAAGCAGTTTACAAAAATAAAAAAATCTAAAATTCTAAATCGTTAAGATTTGTCAAAAACACAACATCTGTCCATTGTCTTGATCTGAGCAGACCAATACCCGAACCAAAAATACACATACTTACCTTCCCCTCTTATTAATTCCCGCTGACACCATTCTTCTCTCTAATATGTTCTGTCCGATTTTCCTACTTTTTGGGGGTTACAGGGTTATGCTTACAGCTTGTTAAGGTTAGGAGTTTGGGGAGGGTATAAGTTAGGGGGAGCGGTGCTTAACAGAGGGGTCAGGTTCAGGGGTTGGGGGGTTAAGGTTAGGGGTTTGGGGGGTTAACCTTAACCCTCCAACCCCCTAACTCTAATTTTAACCCCCCAAACTACTAACCTTAACACCCACATCCCGTAAGCTTAACCATGTAAGTTGTAGGGGAAGGAAAACTGCACATGTCCAATTGTAAGGGTAGGCATAGATATGAAACTGTTAGAACACCAGACAGCCATCTTCTAAGAGCATAGAGCTTCTTACTTTTCTTCTAGTCTTCAATCTGCCCCTCCAGTCATTATGACAGACTGGTGGGGAGTAGCAGGGCACAGACTAGAGCAGGTGTCAGCAAACTTTTTGACTAGTGGGCCACATTAGCTTCTTAAATTTGATAAAGGGGTCAGACTAATGGCTGACCTGCCTCCTCTGGTTATTCACAAATCAAACACCTGGTCAGACTACACGCAAGAAGGCTTATAGGTGAATATATTTCATACATTATACAAATATATCTTCATTCCAGAAAAACACTGCAGAAATTTGGATTCCTTTTTTTTAAATATTGCCTTTACTTGTTTTTGGCCAAACATACACCCTCGAACAGTTTGACCCAGCGCTTCTCACTAATCCGTATCCCCAATTTGGTTACAAAAACACTTCTGCCAACATGACACTCTCTGCCTTGGGAACAAACATGCCGCTGCTTCTTCAGCAAGATAAAAACACAGCCAGAGAGATGATGAAAATGAGGGATTGTGATAGAGACAACGATGTGTTACACAGCAAAAGCTGTTAGAAACTCATTAGGACAGATGGTGTCTATAAAAAGAAGAAAATGCCATGGAGACTTAAAGAAGAGTAATTGGATGAAATTATCAAAAACCTCATGTAGAATCCGCCAGATATGAGGTGTCTGATGAATTTAGGATAAAGACAGAGGCAAGTTACAGATGAGTTGCAAAATATTTTCCGTCACATTGAATGGTGGAAGTGAAAATAATGTTTAGGATGTTTGCAAAACTTAAAATGCATTATACCAGGTGTGTGGGCCGTACAGTTTCATCAGCCACAGTCATTCCATTTAATTCTTATTTTCTTCGGTAACCGCATCTCAGATATGGATTAAAATGTCACATATTAGGCAAAAAACATGGAATGGGTTTAGATTTTACAACAAAATTTTTATTTTCAGGACCATGCCTACACATATACCTAAAGGGTATATGCGTCTTTTTTTCGTGCCAGAGGTGCATCCAATGCAGGGAAGCAAGCAGGGTTATTGCCCGCTGTTTGTGGCCAGTTTGTCTGCAGTTATGAGTGAGTTGCATTTCAAAATGCAGAAACCCATGTTGCTGGCAACCCCCCATGTTAAGAACATGGGATGCTACATTGAAAGGAAATTGTGTACTTGAATGGAAAGTGTCCTATCTGCTTCTTTTTTCTGGCAAAAAGACACAGCGGAAACAAGCCCTGAAGTCTAAAGTGCCTGCACTTTTTTGCTTGCAAGCTACTACTTTTTGAATGACCAAAATTATCCAATGAATTACCAACTAAAAAGGTAGCGTATTTGAGCTATAAACACTCACAGACAAATGTTAAAAAAAAAAGTGCTATCCTCCACTCCAAACCAAGCCAGGCCAGAGCGAGGACTTAGTTCTAACACAGGATGCGGGGGTGAAATATAACATGTGCCTATACACTAGCATACTCATTCTCTGGACACACTGACCAATTTATGGAGAGACACATTTTACCATCTGGCAACAGCAACTTACCCATGAAAAGCTATTTAAATATGGGAGGCGTGTCATATAACAAATTTGCTTCAATGCAGAATGCTGATGTAAACACACAACTCATACTATCTAAACAACATCAACTCACCCAGCTGTTATTGTTGTAATAACTGAGTGAGCTCAGTCTGTTGTTGAGAATATTTAATGTAAATCCTACCATATGTAAGCAGCTGTGTAAGAGCTGGGTGAATTGAGGCTCTTTTAATAGCATAGAGTTTTATAGTTACAATAATATTCGATATTGCAGTAAAACAATATGCGAAACAGACCCCCCTTCATAGATAAATAGCTGATCATGGGTAAGTTGTTAGCCCCAAATTGTACAATGCATCTCCATAGGTTGGTTGAGGGTTCAGTGAAGAGAATGGGTACTTCTAGTGTATAGACACATTCTAAAGTTCCAGCCCTACTGGAGCTGAGATCGCCCTCCTGGCACCGGCCATTTGGCTTGGCTGGAAACAAATGCTTGCCTCATGATTTTAGCTCAGTTGGGGGGATATAGAGTGAATACTGCATGGCCAATTGCTGCTGGAACATGCTGTATATTCACTTTATATGTGAATGGCTGGACTTTTTTTTCTAATTTTCTCTCCAAAACTTTGGGGTGTGTATTATGGTCTGTATCTATGGTCTGCATGCAAAACCCAGAAAATATATATATGTACCCTGTTTCCCTGAAGGCATCCCCCAAAAATAAGGCACCCTTACATTTTTCCCTCACACTGAAATATAAGGCATTTCCCAAAAATAAGGCACCCCCCAAGGATACCGTGGTGTAACTCTGGACAGGAGAGATCAGAGGGGGTAATCAAAATGACACAGGAGGATCAGAAGGGTTTACTAAAATGTGAATCCTCCTTCTGAGTCTTCTGTGCCATTTTGATTGCCCCCTCTTCCCCCTGTGTCATTTTAAGTGATCCCCCCACCCTGATACCCCAGTGCCATATTCTTCTTCATGGTAGAATAAGACATCCCCCAAAAATAAGATGTAGGGCATCTTTGGAAGCAAAAATGTATATAAGACACTGACTTATTTTGGGGGAAACACGGTATATAATAACATTATAAAAAATCTTGTTTTCTAAATTGTCCAAAATCTGCACATCACTGAGTATATAGAAGTGACAATTCTTTAATATTTAATTCTATGCAAATATTATTCCAGTAAACAAAGTCTGTACTTGTTCCTATCTCTCGCAACAAGCATTATCTCACAGAAGAAAATAAAGACATAATTAGAGGATTTGGGGGATTATGGAAGCTTATTTCATTTTAGCCCCCTAAAAGAATATAAAAAATAAAATGCTTCTATTAGAAAATAATAAATTATACATTACAATAAATTTACATTTTGACAGATGTCCAAATTTGATAGAATGCCCTAAAAAACGACAGGGGTGGGTAGTAAATTACTTTCTTATCATATATTATTATAGTGCATCTATGTATTTGAAACAAAAGGATTTGAGATTTTGATAAGATTTTGGACCATAATATTCCATGATGAAGAGATTAAGACAGAGTTGATATTTACTTGAGAGGTTTTTATAGTGATAATTTCCTCAGTGCTTCAATTGTTCATATTGATACCTAGTCCCTCATTATATCAGGTAAGGACTGCTATGTAGTTATTTGTATTAAATATTTTTATGATATCATGTGTATAGGTATATTGTTATTGAAATCATATGTGATGTTTTAATAAAACACCAATAAATTCTGTTCAAACTTCCTTGGCTCGAGTGCAGCTCGGGCTGAATAAACTTGCTGAATTTGGTCAGCTCGAACCAGACTAAAGGCCCCCATACATGTGTCGGATTCCCACCGGATTCCGGCACGATCGATTCCGGGCGCGTGCACGCGAAACGATCGTGCCGGAATCGCATGCAGCCCACCTTGTCCAATCGATCAGGTCCGATCGTTCAGGGGCCCAGAATCGGATCCGACAGAGAACCAACATGTTGGTCTTTCTGATCCGATTCTGCACAGGGGGAGTTGCCATTTGTGAGGTGGACAATCGGACACGGAATCGTCCCGGAATCCGTTGGATTAAGGTGGTATGCAGCGATGGATACTCTTAATTGGCCGATTGATCACACCTGCGATTCCCGGCAGAATCGCCGGAATCGATCGGGGGAGTGATCAATTGGCCATGGGATCCTACACGTGTATGGCTAGCTTAAAAGCAGCCGCAATGTAAACAAAGGTTTACTCATCTTTAACCTGCTCCGGCTGCTATAGCTAATCCAGGGTAAGGTCATGGAATGTGGCGGTCAACAGGGAGGAGTAGGAAATTTAAGAAAAGGTTCCACTTTTTGTGTAGGAAATGCCACTTCCCTGTATCACTTTGGGTCGATCATACCAGGTGGTCAGGAATTTTTTCCCGTTTGATCTATGTAAACAGACAATTTTTTTGGTCGATCCAATGGAAATATCAGACCGGGTATGGCTACCTTAAGTTTGGATATCCTGTATTCTGCTGCTTCATATCATTAAATATTTTAGTTGTTATGTTTTTCATACCAGTAAAAAGGTACATTGTAACTCCATCACATGTATGCCCTGCTAAACAATTATTATTTCATAAAGATAAGAGGTAGAGCTCCGGAGAAGGGAATGTGATAATAATTGCCTTAGCAGTTCAAAATGTGTACAGAAAGGGAAAAAAGTCAACAGCCTCAGATTCATTGTACAGAGACATTAACTGATCATAACAGAGAATGTTGTCTCTCTTATCCTATCAGCAAAGTGAAAAATAAATTGCTTAACAAGACATAAAAACCCCCCACTTCATGGCCGATATCAAGCTATAGGAAATTGTGAGTGACTATTAATGAAGAACTGCGAATGCTGACCTTTCTCTCACTCCTTCAAGGACTGGCTGATTTACAGTTACAGACGAAAGCAAAATCCTTGTCTACCTTGTGTGCATCAATATCCACATCTTAATCCCTTTTCAAAAGCCAGTGCTTAGAAATATGTGCAATAATTGTCTTTTATTGGATTTTCACGTTTCCTCGAGCTCTTAACCTCTCATGATCAAAACCGCATTAAGCTTGCCCAACAGCAATGAAGTACAGTTGGGTGCGCCATATTACCACACAGGTTACATTATATGTTTATATTGCTAATTCTTTTATTTCTAGTGATGACAAAATAGTTCATTTCTGATTTGACTAAATATTTGTATGGGGACCTGTCTAAACTCATGAGAAGCATGGTGCAGGAATCCAGCCTGATTGACACATTGATTATGTAATCTGTTCATGTATATACCGGTAACATAATACAATAAAATACATTACATAGTACAACATTTTTTGCCCATGCTACTTTATGATGTGCGAATTCCCTCCATTTCTCCTCCTGAATACACAGCAGGAAGTAAAAGACAAACTCTCTACAGTGGGTGGATACCCAACTATTATTGTCTGTATACTGTATTGTAAATATTGAGTTTTCCTTCACTTTTGTATAAGCTAGACTGGTCACCAAGACCAATTGAGACAATGTATCTCCTTTACAGTGCAATAAAAAGTAGTTCTAACCTCATCTGGATTTAACCACCCAACCATCCAGTCTTCTGGATTTGGATTACAGTCAACATTTTAGACTGCCAGAAACCGTACATCCTGAGAAAGTGGCCTGTGTGCCATGAAACGCTTTGATGATTTTTAAAGTTACCCCTATAAATTCTAAAATAAAATGTATTTCATGACCAAAAAAAGCCTTATTATGTTCTGGGAAACTTCATCCAGCTCCTACTAATAAATAGTGTTGAATTGTTATTGCGAATGTCGTCACTTTGGTGAATTCACGAAGATCTTGAATATAGTGCTACATCTTCTTAATCATGAATATTTGAGATTGTGGGGAAAGTGCCATGTTTGCGTTTGCAATATGTGCATGTACAAGTGCAGATGAATGATGATGCAAGGAACTGGCCTTTGTCTGCACAACTCTATCACTCAAGATACCAGCACTCATGGATGTGAATAGGGACTTTCCAACCTGGTACATAAATATCCCCCTCCACTCCTCCAGTGACTAATGTCTATGTCTAATGACATAACATCATTACAGCTTTAGGACTTCTCTTGGACCTCTCCTACTCTCTGGGGCTCTTTCTCATCCCATTAGACTTGCTCCTACTTTAAACACTTTAAAAAAATTCCTTGAAATCCATCTCTTCAGTCTAGCCTCACCATTTTCCTTACCATAATATAACCACCATGCCAGTCCCATCCAGCCCACCTATTGTATGCTGTTTCTTAACCTATTAAATTGGGAGATCGGGCAGTGTCCTCATTTCCCCTGCTTCATAACCTATACCTGTGTGTTATCTTGTATTGCATCTCAACTCTAATGTAATGTATAGCGCTGCATAATATGTTGCCACAATGTAAATAAAAGATAATAATAAATAAAAAAAGATATAATAACAATGGCATTATGATTAAATTATGGACATGGGACATTCTACAGTCTGACAGCACTATGATAGTCAGGTACATGATACATTGCTGCTACACCTAATTTATTATTTTCACAATGTTCTCCTACCTAGATTCCTACACTACACAATAAGTACGGTTAAATAACCAACACGCCGAAGAATTCAGGTCATTGGCCACAGCTGAATCAGATTTTCCTAAACAGAAACAATGCTAACCAGTGAGTTAGAAGTAATAATGGACCAACACAGGTAAATATTGCTGCTGCATTTAACTTGCTGCATAATTGTCAGGTCACATTTCCTCGACGTGGCTATGCCCTCAGCATGATTTTATGTCTGAATTTATTTCAGTTGCGTATCTAATATTCAGTCATGCTCAGTAGGTTAACTGCAATCAGTGTACTGTGCTGTACTTACTCTTACTGTAAACGGGATTTTGTGACTCCTGGTTTGTTCCTAGGTTGCATTCTATTCAATCTTTCAGCCAAACTTTTGGCAATTATAAATTATTATTTGAATAGTGCCAGAATATTATGCAGTGCTGAACATTAAATCCTGAATAAGGTTAAGTGGAAAATAGTAAATATGCTTCAAAGACTATAATGCTATCCATCTTGAATTCTCATTGTTATACTTCTAGAAGGGTATGAAACAAAGATCTTATGCTGGAGGTGCAGATAGCATCCTTCTATAGAAAAGTCTCATTCCAAAGATCCATTTTTCATATAAAGAGGCCCTATTACGGAGAAGACTCCTATCTAAGAAGCCCCTACTCATGAATTTCATCGTAATTCCAGAGGGCTTAACCAATGAAATGAATGGTGTTGCTAGACTCATTTACTCCTCTGACTCCTCCTCTAAACGCTCCTCATCTGCTGCTCCTCTCTGCAAATCTCTATTGTCGAGAGTAGTGATGGGTGAACATCGTCCAGATCTGTCCGCGAACAGGCGGATCAGATTTTCCGCCTGTTCGCAGGCAGAAGGAGTGCGAATATCCATGTTCGCGGCCGAACCGTCTTCCTTTGCGGACAGTTCGGCCATCACTATTTAACAGAACCAAATTCAAAGTTCTGTGCCTTGCTTTTAAATCACTCCACTCCTCCTATCCCACTTACATCTCCAACCTGGTACATAAATACACTGCTCCTCCAGTGACCTACAAATGAGAACCACACACATTACATTATCATATGCGTGGCTTCAAGACTTCTCTGGGTCCACTCTTACTCTCTGCAACTCTCTCACTCGCCATATTAGATTTACTCATACCTTTTAAAAAAGGCATTAAAAATCCGCCTCTTTAGTCTGGCCTACCCACCTTCTCATTCCTAACATCACCACCCTCCCAGTCCCATCCTCCTACCTATTGTATACTCCATTCCCCAACCTATTAGATTGTAAACCCGATCAGGCAGGGTCCTCAACTCAAATTTAATGTATAGCGCTGTGTAATATGCTGGTTCTATCTAAATAAAAAAGAAATAATAACTAAACACTTCGCTCTGGAAATTATTTCTTGTCAGCATTGTTTCATTTAATAATACCCACAAGTGCAGACAACATATTGCTGTATTAATAATAATAAAAATAAAAATAATTGTTTGATCAGCACATGCATTAAGTTGCAATATGATTAAACCCTAATGTACTATATTTGTTGTGCCTTTTCCTATTGTATTGGAGGCAACCTTCCAGGCTATTTACTTGTATTGGTTAACCCCTCAAAATCTAGCCGGCATGTTCTGTGTCGGTAGAAGAACTTTCTTGATGGTCAAATGTGGTGCCAGCAAAGTTTCTTTTATTGTAAGTCATTGAGCAAATACGAAAAGTTTTAGAGGTGTAAATAACCTGGCAGGTCGGTTTTGCTTATAAGCCTTTGTGAAAATAAAATTGTAAGTGCTATATCATTTACATAAATAGCTATGTGATTTCTATATGATCTGAAGGCATAAAATTAAGGAAATGAACGCTTGACTGCAAATGTTAACCTTTTAAATCGATTTCAGCCATCTGGGACCAAGCCAAGTGAACGAAGGAGTCCGTGCTAAGATTACAACTATAGAGCTGCACAGTAAACAAATTCACATTATTAATACTTTTAAATGACTCTGACAGTATTTTATAGAATTCCCTTTGATTGGCACAGTGGAAACTGCAGTACACTAGGCGGGCAAATCACCGCAGATCAAAGAATGCGCATATATGATTTATAAACATGACTCACAAAGTTCAAAACCATTTCTCATGATATTTAATTAAGGACATTCCAGTATGAATTTAATACAAAGATGTTTCATTAGATACTGGCTTGTGAGAAGAGGTTCCAAGGCTATGTTATGCTTTTGTATTGGGGGCTGATGGGAGTGTGCTTTGTTTATATTTTATTTCAAAAGACCCAGGGCAGCCATTGGCCTAAACTAAATATATATATATATATATATATATATATATATATATATATATATATATATATATATAATATTTATTTTTTACTTTGAGCTTATTATAATTAAGGTAACATTATATTAAAATACATGACTCAGACACAAAACATTTTTTTCATGCAAAACAAATAAAAACTAACCAATTTTGCAGATTTACTTTTTTTACTTCAATTCCTGTAATGCAAACAACTGTTCATTTTCTAAATGAGCTCTTCCCAAAGTTGCTAATTTACTTTACTAAGCTTAATTGAACTTGCTTCACCTTGACAAACAGATTTTCCCTGTAATTCTCCACTGGTTCAGAAATGTTATTTCGTGGTTAGGGTTTGAAAATAGGTGCAGAAAACCGAAACCTCAAACAAAGTTTTTAGAGAGAAGACAATATTATTAAAACACTCAAGGTCTAGTAGAGTAAGACTATGTTTCCATTACGTCGGGAACCTTCCACTAAGCGTATACCGACGTATAATGGAATAAACCCCATAGATAAAGCAGAATCATGTCTATAAGGAGATACTGATAGATCTCTTAGTTTTTTAAGTGGGATCACATACAATATGCATCCCTCAGATTGATGACTCAGATTGATGAGGATTGTTGCCCTGGTAAAGGCTAGAAATGGCTTGATTTTTTATTTTAAACTCATTTACTGTGAGAAAATTCCAAAATAAAATTTACATGGTATCATCACCAATTGGAACATTACACAAAAATTAGACCCCTCTCCTCAGGTGGTCTAGAACCAGCAGCCCTAAGTGTAAGTCCATATCTTGACTCACAGTATATATAATCACTGTTATCAGATCCTCAGTTCCTTTTGTGTTCCTTAAGGCTGCCATACACAGCCCGAGTAGGTCAGACAGACCTACTCCGATATGCACCGGAGTGCAAACGTGATGATGGTGCATTTTGGGGCCCCTTCAGTCGGCTGGCACCCTTTGTGTGCCGGCCATAAGCTTCAATCGGCTTGCATCGGCCAGAGAATACGGACATGTCCGTTCTCTGGCCGGCCGAGCAGTGGGGCGACAGGGATCTGTCGCCCCCTGTGGGCACATGCTGATTAGCGGCCGATTTTTAACCTGACCGACGGCGCGAGCACGCATACCCGTCGGTCAGGTTAAAAATCGGCCGCTTATCGGCATGTGTATGGCTAGCATAACTCTGCCCTTTTATCTTTCATTTTCCTCTTTATTCTGGGCACCCCCCCCCCCTTCAGCCACCCACACAGCTACTTCTATTACACAAAAAAAGTATTGCTTTAGTACAGGGATCTTTAACCTGCAGCTTTAGAGCCACATGCAGGTCTTTAGCCTCCTTGTTGTGGCCCTGGTTGCCAGCAAGCCTTCTCCCACCCACACTGGAAAGAACAGGTGGACAATTTATGGAAGATAATTTTTTTATTATTCCATTATTTCCTATGGGAAAATGGTTTGACTTACAACTAACCTTTTGGAAAATAATGAGTTCATAAGTCAGGGGTCTTCTGTAATGATTACACCAAATATTCTAAAATATCATTACAGAACAACTGCACATCACTGATAATATTTTCTTTTAGTCAATCACCTAATAATGGCATTTTGGGCCATGTGGTCCATAGTTCTCTTAGTGGTATTGTCATATTATATTATACTATAAGGTCTATAATAGCTCTAGATTATCTTGGTCTTCCCCACAGTTCTGCTGTGACTTTTTGTGAGCATGTTGGCTGTCTCACTACATGGTATCTGGCTGCTTCTCTGGGATCAAAGCTGGTTATTGACAGCTTTATCACAAAACTCAAGTGCAGGCTAGGGATAACACTGCAGGAAATATCAGATTAAATTTTTATATTTTCCTTTCAGAACTAATCAGCCATTACCATGACATAAGCTTGAAAGATGCAGAAGAAGCGGGCCAACAGATTCAACTTCTTTTGGCTGATGAAACATACTCATGTCTAGGGTAAGTTCAGAAAGTCTATGTTTGGCCAAATTAGGTATGAAAAGATTGATTGAATAGATTTTAAAACTTTACTCGTACTGAAGCCTACAAACATGTCCACCAGCTTCTCCCTTTCTAGAAATAAAAGTGTGCGACAAACATGAACAAAACAATGGTGAGTCCAGACAAACGTCTCTGTAGTGAACTCCCAACCCTAGCCTCACACCCAATGTAAAAATGCTAATTAAAACTGAAATCAGAAGATGTTAGACTAGCTTATCATGGTGGGTGGAATAATCAAAGTATGATCTCCTAAAATTTGGATGTAACCTATCACTGGCAGTAGGGTACTGTACAGTGGTGTAGGAACCACCATAACAGCCATAGTGGCCACTATAGGGCCCATAGCCACGGAGCAATATCAACAATACAACAAGTGAATAGATTTTTTAGGGATTTCAATCCTAGGCAGACAAGTTAACAAGCATAACTGAAATCTAAGGAATAAAAAGGACCACTGAACACAGTAAATCCTTAGAAGGAAAGGCATAAGCAATGTTGGATGTCCTTCAGCCAATAAATGGGACCAACCCTTCCTGATTTGCCCTGTAAAATTCCTACTGTGAGAAGGACAAGTTGTGCAGTGAGATCAAAACAAGCCATTTCAGTACAAGTGTAAAGTCTGTACAAGAATGAAGGCTTTAGCTTTAAAGGATAAATGCAATTGCAGAACATAAAACTTCAATGTCTCCCCTAAGTCGTCCTCTGCAAAATGGTGATAAAAATTTCAGATTTCAGACCCTAGAGTTCAATGAGATGCTCATCTCTCTGAAGGCCCTCATTGTGTACTTTATGGCTAGCCTAAAGTCTTGTTTAGCTCTATAGATATTGCTATATAAAACCACTAATGAATATATATAAAATATGGAATCCTATAAACATGTTATACCACAAATAAAAACATATACATAATGTTAAATACGCGTCTACATCTTGTATCTCAGAGATCTGAAGATGTAGACGTGAACTGGAGTGTATGTACCCGGTACTAAAGATTGAGTCTTAGACCTGCAGAGATTCAATCGCAAGTTTGTAAATGAGATGAAAATAGCAGAACTATGCCCAGATAATGGGTCAAATGATTAGGGAAGGGAAATCTGGTCCTTTTGCTGTGGTCCAGCTATGTACTATGAATCTAATGAAAACAGAACCAGAAGACAGGAAACATTGAAAGAGTTGGTCATCACAGAAGTGCTCAAATAGAACTTTCCTCTCCTGATAGGCCTACTGAACTAGTGACTTGGTCACTCAAGACATTAAAGAA
>CM070037.1:17703030-17725218 GCA_036250615.1 Ptychadena robeensis
CTATCTTCTCAAGTTCCCTTGCACCTGGCAACCCTCCAGTATCACTGGAGGGGTGCAGTTTCGAGGGACTTCAAGACCGAAACTACATAAGCCTGTAGCGGCCATCTTAGTATTGGAGAGAGCAGTGAGCATGGCTGGGAACCAGGTAAAGAAAAAGGTAAGTATGTGGTTTCTAGGTTTGGGGAGCAGATTGACAGATGACAGGTAAATAATATGTATATGTTTACATTGGTTTTTCCACAGTACAGATTGTCTTGAAGGGAGAGGGGGTAAGCCAAATGTTGTTTCATATCGCTCACATTTTACTAGATCAGAAGGGACAGAGTAACATGTTTATTGCAGGCAGGGGAAATGGACATCCCAGCAGTGCAAAATGTCTAAAAAGATTACAATTTAGTCCAGCATATATTTTACCACATGCATTTTCTATAGAACTAGTTATGCAGATGACTAAAAATAAAATAAAATTACATCTTAATTTTGCAAAAGTGTAAAGACAGGAAACGAAAGTTTGCAATTTTCAGGTATTTACTAGTAATTAGCAGCATAGGCAATGTTCCCAATACATTCACATTACCTTCAAAATGAATGGCAACATGATATATTTACTTTCGCATAGCGAATATAAATTCACAATGCATGGCCGAAAAACGTACTGGTGCAAAATATCGCGAATATTTGAGATTGTGAATACCCGCCGTCGTATTCGAATTCTGTGAATTCTCAAATATGTTGAATATGTACACAATTCTAATATTCGAGCTCAATACTACAACTTACCCGATTATATTCTCATTTGAAATTTTATGTTCACAAACACAAACTTTGGCTAGCACCAACAAATGACTGGAAAAATTTATAAAAAAAAACTAATATTATTTCTCACAACTAATTGGATATTTGCAAAAGATCACTAACATGGCTAGCTATTGAAAGGTCATCCCAAAGATCTTGAAAAATCTTGAAATTCAATTGACCACTCATGCGATCGATGATATCGTGCTGTGTGCATTTGCGGCCATCGATTATGGGGGTCATCGATTGTGTCCACTCTGCTCAATCAAACAGGGAACCAACGTGTTGTTCAATGTTCGATCTCCAATGCTTTGGATGGGGAACGAGGGTCCCCCTCTGAAGAATCGAACAGGTATCTATTGAAAAGTGGTGCGCATAGAGTCCCCTTCAATCGATTAACGCTCCAGCATCATGACGAAGTCAGAATGCTACACTCAAGTGTAGTGATGGCCGAACTGCCCGCAAGGCAGCGGGCAGTATGGGTGTTCGACCCGCCCTGTTTGCCGGCGAGAAGGAGCCCTCTATTCTTCCTCCGGTGGGATCAGGAGCAGCAAGATCCCGCCGCAGGAAGAATCTTTTTTTACTGAACATCGGGTAGAGAACCCGGGCTTTCAGTGAAAAGCCGGCTCGTAAACCCGGATGTGACGTCAGTGATGTTACATCCGGTTAGGACAACCAGGTACTATGCGTTCCAGGTGCCGGATGTGTCACATCCAGTTTTTCAGATTTTAATTCCCCGCCTAGAGGCGGGGAATTTGAATCTGGCCGCGAACGGGCGGACGGCGGCCGTCACTACTCAAGTGGGTCATCAATTGAATGGGTATCAACCCGTGTATGGCGACCTTTACTCAGCTTCTGGCAAAATTCAGGGGACTATAGTGATGACATCTTACATTCCCAAACATCTTTCAGTTTTTTGTTTTTTTTTAACCTAAATTTGCACTGGCCAGACAGTCAAGAGCAGAAACTTCTCCATCATATTCTCAGTTTAAACACACTTTAAGCAGTTAGACATATCAGTCTGAAGTGAAATTAACTAAATGATTTTTTTATTTGATAAATAAAATGAGATTACCGCTAACGTTATGAAACGCTGCTGACTCAATTTACAGTCGGGCCAGTAAGACTGTAAAAACGCGCACTCAGCAAAGGTGATTATCATAATAATATCAGAAGGCATCTAGGTCCAGTGTAATATATTTGTCTGTCCCGCCTTGTATGTAACCCTCTATGACTATCCCTAGGATTTGCAAGTAGGAGCCAATGTCAGCACAAAATTAAGCAGTATTTCTCAGGATGCCTATAATCTGCTTTACCAGCAAGGAAATATCTGATTGGCTCAATCAAGACACATCAATGTGTCTACTTAGGGGCGATTCTAAGTGAGAGCGTCCCCAGACCCCCCCCCCCCCCCCCCCCCCCCCCCCCCCCCTCCCCCCATGAAAGCACTCTTCCATAAGGGAGAAGATTTACTGTTTACTGGCATTCAACTGGCCATGTTGCTCATGTCTGTCTGATAAATGTCTGCCCAACTTCAGTGAGGACAGTGACCATGGGATAACATTTGACCCATGATGGTTTAGATCATGGGAATGGTATCACAAAATTTGCAGAGAGAGTTGGACATAACAGAACTTTGATCTTGTGGTGCTCATAGAGAGGAGTGGAGGTAACAGAGATAAATGGAGTTCCACTCTCTTCCATATAAGAAGACAACCGCAAGCTATCACAAAACAACCACACCACAGCCATGATCTACAACTGCTTGACAAAACAACCACTTAATCTACTGAGGCACCCAAAATAAGTTGTCAACCACACCTCTTATCCTTAATTGAACTCTCTGAACACTATAGGGTGGCAGAATTCTGAACCATAACCTTCACTGAAATGCATATGACAATATTTCCAATATTTCTTCAGCTAGACAGGAACATGCTTGGCAAGGAGCTACAGATTCTTTCCAGTCTCTTGTTTGAATAATGTGTTCAGATATTTAATATTCATTTGTTAGGACACTGCATGGGTTTATAATGATCTGTCACCTGCACAGAGAATGGACGCCTTCCACACCACACTGCTAAAAATTATTTTCTAAATTGATAGCTTGGAAAATAGATCAGTCAAAAAGACAACGATGACTTGACTGACAGCTTAGTCCTTGAACTGAACCTGAGGAAATGTCAAGGTGTTTATACAAGTCTGCTCCGAAAGAAAAAAGTTTCATTCACAGTCGACCAAAAGGAGCTCTGGGAGGATTACTGACTTGACATTAGGCAACCAAGAGACTTTAGGGGAGACAAGTGTGTTTATTTCTCAATGAAATCTAAGAGCATAAAGGTATAGGACACCTCAATATCTAACATACTGTACACTGCAGATTTATTTTCATTGGACATATGAAATAGCAATGATTGATTCACAACTAGTGATGAGCAGCATAGACAATATTTGTTGTCTATTGCGACAATATTCGCAAATTATC
The DNA here is from genome assembly GCA_036250615.1 of Ptychadena robeensis. NCBI lineage: Eukaryota > Metazoa > Chordata > Amphibia > Anura > Ptychadenidae > Ptychadena > Ptychadena robeensis. The sequence goes on from CM070037.1 coordinate 17,706,311, forward strand.
ACACGTTTTTAGCCTAATATTCACAATATTTGTAAATTGGAGAATTCGTGACCTCTAGTCATTAAGACCTTCATTGCACAAATCACCACTTGTACATATTGGGAACGCAATGCAAGGTTTTTCCGGGTACTGATGTAAAAAGATCTTGAATATTCACAATTACGACGATATAGCACTATAAATACTTAGGGTATCGTTGGGAACACAATTGGAAGGAACAGTGCTAAGGCTAATTTCAAAGTAAATGTGCCACATTCCTGGTTTATAGGAGACAAATATTGTTTTACATAATAGAGGAACCTAGTTTTTAAAGACTTGAAGTAGTGACACTAGGCCGAACCCTAGTGGGAACTTTTTACCGATACACGATAATTAGATTCAGTCAACAATACAGATTATATTATGAAAACAATACTTATTGCAACATAGTCCATATAGGTTTTCAATGTTCACAGTGTTTCACAATCAGAGGCCAGTATGTATTCTCTAGGTCAGAGCTCGGTGGCACGTAGTATATAACCATTGTGCATTGTCCCTTCCACATTTAAATTTGAAATACAGACCAAAACCACCTTGTACAAGAGATGGTTGGATTCACCCCAATGGGGCTTCTTCAGGAAACATCCAAATCTGTGTATTGATTACAACATCTATTAAAAACAGATTGGAAGTAATAGGTCAATCAGTCAAAAAGTTTTAAACATGGTGCATTCAACAGTGAGTGCCCTTCTGCACGTCAAGGCCGCGCACCCATTTCGGATCATCATGCAAGTGAAAAACACTTACCCTATATAGCACTATATTTGAGATTTTTCGAAGTGACAATATTCGCAATAAAGTTTCAAATTGTCACGATCAACACTTTTCACAACCAGTGAATGTTTGGTGAACGTCACATTTAGGGTTTAAGAAATCGCCTGTGTGATGTTTTCGAGCCTAGTTCTCTTATTACCATAAAGGTTCTGCTTCAGCTTGGAGGGCTCTTTAATTTCAAAGCTACAGTGTCACATTGCATGACCCCATCTGCTTTATCCTCAAATTTCAGTTATAAGATCTGTAGTTTATTGAAGTAGCTTATTAATGTGACAGCATATGGCTCTTATATCACCATACCCAGCGAGGAATGTTCTTTCTCGTTCACATCTCTCATGATGTACAAAAATAATACATAACTCGTATTCATTATGTTTATTTACCTACACAAATATATATTTTCTAGTCTTTAACATTACATATAGATTTTTGTAATAATTTGCAAGGTCACTGATTTTTTTTTATAGTCGTGGGATTTTGTTATTGATCAAAGCTCAGTCTGAGTGTAACTGGATATCCACAAACCTCTGACAGGACTACAGTATATCTCATGTTGGCTCTTACAGAAGCTGCCTGATCCATGCTTGCATTTGGCTTCTCTGAGAAGCTAGTAGTGATAAGCAGCAAACGAAATATTAATATTCACAAAATATCGTGAATTGTTTGCCTAATATTCTCAAAACTTCGTATTTGAGGATTTGGGATCTCCAGTCATTATAGCCATCATTGCGAAAAAGATTTTTGCAAAAAAAATTCTGATTTTCACATATTTTAGCAATCAATTATCACATGAAAACTAATAATTTATTACCTTCCTTGTGCAGATCAGCACATGTACATGCTTATATTATGAACCCAATGCATGGTAGTTCGGGTACTGATGTAAAAAAATCTCGATTATTCACAATTACAAAGATATAGCACTATATTCACAATATTCAGGAATTCTCAAAGTGCAGATTTTCGCAATAAAAATTCAAGATTCGATTATTCTCAAAGCTAGAAGCTGGAGTGGACCATCCCGAAGAACTCAATGAAGTACTCACAAACACATTTGCAACCAAATAAGGGGCAGTTTTAGAAGGGAAATGTTTGAAATAGACTTACTCATTTGGGTTGCTGGGTTTTTAAGACAATGGCGATGTTAAGGGTAACTGTTTTATATTGCAATCAACCTCTGTAGATGGGATCCGCTTGTGGAGAATTATTATGGGCACACTGTCTCCACTGTCACCTTTCTTAAGGTTTGTCACAAACTCCAAATGCCCTGTGGGTCACCAATGCTTCTGCGTGTTCGGTCCCTTTACTGGCAGTAGATCAAAAGGATGGTGAGATTTTCTCCTACTTGAAAAAAGGCTCTGGGGGAGGCACCCATAGGTTTTAAATTCCTTCTTTTTTTTAAAAAAAAAAAGGCAAGTTTGTGAAACCCTTTTTAGCAAATACTTAAACCTATGGGTGCCTCCCCAGAGCCTTTTTTTCAAGTGGGAGAAAATCTCACCATCGAACACTGATACTTTCTTAGAAAAGGGTTAAAACATGAACACATGCTGAACAATGGATGCCACAAAAATTTTCAGCATGAAGGACCTTTTTGCTAGTCATCTAACAGGCTTGTTCAGTTGATATTTTCTGACAAGGTCAGTTGCATTATTTGTGAAACATCTTTGAGTAACATAGTGGGTCCACTTGCCTTAACTTATTACTAGAGCACAAAAAATAGCCATGTCAGTGAATTTCTTGATCTCACATAGTTAAAACCTTTACACTGAAGAAAAAAAAACACAGTTTACAAAGAATTGGGCTTTATTAGTCACATATGTAAAGTTCATATACATCTATTAGCCACTTTGGTCAAATAAAATTTGATTGTACAAAAAGTCAGGTTGTAATGCATAGATATGGTCAACAAGATGCTAAAATGTAATCAATATAGCATGCAAATTGTATGCTTTTGTTGAAGCATCTCATTGACTCTCCCTAGTAAGGCCTCATCTCTACTGCATTAGAATTTTGATTTGCCGTAGATACGTGCAATGGTTTTCAATGGATACTCACAGATGCACCAGCTTTGCATTGCTAACTTACCTAGTAGCCTTGTGTCAGCGGCCATTAACATGTTCATTGAAAGTGCATTAGGTAAGTTTTTGCCACATTTGCAATGGTATCAATGGTCCTTTTCTATTTAGGGTAACTCAGTGAAAAATCGAAAAACACAATCTCTTTTTTTGGCATTGTGTACACAGTTACTCATTGTTTAACACAATGAAGTAATCGCCTAAGTAGTATGGGGACCATAACACTACACTCTTCACAGAATGACACTGCTTTTCAAAGAATGGCTATGTTGTGCCTCTGTAGGTTGGAAGGTGCGTTGTTGGCTGTATAACCAAGTGATTAACTCAAAAATGAATAAAAAACTAATTTGCAGATACTAACAGGTAAATACTGTTAATCTGTACTATACTATAGTTCTATTGGGTTACAAAAAAATCTTAAAATTATTAGGCTAATCTCTATGATAATAGAAAAACCAGCGACCCTTTATGTTACTTTAAACATTAACTGTTCCCTTTGTATCAATTCTACAGCTTTCTCTTCCTTGCATCAGGACTTTGATTATCGCCGAAAGAAAACAATGCTTGTTAATATTGAAGATATGAAACAAATAGCCCGTAGGCACACAGACACAGCTAATCAATTCCTTCCTCTCTAAGATGAGCTAACGTTGTCTGAAACTAAATCAAAGGTCCATCAGACTTGCAGGGTTGAGGGGATAAATGTGCTTTTCTCTTAATGGACTAGTCAGTTACCTCTGGGACTTGTTTAATTTTATCCTAAACCTATATGCAGAAACTGGATTTCTTATATTGTGAGTTAAGAGAGAGCCAAGAAAAGGTACAGAACTAGAAAAACATCCACTAAAATATAGGAATAGTAGTGCATTAGGTTAAAAAGATAAGATAAATGAGTATTTCAATTGTTAAGACTAAAATTCTGAAATATTTATCGTTCAAACGCGCACACACAAGGGTTGTTTAGAATTGTACTCATCCAACCGTTTATTTATATATTGTTTATTAAAAATGTTTTCTTATGTACTTAAAATAAAGGTCAATATTTATCATGGAAACGTTAAGACACACTCCCTATCACCAGCTAATCAATCTGAGCCCTTGCCACCATTTATTAGAACAATGGGGCTGTATGAAATTAGAAATATGTTATAAAACATACAAATTAACAAATTGTCTCATAGATTTCACAGACCTCTAGGTTGTGCATTTGATCCAAGGTACACATTGACACTTTTACAGCACAGGACATGTGACAAATAGACTTTTACTGCAGAATGCAATCAATATGATGACAAATGCTCGTGAAATGTTGGAAAGCAAAATAAAGACATATGACATCCCCTAGGTGGCTGCGCTTCTGCTAAGACTTCCATCAGCAAGTTCTGAATCAGTAAAAAGTTTCTCTTTCATTCATGTAACAAATAAATGTCATCCACATAACTGAAATTCATTACATAAAGATATCTTTCTTGAAGCTGGGTTGGCCCGGTCAACTTATGTCAATTCAACCCCCAGAAAATATCTTGTGTATACCTTGGTAGTAAGGAATGGTTAGTTGGGTTACTTTGGCCTTTCTATTTCCAGTCTGGCCATTACCCTCTGACCTGGCATCATCTAGTTAACAAAGAATTGTGACGTACCGTATCTTTCAGACTATAAGACACACCCGACCATAAGATGCGCCCAATTTATAGAGCAAGAAAACCAGAAAACATATTTAAATGTTCAAATCACTTGAAAAAAAAATCCCCTGCAGTACCCAATTTCAGTGTCACTGAGAGCACACTTCAGGCAGAAGGGGAGGTGGAGTGGGGTATTCTGCACTGTTTGGTTCCCTTCTTGCCAGCTGTGAACGACGGGAAGCCAAGGCGCATTCATTCATCGGCCGCAGGGGTCGCACATTCATACCAGAAGATGCAGACACTTCCCCCCTCCGTTTTTGGGGGTGAAAAAACGTGTCTTATAGTCTGAAAAATATGGTATGTATTGCAAATGTTAGGTGAAATTTTTTTGATATTTTGTGAATATGTATATTGCCTATGCTGCTCATCACTTGTCTTTACTTATGAGCTCAGAATCTCAGTGATCATTGATTGGACTTAAGAAAAAAAGATAACAATTGTCAGGAGCGTTCACAGAGAGAACACTTTTACAGTGGGTTATTTACTATTTTGGCTGTTGGGACAAGAGGACTTCTACCAACAATCATGTAGTCATCCAGACATGTAGAGAATTTATTGTACTGTCTCTTCTCAGCATTGGTGGTCTGTGTGGTTGCTCACACTCTCCTCTGGGTGACCAGGGGTTGTAGGTGATAACACTGACCTTCCCTTGGTGGTGTGATGGAAGCAGGAGGAAGTTTCCCAGGAAAAAACAAGGCTCTTTGGAGGTGCCCATTTTTGGTTGTCAAATAAACTTTATTTTACAATTTTGTAAGGGTAACTTACATACCGCGTTGATGCATAACGCGTTGATGCATTTTTTATGCATTTACATTTGCATTTAAGATACCCCTACAATGCTAAAAAAAGAATTATTTGAAGGCCAAAAACAGGTGCCTCCAAAGAGCCGTATTTTTTCCTGGAATTAGGTTCAATAAATACATTATATAAATCTACTGACAATAAATATGTTCTTTAATAATATTTAATTGATATACTGACCAAACATTGATTGAGAATACCCATACTTTATATGAAAATTCTATTCTAGTGGGAATTGCTCTGAGTAGTGAGTATTTTTTCACAAATTAAGTTCAAAGTCAAGTAAAAATTAAAAAAATTGGAATTTCGACTTTAACTTTGAACTTAATTTATGCAAAAACTACATGTGCTTTTTTTCCCAATGTTCCTCCAACCCTTCTTTACATCTTTTACAGCAATTTTGGTGATGATACCATTTTCAGCGGCTCTGCAATCAGCTCACAAAGTTGGCAAGTCGAAAAATTTGACCATCTCTATAAACAACCCCCAGTGGCCACTCGCGATATTGCACCCCGCGTTAACCCTTGGAAACCTGGCAGATGATTCAAGGGAACAGCAGGTAAGTATATTTTTTTAGGATTGTGGGGCCCTACACCACCATCATACCAGCTCAGAGGTAAGTCAAACTTTAATTTTACATATGTATTTTTTAGATTTTGAGTATACATCCGCTTTAAATATAATATTTATATTAGATAATTGAATATGGTTTTGGTTACATTGAAGCAGTTCGAGTACAGCAGAAAAAAATTATGTATATGTTAAACCCTGCACATTTTAGGGGTCCTAAATCCAGATATACAGGACCAAAAAAAAATTAGCCATTTAACATTCCTATTATTTCCATTTATTTGTTTACTTTGAAAAAACATATACATAGGGTATTAACATGAACATAAATTGCCAATGATATGTGCTAAAAATATATGTAAAACATGTATACAAATCAGCCAACATGTTATTTGTTGGGAAAGCCAATGTTGAGGTTGGTTCTGATCATTCCTGGGCACAAAGGAGTTAAACATAAACCCAGAAAAGGGCACCGCCTGATGATGTGCTGACACTAAGCAGTGTATGCGGTCTCAATTATGTTAATTTATAAAGGTTACTGAAGCTGCACTTATTTTTTGTTAATTAACATATATTTTAGTATAACTAACATTATCTTTACACAGAGTAATAAAATGAGTTTCTATGAAATTGTGTTTTCAGCTCATGTATATCTGGGAACAGAAAAAAGGGAAGTTAAGGGGGAAAGAAATGTCTTGAAATATTTGTGGAGTTTGCATCAATACCTTAGATAAGTGAAGATGAGATAGACCCTCTCTGTTTTATTTATTTATTTATTTGTGTGCTATTGCGTTGAGTTCCTGTCAATTTCCATACAAGGCACCGCACAGGGAATAAGAGGAAATTTCTTCCATAAGGACATTACAACAACAACAACAACTAACAAGTGATTTACTGATTACATTGATGACTGTGTGAGCATGGGAGAGATCTAACATCACTTCATGGTCACATTTTCTGTAGTCATTAAACCTGAAAGTGAGGAAATCTTCTTTAAATAGAACACAACAAAGAATATGATTAGTGCTGGAACCCCTATTTAGGTCCTTGTAATGCAAAACATAATTTACACCTCTATATTCAGTTTGTGAGCTTCAAGTAGCAGCTCCAACACATAAGGGTCCTCAAGGTCACCTTAGATGGTAATGCAAAGACATTGAATTGACAATGGAAGCAACATGCCACACGTTCTACATCTTTGTTTAATTCTAATCAAACAACATGTTTTCTTCATCAGGGATAGTAGTTATGGATTCTATCTAAGAACCTATAACCCAGTCCATATGGATTCTGATTGGCATATGGAGTGTGAAGGATCTGTCTCTTGTCAATGCTTAGACCCCATAATGTGCTGGTTTATACACTAAATATCTCTATAATATCATCTATAAATGACAGGAAGAGTAGGCGATAGAGTGGCTAGCCCCAAGAGATTTAGGTGGTTCAAGGAAACACGAGGAAGTAAATAGTCAAATCACTTTATTGTGCATAAAAATTCCAGTTACAGTACCAAGGGTATACTGAGTCCAATGTCATAAAATCCATATTCCAGAAAGCATGAGCTGAAGGTAGGTTGATGACATTTATCTATCAATTATACAGCCCTACACTTCAAAGACCACTTGTCCAACATGCCACATGAAATGTAAATATTGCCTGGTTTGTGTCAGTGGTCAGGTTTGAATATGATTCAAGCAGCAAACCCTGTAAAACCTGGACCATTTTTTTATAGATTGCTCACATGTCCATTATCAGTTGTGCTATAAGATTTCTTAATTATAACCTCCTGGCCTGGTAGGACGGAGACTTTGTAGTAACGATAAGACCTGAGATCGATAGTGTACATATCAGCAGATTCTGCAGCACGGCACGGAGGCTTCAATGAAAGTTTTATTTGGGATTTGCTGACCACTGCCTATTTGATCTCTGAGATCAATTCTTATTTTTAGCAAATTTATAGCATGAATGATCAGCAAAAGTGCATGCATTCACAAAATGCACATCGAAGCTTTGTGTAACAAAGATCACATTTCTCATGTAGATCTAAAGTTGCCACCACAGAGATAGGGAAAAAAAGATATTGGCATTGAACATGCTTGATAATGCTTGAGCATTTGAACGGCTTGAAAATAAAGGAATTACAAATGGATATAAAGTTACAGTAGATGTGACAGTGTATGTAGCTCTTGGTTATAGTGCAGACAGTTTCAGACCATTATCTCTTTTGCCTCTTAAGTTAGTCCTAGATGGGTCAATTATTTTGTGATCATGTGATCACATGTGGTCATTGTTGCGATCATCTTGTGCAATAAAAAAAATTCATCACCAGTCAAACATCGATCGTTTTACTGCCACAAAGACACACAGACTTTTTTTTTTAAAGCGTCATTACCACTTTATGCGACAAGAAGGTGCCTGGAAACAAAAGAAAGCTATGTACATGATTGAATGTATGGTTATCAACATGTTGGATCACTTTGGTTTGTGGTCGATTGAACCAGGTGGGCAGGATTCAATTCCCATTTGATTGACTATGAAAGCTTGATTTTTTAGGTCGATATAATGGAAATATACACCTGTGTATGGCTACGCTAAGACAATACTCCTTTCTCTCGCCAGTAACAACCATCTTCCCAAGATACTGAAAGTCCACACAACCACCACCTGTTGGGAATGGGGTCTCTGAACTGAATTGCCTCATGCCTATGGAGAATCATATACTACAGCTAAAAGATAATACAGATCACTTTACTATTTTACTACTTTCCTAGACTCCCCCATGTTGGGAGCCCTGTTGTCAAAATACTCCTAATAACATTCGCCTATACCAGTGGCTCCAAAGCTAAAGTTCAAACACTTCAAATAATAATTTAACTGGGAAGGTATGTACTCTCAGTTGTAAATTGTAATTAAAAAAAAAGATTGAACTTCTAAGGGTGTTGGGGATCTGGGGGTGTAAAGTCAGAGTAGACATATGTAAGAGTAAAATCTGACAAGAAAAAAGCACTGTTGGATTATGACTATGAAAGGTTGACATTCAGACTGCTGGTAGTCTTAGGGGTTAGTTACCAAGCCAGAACATTTCAGGGTTGTTCTACTGAGGTATGAGATCTGGGGGTTCAAACGGTGTTGTACTGTGAGCGTTACATTTGACCCAAAGCCAGCTGGTGACCTGTGAATGGAGACAGCCAATTCTAGGCTCAATCAAGAACAGGGAGGTCCATCTGCAGCAGAATCTACCATGCAGGAGGCTGACCCAGAAGACAGTGAGGAAGATGGCACTTATTTATACCATGCTACATATGGGTTGCGTACAAAACACCATCTCCTGAGTAGCTCACTAAAAAGTTATGTGCGCAACTGAGGTGTATTCATAGACCAGACAATATTCATAAAGGCAGCCGATAAAGTTGTTCTTTTCTGGCTGGCTGTTTTAGATTATGTAGAAGCTGACATAAGACATAATCCTGGCCAGCAAATCAAAGAAGTAAAAATCAATCAGCTGATCCAATAGCTAATGTTCTTTTCCTTGAGAACTCCTACTGCAGAACATCTCATATTTGAGAACTTACCATCCCTAACAGCTGTTCCTCGGAGACACACTACATATAAAAAGATTCCTGCTCTGGCAAAAAAAACTTGTAATAAATTAAATCCCTAAATGTGACCTGTAAATTCATAGAACTGACAGCAACTTAATTTGAGCTATTAATAAAATAATAAATTACGGACAAATCTAAAATTCTGTATTACCCAAGGTCACTGATCCTTAGAGGGTTGAAAATGATGGGTAGCATTAGACAGAAGTAGGAATTGAGGATTTAGAAGAATATGAATCAAAGTACTCAATAATTTTCATGCACTCTTGCAATGTGATTGATGAATACTCTCCCCACAGAATAACACTATTCCTGGAAGTCTTTACATGCGGTCAAGGTGTTGCTTCAGACTGAGTCTGTGCATATCAAAGCCAGCTTACTAAGACTGCTATCATTACAAAGTGTACTAGCATTGCTGGCATTGATCCTTTCTCCTATCCTTCTTGATGTTCAGTATCTTTCAGCACACAAAACATGTACCCACAGCCACCTCTACGGTGGATCTGCCCCTAGTGGCACAAATATTTGAAATTTCCTTCTACCATGTCAACCCCTGAAGTCTGTACCATTTATAGATACACCAAGACAGATGTTTCAATGACTTTCCTGACTGATGCCCATTGTTCAATATTTGGGAGGATGCTGTATTTCTTGAATGTGCGCAAACTCGAATATACCATATGCTGCTCAACACTAGAGGCAGAGTGCCCAAACGGAAGAACATAACCCACTTTTTTATCTTAAAATACCAATAAAGCAATCAAACCTGAATACTGTGGTTTTAGGTTAAACATTGGGAGATGCTGATTTTTTGCCAGTAACAGACACTCCATTACTATCCAAAAATCCTTACACAGCTGCACAGCAGTGTGAAATGGCCCAAAAACTGTTAACATTTGAAATATTTGGCCCGATACAGGAATGAGGATAAAGCAAGGAGCTCGAAAACCCCACAGGACTTGAAAGGAACTTGTGGCATCCTCACCGCCATGGCAGCATCATAGCTGTATCTTCATTAACGGGCAGTTTCAAGACCGTGGCTTTTTATGATGCTGCCGTATTCAAGTCGACTAGTCGTGATGACGTAATCACAGATCAAAATCAATAAACAACTTTTATTAGATTTATATGTAACAGTCAACAAGACAATAAAACAGAACAAAAGTAGGCTAATACCTTGAATTTCCTGGTAAATTATCAATATGGCTACACTGTTGTATAGCACTGTTGTATGTTTACATTTCACCAGCCCAGTCCAGCTCTGAGCTGAAAAAATCACCTCCCCTCTCCTCCTGTCCCCACCAATAGGAGACAGACTGCAGATGTGATACACAGTCTGTCTATGCATGCCAACATAAACAGCTATGTGTGCCGTTTTGGGCATGTGTGCCATAGGTTCACCATCACGGATCTATGATCATCTGGAATGGAATTTCAAGTGTGTACAAAGCTTCAGCCTTTGGTTCCCTAAGAGTCTACACTAGTCATAGTGCAGCTATTATAGATATAACATATTAGATTTTTTAAGCACATTTTCTTGAACAAAAACAAATTACATTATTATTTATAGCATCCATGTTTCGAACAAACGATAGGAGCAACATGGTATTTCTAATGCACCCCAATGCAAATCAATGGACATGTTACCACATTTGGACTTGCAGGTAAACTGAGGTAAACTGCATTTTAAAAAACACAGCATGCCGCAAAGCGAGCAAGACATGCTAGTGTTAAAGGTTCCATAGACTATCACAATTTGAGTGCGTCATAAAGAACGCTTAAAAAAAATGCAATGGAGACATAGCCTAAAGCTGGGCATACACTGCTCGATTTCTTAAAAGATCTTTAAAATATTTTAGCCATCAAGCCTTCCTTCAAGCGGAATCAATAGATCCCGCTTGAAGAAGCTCAAACAGGGTTCCAACATATTGGAAAACCCTGTTCAATTTTCATTAAAGTGGGCCTACCACCAGAAATCTATGTTTTTATGAATGGCACTAGAAGTGCCAATATTAGGGAGGAATGCAGTAAAAAAACTTACCTGTAATGACCATTTTCAGAAGATAACCCTCACTTCCCGGTTTGCTGAAGGCAGCACATGAAACTGGGGGTGCAATATTGCGCGTGGCCACTGGGGGGCGTTCAGTGATCTTCTATGGGAATTTTAAAGCTTTTTGTGACGTGTTGCCTATTTCTGCCTAAAATGAACCAGGAAGTGAGAAGAGTTGTGGGATTATCTTATTAAATTGGTCATTACAGGTAAGTTTTTTCACTGCATTCCTCCCTATTATTGGCACTTCTAGTCCGCTTTAAGTATAGGGGACATCAATGACGCAGCAGTGCTGCACCTCCATATTAAGGAAGCTTGAGCGCACCGCAATGACTTCATCGTGCTGCACTTGGCTTGGCATCGGACGTATGGGAATCTATTCGTGTATGCCCAGCTTAAGACCTTGCTTCATATATCTGGCTTGCTATTCATTGTTATCCACACAAATGATAAAATAAAATAGTCTTGCTTTAAAACATCTTTGTTGTCCTTAACATATGAATATAATGAAATGGAAGGCAGTATACTGGAATAGTCCATAAATGCTGCAATCTCAAACATAGTGCCCATTACACCTTGGAAGTTATTCCACAAGATACAACATTTTAAAGAGTAACATGCTTTAAGCATTTCTTTTACTGCTCATCCGTGCCCGTTTTCATATATAATTTATTCACTTTTATTGTGTAGAGCAAGAAAAAAAAACCCTCCCTACTCCGTATAGTTGAGCGATTGCTTTAGTGTTTAGCTGGACACTTTCTCTGCTTGGCTTAGACTCCCTTTGCACAATGTTAAAATTCATTTTCTTAATTTCACGAGCTGGCAATTAAAAGCTGAACATTTCAGGGAACATCTGAACGGTTCTCATTGTCATTCTGAATTTGTTTCTTGATTCAAAGCCATATTATAGCTGCTGTGCTTTGGTCGGAATATATTGTAATGTGTTTCAAAATGGCATGAGTGGACGGATCAAAGCTTTACTGTGTACCCATCCCTCATTGAAACTTTTTTCATGGCTTTGATGGTCAAAGATTGAATCCAATGCAGAACCTTTTCATCTAATTTTTTTCTGCATTATGTTTACAGACCGTGTAGCTCTGTTGTGATGTGCGTTTAGGCTGGAATCAAACATAGTAAACAACGCAAAATAGGCCACCCACCTTGACTCAGATACAAGATGAGGCATTCATTTTTAGGAAACCACTGCTTCATGCTCGGGCTATTTGATGTAAATTGTGCTTTAGCTCATTGATTGCTTGTAACTTTTAAGCACTTGGTTCAACTTGGAGCAAAAACAAAAGTTACCTCGAAAAAACTACTTTTTGTCTTCCATCTGATTGATGGGGGTTTGGAATTCTTAAGCCAGCTCATTCCCAGCCATAGTTGCGGGCAACCCCAACTACAGGGGAGCACACCTTGAGGATCCGACCAAAAAAGCCAACAGGTAAGATCACACACAGATCCGTCCTGTTGGTTTGTTTTGTGGCCGATCCTGCTGTAGGCATTTAACTTGGAGGGGGAGTCTCCTCCCCCTATAAGTTAGTTGGCTACAATCTGACAGGGATTTCCTGTGTTGGTAGACCACACAGGATTCCCGTTTGTACTGTAGCTGATGTCACCACGCTGTGAGGAGTCATCTACAAGCCGGCCATGGATCAAGGTGTCTATGGCCAGCTTTACTTGCAATGCAAGTTATTGCCTATAACAATGTCTCCCAGTGTCTATCTTCCTACAAACAAATTAAACTTATAATATTTATTTTTTTATTATAATTTTTTTGCTACATAACTAAGACTGCAGTGGGGAACCATTGCTTGGCATAGCATGTTATGTAAATTATGGCAAGCTTCTGGGATTAGCAGTCTAAAGCTGGCCATAGAAATGGCGATTTCCGGCAGATTTGCCAGCGACTCATTGAAGCGTGGTGACGTCACCATGCTGGGATGAGTCGTCTCCAGAACTAATGGGAATCCTGTGTTAGGTAAATTTACTTTACCCAAAAAATCTCCTATGTAAGTTACATGTGAATACACTGCTCGATTCCCTCGATTTGCAACATCTTGGGGAATCGATCTCCATCCCAAGTAATGGTGATTGAACAGTGAAACTCAAATAATAATTAGCAAATCGAAAGCAAAATGGAACCATGTATGGCCGGCTTTAGACTAAGAAAAAGGACATACCTATGGTAGGATATTACCCCTTAAGGAACCTATACATGGATAGTTTTTTGTCAGATTCCAAAACTATTATTGCAATTGATCCAATTGAGAAAATGTCAGTTGAACAGGGATTCAACATATTGGTTTAATCCCTGTTCGACCCTGTATCCCTATCCAAAGTATCCGCCAGGGATCAATATCCTATAAGTGGTGCACATCTATTCACTGAATAATCATTTGTTGATTTTTGCGTCACCATCTTGCGAATCAATCGTTCATCGATCACATATGAATTGATGGGTGTGCCAGGATTCCGACCCAGGATGCTTCGGTGTCTGCCTGCAGCTCTGTCTGCTGTTAGTCTGCCCTTACACCTTGTTGGATCCCCTAGACAAAACTGAACTCCTGGCCCCTCTCTAGTACTTCCATTATAAACCATGTCTCTGCACTTCCTCCTTGCCAGAATATTGTGCTCATGCCAATATCTTGCATTTGCTCCTTTTTGCTTATAGTTGCTTCACTATCAACATCCATGCATTGACCCTTGGCTACTAATCACTGGACTATGTTTCCTCTTGCTCCTGTTATTATCTGACACCTTTGGCTTTTTGACCTATACTTGTTACTGGACTACGCTTCTGATTACCCATGCTGATTCTGCCAGGAACTGTATTGCTGTTTCAGCAACTGGACTCTAAGCCTGACTCTAGATTGTTCCAGCGTGTATGGCTACCTTTAGAGTCAGGAGGGGTATGACTATATGTACTCTGTGAAGTGCTGTAAAATATGTTGGCACTTTGTAATTATGAGATAAAACTTATCATACCAACATGCCAGACAACTCCTTTGAGCTTTGTAGAAAGTGATATTGTAAAAAGGCCAATTTAACATGCAGCAGCGCTCCTGTGTTTTCAAAAAGGTTACAGAGGAATGGCAATATGAAGAAAGGGGTCTCCACCTATCCAGTTAAATATGTGTTTAGCAAGTTACAATATATCCAATGGGGTAGATCCCATCTGTGTGTTCTGTTGTACACCTATTCATATCAATTGGATGTTAGACAGCCGATGGATTTTAGGTAGGCGTCAGACTTTTACAAAAGCAAACTGTTTGCAAATGGCAGTGGCTGATGTTCGGCCATCACTTATAATGGTTAACCTAGTTTAATATTTTCTGAAATGGTAATTAAACTGTAAAAAATCATCTATCTTTCCAGCACTCGTCAGCAATGAGAGAAAAATTCACTTAAATAAAACTGCTCCCTTAATAGGAGCAACACCTTTACTGGAGTTCGGCTGTCTGCCTACACAGGTTACAAATTTCCAAATTAAGTGAAACTTACATAATAAAGGCAATCCAATTGAGATTGGCTAGAGATTCATGAAAAGCAATGTTGATAAACCATTCAAAAAATAACCCCTATTATGCATAAATACTCAACAAAAGATTTTCCATTTTCTTCTGTTTGAGTTTTTTTTTGTTTGAAACTTTGTGCAACAATGGAGATCAGCTTTGAACATAATCTTGACATATTCAGCATTCACTGTGGGATATTACTATCAATATATAGAGCAGAACTACATTTTCGCTGATTAGGTAAAAGGGGATAAGTTAATAAGTGACAGTTACAAGCACCGCTGTAAAATGTGTGCCCCAAGCACTGGAGAACTAGGAAAGAGAGAAAAAAAGAAAGAAAGAAAACACTTTAAATAGATTTAGATGTATTTGCACTTCAAATTAAAATGTAAGTGGATCACTTCAACAGACACAGAAAAGAATTTCTACAGAGAATGGGCGGACTTGACATAAACCACAAGTGTCACACACTTTTCTATGGACTTGACAGAAATAGAAATACTTAATGGAATTCTTGCCTGAAAGATGCATCATCACTGATAAAAGACTTAATATAAAGAAACAACAAAACAATTGAACTATATATATATAAAATAACTGGAAGGTGTTACACTCACACAAATGAGTGGCCATCAGCAAACTGAAGTCTGATTGGATGCTCTATGTTAGTACTTATTGTAATAACATGAAATTTGTTTGAATCTTTGTTAAGAAATACACATATGTTAAGAAATTTTGAGCTGTACTGATACGATAAATGATTATTAACTCATATTTATGTAGTGCATATTATGCACCTCTTATTGTTCAGAGTACATAGTAATATGGCCAAATGTCTATCAAAGGAGCTCATAATCTAATGTCCCTACTATAGCCATATGTTTTTCAGGTTGTGGGTAGGGAGTCTTACATGTTGGAATCTCTTGTCGCCACATCAGTGAAACCTTTACCAATAGTGATGGATGTTAAATATTGCTTCATAATATTTTGCAAATAATTGTACTAATATTCGATTAATAAATATGAAATTCACGCGTATGGCCATGCATTGTGATAATATAATCACAATACGAAATGAATGGTCCCATGCGATATTTATTATCGCATTGCGACTATATTATCGCAATGCATGGCCATAAGCTTGGCAGTGCATAATATCTTGAATATTCAAAATTGTTAATATCTGCCACCCTATTCTCAAATTCTTGAATAGCCGATATTCATAAAAAATATTCGCAATTCAAATACGAGCTCAACACTACTCAATCATTTTCTGTAAATTGAGATTAGGTAAAGAAAGCTCCTGTTTTAGCCCTCCAACATAGCAAGTTGCTCAATTGTCATGTCATAGTGATTAATTGCACCCAGCACCTCTTTTAAGGTTAGCTGGAACATGTTAAGGTCAAAGATGTCAGGATCAGAAATGATTGTTTGGGATTGTTGGGGAATCAGGGCAGGGGCCAGACTGGGAGGTATATTTAGTAGAGGGGCTGCATGGGCATAGCCTTCCATCATCAATCATCTCCTTGGCATTATCTTTCTGCCACTGAGACTCCAGCACAACATTGCTGGCCTGGGCACCATGTTGTTAAGGGCCATCTGATCCTGGCCATATCAAACATAAATGGGTCACAGGAGGTCAACAAGGGTATCTGGTGAGTAACTGTTGTTTTTTTTTAAATCAAGACCAAAATATAGATAGATAGCTATAGATAGACACACCTAGCGATACAGCAATGGACTTCTGCTTTAACATGAACCCACCAATGAACAGAATCTGAACCCTGACTTTTCAATGATGATATCTCAAATAAAAAATTTGACCCTATTGTCCTTTGTTGTATTTATCATAGAATATAAATATATTCAAGTCAACAGCCATACAAGGTAACTGATAGCATCAGTTGTAATCAAAAATTAATCTCATTGTCCTATATAATTACCTCTTATAACAGTATCAGCATGTTTCTATTGTTTTGTGTGTGTGTGTATGTACGTTCTTCTTTCATGTGTGTATTATTTCACGATGAGAAGTGGTGGGGCTTTTAAGTTGAAAAATAGAAATCATTTACAACCTTGAACCTTTTAACAAAACATATCTTTGTTCCTATATCAACCCACCACAAAACAGAGATTATCATAATCCCCTTTCCTTTAGAAATGTGAAATTAATTAGAAATGATAAAAGAAAAATCAAAAGTTTGAACAAAACACAGATTTTCCCAGTGCCATTGTTCAGAAACCTATTATTAACATATCCACTTGATCCAATCAATTATCCTAACAGAAAGGAATTACAAAAAGAATCTTAAGTCGATTCCTTCATTCTTAATGGTTTAAAACCTTTTATTCTCTTTTCCTTCTAAAGACTTGTAACACATTAGAATGAGACTGGGTTCTCTCCTGACTAAGCATAAATTAAGGATAAGGATACATATTTCCTTGTGCATAGCCAATATCTTCTATGCACTGAATACAGTCGTATGAATATTTTTACAGTTGAGTAACCATTGTTTTTCTTAGGAAATAAAGAGATTGACCGGCAACATAAACCAAAAAGCCACATTGGGCAACAATCCTATATTTATGGGTCCTTTAAGATAATAAGTCTAGTTACTGAGAGAGGCACCTTCACAGAGGTCCAGAGAATAGAGGAAATAATATAAGAATCAGCTGTAGGTGTGGTCAAAGGTGGATATACAAGCATTTTAGGCACTAGGATTTGGGCTTAATGGGGTGTAACTTTCCTTTTTGGCTACATGAACAAATGACCTCCTGTGATCTATTTTTTACCAGCAACCTTCAGAAGAGCAGAGTATAAGGAGAAATTTCAGACACTTTCCCCACTTGTCTGTTCTGTGATCGAACTCTGGCCTGTAGGTGATGGAGGAGCTTGGGCAGCTTCGACCTTCCCTAAGTATTTTGTACGTGTTTGGAGCAGGATTACCAAAAGAAGGAGGTGCCCGTCTTTTGGCAATATTATTTATTAGAAGGGCAAATAAAAGAAACAGGGTGTTTTGGTCCTCAGGGCTCACTTCCTCAGGATGGTAGTCTTTATCCTAAGCATAGTATAAATTATGGTATTTTGGTAGTTTTACTTTAACCCTCTGAATATTTTGCCTGTGGCATGCTCTGAAATAAAATGCAATTAGTTTTTTAGAGGTTTGCAATGTAATCCGCTGTGATCCTTCTCTCTCACTACCCCCTCACATCCCCAGAGTCATCGATCATGCTGGGAATGTGCTTAAAAAAGCAGGTGCCACCTACATTAAATGGAGGTCAATGGCGCCACCCCCCGCCTTTTAGGCATCATCTATCAGGCCGAAGAGGCAGGGGGTGGTGGCTTTGACCTCCATTTAATGGAGACGGCACCGGCTTTTTTAAGCACATTTCCAGCATCATTGATGACGGTCCCGGAAGAGTTTGGTGGGTCCGCCAATTCCCCTAACCCCTGTGGGTGAATATAAAGTTAATATGACTTTGACTATGACCTAGACTGTATAATTTACAAATACAAATGGTAGAGACAATAGATAATATGCTTCTCTTAGAGACAATTATCAATATGTAGCACTAACACCCGTAGGTGCTGCTGTGTGTAGTGGGA
Organism: Ptychadena robeensis; assembly: GCA_036250615.1. NCBI lineage: Eukaryota > Metazoa > Chordata > Amphibia > Anura > Ptychadenidae > Ptychadena > Ptychadena robeensis. Next base: position 17,725,026 of record CM070037.1, read on the forward strand.
TACCGGGTAGCAGAAATGACCAGAGGGAGACTTACTTGAAAGTTGAGTTGAACTTTATTTGGCACATGAAGTCAAGTGGAAGGAGGGTTGGGGACAAGGCTGTTCAGACGACTGAGGTCCTAGCTCCCCTCTGGGCAGCTTCTTCCTCTCAATAGCACAAAAGCACACAGCAGACTCTGGCCTAGCTTCCCCT
>CM070037.1:17725318-17736884 GCA_036250615.1 Ptychadena robeensis
CCCCCCCCCCATCAGGGGAAGCTCCCTGGGCACGGACCGACTTCACATCCTGTCTCTAGCACTTATATCTTATAATATAACTTCTTCCCTCCCATTCTCTGGAAAAAGGCGCAATTTCCCTTGGCCACTCAGAAATCAGGTAGAAGAACACACAAAATGATACATTCACAGACCTTGGCAGAGAACCAAGGCCTGTGCTGACAGGCAACTTCAGCTGCACCTGTCTGTGACACCAAATTTCCCTCCTAAACAGTTAACTCTATCAACTCCTATCCCTGGCAGGGGCTACAAATATAACTATATAGGGCTAAGTAATATATTGTCAATACATAAATACAAGCTAAAAATAATTATATGCTTGTGGATCAGAATATAGTTCCAAGCTTCAAGTTTTCTTGGGGTCACTACAGATAACCAGATTTAGTATTACCTTAATAATTGGTCAGTGTATGAGTTTTTACATCAATGACAAAACATATCTATTTGTTCATCCTTAGACTTAAGAAGATACCAAAAAACCTCTGCATTGTGTGCCAACATATTATATAAATTATATAAAATACATTTTATATTCTATTTATCTAGTCACATACCATAACATTTACCATGAAAAGGCTGTTTTTTAAATACTGCTTTATTATTCTGTAGATGTTAGGTTTTATATATATATTTATACAACTATTTTGGTAAAAATAGATAAAATAAATAACTATTTGTCTAAAGTCCAAAATAAAATTGTATATTTCAGATTTATTTGGCCACAGGGTAATTTCATATTTGATTTGCCAATTTAAATTAAACAGGATAAGATTTCTTTTCTTTTTTTTCAAACAAGCTTTATTGAAAAAAATACATTACAATGCCTGTCAAAAGATTTCTTATTCATTTGGATTTAGAAAAAGAAATGTCAACATGAACCTCAACAAGGCATTGCCTATTTTCAAAGACTAAGGTATGATGGTTTTACCCCAAAAAGTCGAGGAGTAGCAATTCTGGTTTATTCAGTTTAATTGTTAAGAATGTACAGTAACTCAGAGACTTTGTGCTATAAAACTGAAAATATGTATTTATCCTACAATAGAAAACACACATTATAGCTGTAGTGCTAAATTGTATTTTTATTGATTCAAATTAATGTTTTTGCCCAGTAAAATCAAGTCAGCACTTCATGTCTCACTAATTTCACATTACTTTGGACGAGATTTTCTTCACTAGCATTTCTACTAAAAAAGGTCATTTCAACTGGAAGCTGGCAGTATTATATTTTCAGCTTTATGGTCTGTTTTATGAAAACATACTTGTAGTTAAAAAAATAGGGACCAAAAATTATTCAAACGGAATTAAAATACAAACCAAACAAATTGTAGATGTACTGGTCACCAGTTGACCATGATTATAAAGTGTCCAGCTTTCCAACATTATTTCCGGACCCTTTAGGTAAGGGCTTATTCACAAGGTGGTGGAAAATTAGTTTTTCTGCCCTTCCAGAACTGTGACTGCTGGACATGTTGCAATCTTTGGTCAGTTTCCATCTGGTTATCCATAGCAATATCATAGGGGCTTTTTCCGTGATTGACAACTGCCAGCTGACCACCCACACAATGTGGGCAACTACATGGTGGTGGAAATTTTGTTTTTCTGCCCCATCGGATCTGTGACTGCCAGATATGTTGCAATCTCTGGGCAGTTTCCATCTAGTTATCCATAGGAATATCATAGGGGCTTTTTTCCGTGATTGACAACGGCCAGCTGACCACCCACACAATGTGGGCAACTACATGGTGGTGGAAAATTTGTTTTTCTGCCCCATCGGATCTGTGACTGCCAGATATGTTGCAATCTTTGGGCAGTTTCCATCTGGTTATCCATAGGAATATCATAGGGACTTTTTTACGTGATTGACAACTGCCAGCTGACCACCCACACGATGTGGGCAACTACATGGTAGTTCATCTGCCCCACCGGAACTGTGACTGCCGGACATGTTGCAATCTTTGGGCAGTTTCCATTTGGTTGTCCATAAGAATATCATAGGGGCTTTTTTTCCATGATTGACGACCATCCACATAATGTGGACACTAAACAGCTACTCTTCAACTACACAGGACCACAGTCTTAAGCTAACCATACATGGGAAGATTCCTGCACGATTTTTCAGCCGCTCGACCGACGTGCGTGTTACCGCCAATCGGCCGGTGGCCGCACGGCCGAAAATTTGGTGCGCCCACCTGGCGACATCGATGGCAGTCCCCATGCAAAATAATGTCCGGCACACAAAGGGTGATCGAGGGAGAATCCAAACGTGTATGGCTACCTTTAGAGTAATAGAAACAGAAATATTCATAAACATAGTGCTGGATCTTTCAGCACTATGTTTATGAATTTATGAACAGATGCAGTGGATGGATATGTCAATGTAACATTCTAAGGATGGTGTTTATATATGGACTATTACATCCTATTTGTAAAGACATTTATCTAACAGATAGAATGGAGTAGCTAATCTGCACACTTGAATTTGTTATACATAGGTAACAATATCTTATCATTATTGTAAGGGAAGTGAGAACTATATATTGTATTAACTGGAAATAATGTAATGGCTTATTTCACCATTCAGACTACACTCATCTCTGATACAAAATTTAATAAACTGATATCATCTTTCTAACAATTGCGCATTTTGACAGAGAGTCTTGAATTATTTATAGAGAATCATGTTCTATTCTTGTATCTTTTCACAACGTATGGACAGTCATTTTATACACAACCATCAAAAGAACTGGAATTTCTGAATACTTGAACTTACCAGCCTGCATAAAATTATAAAAAGATAACAATTATTTGTTAAGCTACAACCTGAACTCTCATCCTATATTTAATCATGAATTGCTTTACATTCTCCTCTGCTGTAGGAAATCACTTATTCTGATTTTATTGTACAATTAAAGCTTCTCATAGGTTCCATTAGACCATCTTGCTTCTAGCCTATCCTCCCCAGGCCTACTGCCCCTGTCCCATCATTCATTAGATTTTAGTCCTGTCAATCATGGATGCTTAGCATCAAATTTCTTGAGTTTCCAAACCATCCCATTTCATAAAGATATGTACAGCACCCTGGTTGGAGCTACATCCTTCCTGAAGCAAGAAAACACATTGATGGTGTCACTGGGTCTAAGCTTTTATTTGTTGATAAGGAGGAACTAAAGAGGGCAAAATATGAGCAGATTTAACTTCAGCTTTAAAGTTGATGTAAAGTCAAATGCAACCACTGGATTTTGATATTTTTAATCAGGCAAGTATTTTTTTTTACCTCCGATCTGCCCTCTGGTGCCGACAAGATGCGGAGGTGGTAGGACAACTTTAAGGGTCGCCTCATTATAACCATTAAAATTAATGAAGCTAAAAATGCAATTATTATTTCTATTTTTAGCTAAGGGCTTTAGCCGAAGAACCTCCAACCAATGCTAGATATTTTCAAACCCTGGACATCAATAATGGGGCGTCATCACACCACAGACCCCAGCCATATTTTCCACCTGCTGTCTAGTGATGAGCGGCATAGGCAATATTTCTACTAATATTCGATCCGATATTCGCAATTATAATCACCTCACAATTGCCTTCAAAATGAATGGTCTATTTATTTTCGCATTGCAAAAAAATATATATTCACAATCTATGCCCATAAGCATCCCAATGACATCACCACGCTGTAATTGATCGCCGGTCGATTGCACGGGAATCTACCCATGTGTGGCCAGCTTAAGAGGTTGGGGAACAAAGTATACAATAAGTGGTGGGGGCACTGGCAACGTGGTGATGTTAAGAATGAGACGATGTGTAGGCCAGCCTGAACAATGGGGGTTCCATGGCTTGTTTAAAAGTGTTTAAAGTGGGAGCAAATCTAATGGGGCGAGGTAAAGTGTTCCAGAAGGCGGGGGTGGGGGGGCACTAGAAAAATCTTGAAACCGCGCAAGTGATAATGTTCTGGTTGGGGATTTATCTAAAAATGTAATTTTTCGGAGTAGTGTGGCCCACATCCCGAATATAATTCAAAAATGTCTTTTAGGGAATGGGAAGTAAGAACCCCCAAAACCAGCAAGGAGTTCCCCCCGAAAAAATTTCAGGGCCAAGGGGACTTTAACAGCCACTATTGTGAATTAAAGTGAAATAAGTTATATAGGAGTAAAACATGTATATCATATTTATTACATAATATCCAATTAAAACCATAGAACATAGCAATGTTGGCTGACATTAATATAAAACACATATGGGATGTTCAAATATCCCTACATCAAGTCCATAAAATACATAAAATACACAGATATATTCAACGGTGACCACAAATAATAGATGCAATATGAAAGTTGTCAGGATAAGGGATCTTGTATCAGACAGGGTCCACCCCAACGTGCATTTCGTATGTGTACTTCCTCAAGGGGTATCTTTATCCAGTTGGTTTATGTATAGTTATAAGCAATCAATGGGATATATCAGCCAACAGCCCCCTCAAGGGGCATTAAGGGTAAAGGACGAGGGGCCTAGCGAAGGCCCGGCGAACAGCAGACCGACACAACCTGTTTAGATCGTTGAAGGTGAAAGAAGGTCTCATATGTAAATTGGTATTATCGATCCGATATTGTTTCAGGTAAACAGAGTAGAAAAGATATCCAATAGAAGGTCGACTTGGATTCCCTCGTGCTCGCATCCAAAATCGTTCTGATTGGGGATGTCATTAAAGGTCAGTGGAGAATGGGCTGGCTGGTTTAGCGGCTTCTGTCCCTACAGTTGCTGCAAAGTAGTCTTCAACTATTTGAATTGAATTTTACTTTAAGGTAGGCTTAGGCAAGCTGATAACTTTATGCTCACTTTTAATATCCAAGGGGATTCATGTAGGTTTATGTGTAATCTGTAAAGGACCCACTTGCCATACATAAGCTCTAGTCTTACCTTCAGTCTTACAGTCACAGTTGTATAAGCTCTCCACTGTTCAGAAATACCTTTGTTTAATTTCACTTAACAAAGTCAGCTTCATACACAGTCCATTGGAAGTTGTAGCAATTCATAACTCCTAATTTTCTGGCTGATAGACAAATAGGGCATTCAGTTCTCTCCTTCCCAGTCTTCCTGTCCCTGGCTTGCCTGTTTTATTTATTGGTCTCCAGTCCTTTCAATCATGGAGGCTTAGCATCCTATAGGGGTACCACCACATCTTTTCAGGAAGCATCTACACCCCCCCCCCCAACACCCTTCCACCAGCTGCAGTGCACAACAATTACATCACTGGGTCATAATGATAATTCATCTCAATATTGACCACTATTAAGCCACATCTATTTTATTGTTTCTTATTTTCTCCCTTTTGGGTGATCCTTTTTTCTTGTCTTCTAATGTATGCAGGTTACCACCTTAAATGGTTATGTCTTAAACATTTATTATATTTTTTTTATCGTACAATGACGTCATGGATGAGCTTGGCCTTACACCTGATTCTGTAACATTGATTTTGTTTTATCCAACCAACTGATTAGCCCGTGATCCTGCTACGTTTTCAGATTGTTTGTACATGTTTAATGACATCACAGAGTTTTATTTTTTCAAAGCCAGATACTAATTGCCTCCCAGGAGTAGATTGTTGCCTTTTTCATATGTGCCACATAAGCAATAAGAAGCATTTCTGGACAGGTGTAACCTTAGGAGAAATCTTTTAGACTACAATAGAATTGCTGGCTAATCAGTACATAATGGCTATGTGTGTATTTCTATCCCAGATGTAAAAAGGCAAAGAACGCTTCCCAGAAAAGAATCGGAAAGCCGTAACACCGATGGCGTACACAAATAGGTTCTGGTGTTTCTCTGCCGGTAACAAGGGAGCATGTTAATATTTCTCTTTGTAAATCAAAAAAACATATGATGAAAAAACTCGTCTCCATAAGCATATTTTTATAAATTACAACATTGCCCTTTTGAAACGGAATACATTTGCATGTGATTACTTTCAGCAGATAAACCAATATAAGTATTCTATGTTTAAAAATGTGAGCGGTGCCATGCACATCATTAAATTATACCCAGTGGCCAACCTTGTACATAGAAAAGTTGGTTTATAACACGGAAAGTGTTTATGTAAGTAATAACATGTAAATAAATAAAAAAAAACAATGGCTTACTTCCCCAGTAGTTTACTGGAGTGTTTCTTGGCTTGTTCTATGTCACTATACCCTACAGGTCTCAGGGACCATCAATTCTATTGCACAACACAAGCACACATTTTCACGCAAGTACCATATTTTTTCCCCCAGAAAAATTCTGGGGGGAAATGTCACTGGGTCATATAGAGTGGGTGTAATTTTTTATATATTTTTATTTGGTCCAAACCTGGTGCAAAAAAAGTGGACTGGGTGTTTTTTTGTGTATGTCCCATCTCTATGGAAACTGCAAATTCCCCAGGGTGGTAGGCTGCTGGCAGGTGAAGGGCTAAAGCATGTTACAGTAAGCAAGGCTGGACTCTGACCACCCATGGTATCAGCCACACCTGCCCAGGAAAGACTACGTCCAACTTGGGTAGGTCTGTCTGGGTGATCAGGGGAGTTATAGGGATGTTTTACAAGGTCTGGTTCTCATATGGCCCTCTGCCCCCTCCAGCCTCCACCGCCTATCCTCCCCAACGTTGGGGAAACACCTAAACACCTCAGGGAAGCTCTGGTGCATTTCTCCACTGGCCGTCTGACGCCACTACCTGCTGTCTACTCACTCACCAAGTAGGACCAGTAAATTTTGAGTATTTTTTTAGTGATCCACTCTCACTGAGGAGCCCCAGTTCAGTGGCGAAACACGTTGGATACAAGTGGATTTACCAATATTTGTCCCTACGTAACACAGTCTGAAACAACTGTACTGTATATTGGTGATTTTATGGAGAAAAAAGGGAATTTTAATATTTGTATTCTTGCTTTGTTTATTGACACGGACACTGACTTAGGTCCACCAACTAATAAAGACCCTTTTAATGATAGATTTGACTCCCTCAGTGTCTTAAAACCTTTTCTCTATTAGTTTAGTCTCCTAGGACCTAGGAGATAGGGTTATTTGCAGAAACCAGTAGAGACTCACTTTACATTGGCAGCTCACTCTGGAACATGCTATCTACATATTCACTTTGGAGGGTGGATGAATCTTTGGCTGTAGCAGCAAGTAATATATGCACTGCATTTCAATTCTGTATGGGGAATGAGCTGCTTATTAGGCATGCACATTACATTCTGTGACAGTTGGAGTTTAAGCTGCCCTGAAAATTACTGAATGTAACCTTAGTAAAAATGTGTTATTCTTTAGAGAGTTGTGCTTTAGTATTTTGCAAAAATAGACTAACCTTTAAATGCAAAGTAAAAAAAAAAAAGGCCAATGCTGAATGTCCGCAGTCTGGAGAATTTCTTTGGTTCAAAATTCTTTTCAAGGAGTACCTTGACATTTCACACAAATGTTCTTAGTCTTATTCACAAGGCATAATACGTAAGTAAGGCTGTGTTACACATGTCATGGCATGACTGTTTTAACACCAACACCACCAATTATTCTGTCAATTGTAGTTTCAAATAAAGCTTAAAAAAACATATCTGACCTACAGTACAATTGGAAAGAAGTGCAATGAAGACCAGCAACACATAACTTTGAACAAATTAACAGGTATCAATGTTGTAAAGTTGTGTTGAGCTTGTTCTCTACACATTATTTATTAATAAACACAATATCTATTTAAACTTGTCACCATTCAAGTAAAAACTTGACTTCAGCCTTTCCTCATGCTGTAACAGGTCATTTCTTGGCAAACAATATAATCATTTAGCCCTTACTATCCCTACCTTATTTCCCCATTCATTTATTAGATTTCAGTTCCTCGAACCACATTTTAATTCAGGATCACATGTGGGTAATATCAGCTTTTGTGAATCTATGTATAGCACCCTAATTGCCCTTCCCACTATTGATTTTCTTAAACCTCACGTACAAAGTAAGGATTTCTCAATCTAGAATATGGCATGTTCTGCAAATGAAAAGGTTCTCATCATGTTTAGCATGTGAATGTGGAGGGTAAAGAAGAAACAAAAAGGCGAAATATATAGATTAAACATCACCCGTAACCTTCTGAGCAGTTTCAAAAGTGGTGCCCGGGTATGGGCATCTCCCCTAAAAATGTGAGGTCCTGAGAAGCCTGTGCCTTCATTACAATACAGGAATATGTGGATGGGCACTGTAGCAGGGTGCTAGAAAACAGTTTATTAGGTTTAGAAGTGTATGCCTTGTCTCCCTTGGGAGTTCAACAGCTATTAGTTATTGAAAGGTCAGGAAGATTCTAGTAGAGATGCTCGCATTTTTCGACTTGCTAACTTTTAGAGCTGATTGCAAAGCCCCTGAACATGGTATCATCACCAAACTTGCTGGAGATGTAGAGAAGGGTTGGGAGGAACATTTGAAAGAAAACAGTATGTCTCTAACACAAATAGTTTTTGAATAGTTCAAAATTAAAGTCAAATTTCCGAATTTTCCGAATTTTCGACATTTTGACTTGACTTTGAACTTAATTTGTGCAAAAACTATTTGTGTTAGAGACATACTTTTTTCTTTCAAATGTTCCCCTAACCCTTCTCTACATCTTCAGCAAGCTGGTGATGATACTATGCTCAGGGGCTTTGCAATTAACTCGAAATTGTTGAATTTCTGAAAAACAATTCGATCATCTCTAGATTCTAGCACCCGCTGTGTGACCGGAAAGGGAATATAACTATCTTTCTTCCCTTATCCCATCAGATGGCATGGGTATCTCCTAGCCAGGCCCATTTATAGCCTTTCGAGGGTCCTATTCAAGTAATAGCATGGACCCCCCTGATGGCCGGCCGGATTGTGCTGTCAGTAGTGATCGGCATGTGGAGAAAGGGCCCAGAGAACTGAGATAGCAAGAGCTAGTATGCTATTTTCCTTAAAGCTAGCCATACACATGTCGGATTCCATGTCCGATCGATTCATCATCTGATCGATTCCGGCGATTCTGCCGGGAATCGCAGGTGTGATCAATCGGCCAATTAAGAGTATCCATCGCTGCATACCACCTTGTCCAACGGATTCCGAGGCGATTCCGTGTCTGATTGTCCACCTCACAAATGGCAACTCCCCCTGATCTGGGCAGAATCAATCTGATGGAACCAACATGTTGGTTCTCTGTCGGATCCGATTCTGGGCCCCTGAACGATCGGACCTGATCGATTGGACAAGGTGGGCTGCATGCGATTCCGGCACGATCGTTTGGCGTGCACGCGCCCGGAATCGATCGTGCCGGAATCCGGTGGGAATCCGACACGTGTATGGGGGCCTTAAGAGGCAGAGCCCTTCCACATGGCTGGTACAGAGATTTATCTTTGTTACCTTATCCCCAAGTCTGTACCCTGCAGGGTCAATCAAGGAGTCCTGGTAACAACCTGTGTGAGGAACCCAGGTAATTTGGAGAGCAAGGAATTTGGCTGCCTACCAGCTAACTGGAAAGAAAGAGCTGGTTGGGGACAGGCTTCAGGGTCGAATGTGAGAAATCCTATAGATTGGTGAAACCAGCAACCCCCTGCTAGACCCATGACTAACCACACCTCTTTACAGCACTACCCCTGCATCATCACTGACTTCTTCTAGTTTCGGATAAAAAAGGAAGTAGAACTCTAACCAATATGTAGCAGTTCTTAGGCCTATGAAAAGTATCTATACAAGCAAACATTTACTGCAGGTGTCACATGCACACATGTAATTTAAATACTCTTCATTGTGTATAGAGAAGCCAGAAAGATTGCTGTAAGAATTCAAATCTTAAACAGCTTTATTTAAAGGATGAACACAAGGTTTCTATAGAAAGGCCAGTTGGTTAAAAGCTCTGTTGTTGGCTTTTAAAATGTGGATGCAGCTCATGATGAAGACATACGAGAGTAATTTTAAAAGGCATGCATAATGTTTTCCTTACATTTTCATGATTAAATCACCTCAGACAGTGCTGAAAACTTGCTGGTAATATGTGCGAGGCATGCATGGCTGGTCATCATCTTCCAATAACATCTTCGCCGAATGAAAATATTTGAAAACACTGTTAAATATTTACACCTTCTTCCAAGCAATCTAGGTGGCTACACAATGTCAAATAACATCTTGCACAAAGGTTTTTTTTTTAACATAGACAGTTCCAGACATTTTTATATAATTTTAATAGATATTGTGTATCTACATTTTAAAAATAAAATAAATAATAATAATAATAATAATATAATAAAATAAAATATAACTAAAAACAATATAAATATTAAGTTAAAGAGTGACGTCGAGTTAAAGATTTCAAGGTTGCCTCCTAAATTGTCCAATGGTTTATTTTTGGCCCACTCCAAATTTAGGTTTGACACCCCTGTGGTAGAGGAATTTTTCTTTAGGTTCTATAGCATTAACAATTGTTGAAAAGTGTAGGGAAGCAGGGAATATTATTTTATTATTTCTCTGTGAAATCTATTGTCCATGAGCAAGTAGCTTTAGAAAGCTAGATGTAAAGTGAGATCAATGTGAGATCAATCAGTGATCAATGTAATATAATCTATTGACCAAATTAGTTCCATGTTAGTTATAGTTGTAAGTAAGGTAAACCTCAAAACATATATAAACAGTATTTACAACCATAGCTGTATGGACAATGGAGACCACTGGAATCATTTTAACTCTGGTTGTGTCATGATCACACTCCCGAGGCCAAACTATCTAAGACAGTCTACTCTTTATATCAAAGAGAAATGTATATTCTTTGGAAGCTGGTCCTTTAGAAACCTTCTTGGAACCTAACCCAAACAAAAATAACCGATATTTGGGCATCCATATTCTTTGTCTTTGTCCCAAAATAAAGGTTATCCAAATTATGGGATTAACTTGTTTTGCAAGGTACAGGAAATTTTAATTTTTAATAGGCTGTGATAGCAATACTACCTATGTTATAGTATGTAATAAATACTTTCAAGAATGGCATGTACCTCCCCTTTTTCTGATTCATAGGCTTAGGCTAAGCCCATGTATTGTTTTCTCAAAGGTTATCATTTAAGCAGATATCCGTGTAAAGGATACATACAGCTTTCACTAAGGCAATCAGAAAATGATACTTTATGAAGGTTGTATTCTCCTCTGGTCAACGACATCTGACCTTATCTGACAGAAGAAGGGGGAATCAATGACCAGAAATGAACATTTTATTGCCTCTATTAAAAGAGACTCTCTGAGGCGGCTTTATTAAATATAGCATTTCCCATTTCCTCCAAGGCACGTTCTACAGGGATGACAGGGGGCTCACTTTAACAGATCAGAGCTATTTCATACATGACATGTTATTAGAGATCCCTGCTGCTTAAAACTAGCAATATTGATTGTCATAACTGCTAGAATTAGAGTGCAGATGCATCAGATTTTACAGAGAATCAGCAGTCCTATTAAAGGGTTATATATACAGGGAGTGCAGAATTATTAGGCAAGTGGTATTTTTGAGGAATATTTTTAT
>CM070037.1:17736984-17756493 GCA_036250615.1 Ptychadena robeensis
CTGGTGGCAAGTGACATCTTGGCAGCTGCACGCTTGACTTTTCTCAGTTCATGGGCAGTTTTTGCTCCTTTGTCTTTCCACACGCTTCTTGCGACCCTGTTGACTATTTTGAATGAAACGCTTGATTGTTCGATGATGACGCTTCAGAAGCTTTGCAATTTTAAGAGTGCTGCATCCCTCTGCAAGATATCTCACTATTTTTGACTTTTCTAAGCCTGTCAAGTCCTTCTTTTGACAATTATGCACACCTAATATAGGGTGTTGATGTCTTTAGACCACACCCCTTGTCATTACAGAGATGCACATCACCTAATATGCTTAATTGGTAGTAGGCTTTCGAGCCTATACAGCTTGGAGTAAGACAACATGCATAAAGAGGATGATGTGGTCAAAATACTCATTTGCCTAATAATTCTGCACTCCCTGTATAGCATAATACAATGGATAAATATATAAATATACAGTATACCCACTGGGCATATATGTTTATATCATACAAACACATGTTAATATAATAAAACTATAACTGTATTGAAAGCTTTGTTTGTGTTGCCAAGGCTCGCTGTTGAAGGGTGTGCAGGATTTCTAACCTACGGAGAAGAAAAGCATTCTGCTTTTTAATGCTGTAAGTCCTAGAGCTCGGAGGCCTGAAAAATCATAAAAATAGGCAAAGCCTTCCTTCCTAGATCCATGTCTAATAGTCCGATAGTCAGCTCTTATATTGTACAGGATGCCATGGAAAGGTCCTGATTGCTATTAGGTGTCTACGGCTTTTGGTTATACTTTCCTTTAAGACAACTATTGTGATGGTGGATAGGAAAAGCCAGAGATTTTATGGTATTTTAACGGTTTAAGGCTGCTGTTTTTAGGTTGCTGAAGGGCGTGGTCTGTGGAATAAGTAGGAAGGATCGAAGGGCCTCTTAATCCACCCACTCAATTCCTGTGGAGTGTGTGGCTGCTGAAACCCATCAGCAACATAATAGGGTTGCACCAAATGACCTATTCAAACTTGTAGTTGTTGTAGAAAGTTTTTCCCAATTTGCATCCACACGAGAGATGGAAGAACTTTCCTTAGGGTGGACAGTTTGTGGCAAACATCACATGTTCGCTTTTCATCTTGCCAGCAAACAGTACAGGTGTTTGACCTGCAAGAATAAATTTATTGTTCTTCTGCCGGCTGGATCAGGCTGGAAAGATACAGCCGGAGTAAGAATTTCTTCACTAGAGACCGGGTAGAGACCTCAGTCTCTGGTGAAAAATCGGGCAAATATCGGAAGTGGCATCACTTCTGACATATGGAATAAGAATCTGTGTGGTCCATGCACTGGAAGTGATGTCACTGACTTCCAGTTTTACCTAATTCAAATTCCCTGCGAACAGGCGGGGACTTTGAATTTCCCTGGGAACAGGTGGACAAACGGACTAGTCTACATATATTTAATGAATTTGAGAAACACAAGAGAATAATCCATTATATATGTAGACTCACATGTCACATTCCTGTATCTTTAATTAATCTCAATTAATCGCAATTAATCTAAAATGCACCAGAGGGGGAGAAATTATTAATTTCCTTAATAACAAAATAATAATAATAATAATAATAATAATATTACCTTTATTGCTCCTAACATACACATATATTATACACAATATTTCCACATATTACAGATTAAATCATTTTGAGTCAGAGCTCGTGCTTACTTAAACATTGTTTTTAGGCATTGATAATCAGATTACCCTCAATATATGGACAGACAATAGATAGAACATCTAAAAAAATATATAAAGTACATAACAACTCAAACATTATTATTTTAGTGAATGCTTACTCTTTAGATTCCCTCTAAGTGCTCAGTAGCATTAGATAAATCACTGGTTTTCATTTGTATCATTCACAACACTATGACTGATATGCTGCAAATGTAAATGGGTTGTTTGGCAAACACAAGGGAATATAAGCCTATCAAGCATTACAAACCATGCATGACATATTGCCAACCTCTTGATATGGTTATTTGTGATATAAATTATAGCTAAAGGGAGGATAAAGTCGTAGAGTCAAAGTGAAGTGCCCTAGCCTGTGGAAATTAAATGGAAAACCAGACCCTAACTATAGGTATATGTATATACCCTTAATTCAACTAGCAAGCTGGCATTGCAGGCACAAAAGGTCAAAATTGTGAAGCATAGGATTTTTCAACACAAATATATAGTCGATTTGTTAAGACTTCCAGTTAGTAGATCTATCTATCTATCTATCTATCTATCTATCTATCTATCTATCTATCTATCTATCTATCTATCTATCTATCTATCTATCTATCTATCTATCTATCTATCTATCTATCTATCTATCTATCTATCTATCTATCTATCTATCTATCTATCTATCTATCTATCTATCTATCTATCTATCTATCTATCTATCTATCTATCTATCTATCTATCTATCTATCTATCTATCTATCTATCTATCCTCTGTTCTGTACTGAGCTAAAAACTGTGCAAGTATTCCTCACAATGGGAAAGTTTCCAATATCCAACCCACCCTTGTCTAATACAAACCCATTTATTCAGCTAAGCAACATGCATTAGTGGTGTGCCTTTTCCATTTTTTTATGTGTAGAGTCAACATTACTTAGAAATGTTTTTCAAAGTTTTGACCATTTCAAGCCCCTGAACATCATCACCAAACTTTCTGGAGATGTAGAGAAGGGTTGGGGGTATACTAAAAAAAAGGATTGCTCTAACAAAAATTTCAATCTTAATTTATGCAAAACACTAGAGCAAAACCTATTTTTTTTCCAATATTCCCACAGCCCTTCTTTACATCTACAGCAATTTTGGTGATGATACTATGTTCAGAGGCTTTGCAATCATCTCACAAAGTCAGCTAGTCAAAAATTTTACCACCTCTACATTACTCCCATGGATCACTTAATGACTCAGAGCCACCAGAGCTCACTATCTACCTGAGCCAGGCAACAGGCTCCAATAGGTCCTCTTTTAACCTCCTGAGCATTTACCTTGAGTGTAGTTTGGGGTAAGTTTGCTGATACTGCAACCCAGAGCTACATTTGGGGATACTCGCCAAGGCCCAGCAACCGTGTGGCAATTATGAGTATCTGCAGATCGGCTTATCTCTTTCGGGTGGGGGGTTCAATGGCACCGGCATTTCCAAGCACATGTTTAGGGGGAAGGAGAGCAGAAAATTGAGGCAGAAATGTTTCCAAAACACAGTAGGGTGAATAACATACTGATTAGCTCCATCTTCTGAGAACTTACCTAGAAACCAAGGTAAAGATACACTCAACTCTTATGCTACATGTGTTACACAATAAAAATTTAAAAAAATATTAATAATCAATTAATCCGGGTTAGAGAATAATTTTTGTTTCATAGGGAGGCAAAGACAGCTGTACATTTGTATTATCCCCTACAGTCTCCTAACCCTCAGAAACCTAAACTTAGCAAGTTATTTAAACCCAATTGTATCCACCCAAAACAGTATCAATTACACCCATTGATAGGTATGTATATGGTTATACTTCCATGGATGACAGTGTTACATAATACTGCCTTACCCTGCAGCTTAATACATTTCCTATAATGTTTACATCTATTTTAAATGATTATCCAAGGTTCCCTCAATCATATAATTCCTACATTTTATGTTTCTCAGGCTTAAAAGAAATTATAGGTTTGGATAGCGGTCCTACGCACAACCTTTATTCCATGTCACTGTCAGAATCTTGGTGTCCAGCCATCTCACGTAGACACTTTGTCTCTGGTCACTTAAAAGTAAAGGATGCTAAGCAAGCACAGACCCGTAAACACTCCATTACATGTTTGGCTTCAGTCTCGATCTTTTACATTTGAAAGCTTTTTAGAAGATCATGCAGATTTCTTATCCTGAAAATATAGCCTGTGCTATTATTTATAATGGATCTGGCTCCGCCGAATCCGCTAGTGTTTCTGAGAGGCTCTGTATTGGAAATGCTTTGCTCTATGTGTACCATTATACCGCCTTTTACAAATAAACAGCTGAGTAGCATTAGGACTTATTTTCTGTATATTTTATCTCTTATGAAAAAGGTAGGGCTGGCTGGTTAGTACGCGATGCCGATCAGATATTGATCATGTGTTCGGTCTACTCCAGGGATCCCAATATTAAACACAAATTGGGCCAACAAAAAAAATCTTGGAAAAAGTCATGGATACAATGTTCAACGCATAATGGAAGTCATACCATGGATGTCATAATATGGTTGTTGATACCACCAAGTTATAAACCATACATTTTATTTTCTGATAACAATATAATAGTAGTTTAATTTTATTTTCTGTATATCTCACCTTGTAACAAACATGACATGTGTTTGAAAAAAAATTGTAATCAAATCACTTCTGAAACAGCAATGACTGAAGGTCTTGGGTCAAAAGAGAGGTTGTCCTGAAAATGCAAACACTGCCTTTAGGACTGTCATTTAATGAGCTCTATTGATTTCAACCTATTTATATTCCTATTACCCATTGATAATGCAATAAATGTCAATGGTCCATGACAACATATTATATGGAGAACAAGGTGGCTCAGGATGAATATTGTCTTTAATCTAAGTTGTTACCTTATTGCTTTGCAAATACAAATATTTTCTTACATTTATTATCATATAAAGAGGCATATTATTTTTTTATATAACTTTGTTACTGCCAATCCACTATATCAACAGCGTAATTTAATTACAAGTGCCAATTTAATAGATAGTGTACTGCTTACAAGGTTAGACTATAATCACATGATCTGTCAGCATTTCTTAACAAGAACAATGTAAAATCAAAATAACCCCACATTACCCAGTGTTAATGCCACCAATGAAATGATATGGTCCTTCTATTAGCCTACCCTGTTCCTTATCACGAACTAAGAACTTTCTTCAACTATTGAGCTTTACATGTTTGATAGCCAAGCTAAAAGGGGTGCTAAAATGTAAGTTATATGGGGTAAAGCCGGCCATACATGGGATGATTTTTTGTCCTGAATGGAATGCAGCCCACCTTGAGCGGCCTACCCCGCTTCCTTTCCAAAGTATCAGCCAGGGATCGAATCCCCAAGGTGGCACGCATCGATTCCTCGAATGACCATTCGGCGATTGTTTGTAAAAAAACATTTAAACATGTTGCGATTGTTTCGCTATCTTTAAAGTTATTAATAAATGGGATTTTTGATCATAAAACTGCATTTGCTCACAATGCAGTTCCCCAATGTTTGTAAACAGAACTTTAATGAGGACACTGCACATGAGCAATGACCATGGGAACTGCTGGGGGATATCAATCTGCCTGGCGTCTTGAAGTTTCATTCAGTCATCGGACATTCAGGGTCATTGGGTCACAGATCATCGCTGTAGCTCAAGGGAAGTGCAACACTTGACCCTTCGAGGGAAGAGATGTTGCATTGTAGAAGTCGGTCATTGGGACCTCTGTACTCATTCAACATGGTGGCAAGTGGGATCTGGAGGTGCTCACCCGTGCCCCCACAACGGCTGGCCAGTGTTGTGGGAAAGGGACCCACCTTAACGAACAGTCTCCTCTTTGTTCATTTATGGCATATGGTTGGACAAGGGGATTGCCCCCCTTTCCTGTCCTGCAGGTTTGGTTTGCAGAAATTCCAGTCAAAGATTTTATTAATGAGCAAATACAAAAAAAGGAATACACAATGCATTTTGGGGGCCCAGCAGTCGCCCTTTCTCAGGGCTTTGCACAACAGAGTTCTACGATTTTGTCTATTTATGAGGTTCTATCTCAACAGAGATAGAACCTCATAAATAACAGAATGGCTAGAATGCTGCTCTAGGTCATGCTTCATCTTGAATTTCTGGTTTGTTCCGTAGAAATCTGAGTTTTCCTGGCTGATATTATCCTTTGATACTGATTCTTTTTTTTTTTTTACTTGCTACAAACATACACACTGTAAAATGGTGCTTTGGATTTCTGATTCTTCTCTACAATTCACTAAGAGGTCCATTAGGGATCTTGGGCCTAAAAGCTGACTTTCCCTAAGCATTATGTATGTTATTTCAAAATACAGATGGTAATATAGGGGTTAAGCTCTATGGGATTTTGACCCCACCACACAGTTGCCACTTTACTGAGATATATAGCAGTATCAGGCAAAAATCTATAAAAATGAAGACATATTTATGAAATTCCCACCTTGAAGCTGGATTTAGAAAATTGTGATATCTACTATGTAGTTTCACAACAGCTTAACAGACACATATTGCCTAAGTGTTCAGTTTTTCCTAAATCAAGCTCTGCATTCCCAAAGTGCATGTGTTCTGTTTAAGTTCATTAATCAATATTCCCTAATCCAAGCTCAGAAGTGCTGAAGTGCATGCCTCTGCAATATTTTTATAAAAAGCTAAATAAACTCTACTACTTGACGGTGGGTTACATGTTTTGTCTTGAATCTATTAATTTATCTACAGAAACTGAAATAAAATCAATATCAAATCATATACAGCCAGCAACATAAATCACAAGGCATGACACACTCGGTTGGAAACACAACCATATACAAGTTTCTCTATGGTTGATGGATGAATATTAGTAAACAGACTGATAAATACTTCACTTATAGTAAAATACAAAACAGCAGTATGTATAAAAGTATAGAAGATTCAAAACATTGTACAAAAAAAAAGTGAACTATGGGCTAAGTAAAAATTCCCATAAATGGCCTTGATAGTGCTTTAAATGTTTTCTGCATTTTCCCTGTACCATAGTTCTATTACTACCTACTAATATACTAAACAAAATTAAAAAGACAAATGAATTCACTCACTTACATCAACTAACCCATATATACAGTTCATGTAAGTATCTCTGGATGATCACCAGTCTCTATCAAGGTGTGATACCCCAATAATGTCCACTGTGTTCTTCAACTTAAGCCAAGCTCCCCCTTCAAGGGGAGACAACCAGGCGCACAAGGTAACCTACCTGAGACCAGAGAGATGGATGAAGCAAAAATGAAGTAGAGGTCATACATGTAAGCTCAGTCAAATAAACAAAGTAGTCACAGGATTAGTCAGGAAAATGATCTATAAACAAGCCAAGGTATTAACTAGCAAAGCGGACAGTTCGGCCATGAACATGAATATTCTCCAAGTGAACAATACGGGTGTTCGACCCACCATGTTTGCCGGCAAGAAGGAGATTATTATTCTTCTGCCAGCCGGATCGGGAGCAGTTTTCACTAGAGACCAGGTAGAGAACCCGGTCTCCTAGTGAAAAAAACGGCTTTAAACCGGAAGTGACGTCAGTGACGTCACGTTTGGTAATCAGAATAAGGAACTGTGCGTTCCACATACCGGAAGTGACATCAGTGACCTCACTTCCGATTCAAATTCCCCGCGACCTGGCAGGGAATTTGAATATATTATACGAATGGCACTTGAAGTGCAGATAATAGGGAGAAATGCATCATAAATGTAAACAAAACCTTGCCTGTAAAGAGTAATTTAAGAAGGTCTCTCCTTGAATCGCTCCGTGGAGCCCCCAAATCTCAGCTTTGCATCAAAACGAATATGCATGGATTTTCCCATAAAAAAACCATTATAAACGCCCCGGAGGCCACTCATGACATTGCACCCTGAGTTATCACCCAGAAGCCTGGAAAATAAAGATGGAACCTCTCATAGGATTCCAGGGGAGAGCAGGTAAGTAGATTTTTTTAGGATTGTGGAATGCTTAACTACTCATACCAGAACTCATACCAGTTCTGAGGTAAGTCAAACTTAAATTTTTTATATATTTTTTTTCATATTTTAGTATACATCCGCTTTAAGAAGTTATGCTCTGCAGGGTAGAAGCAGATGCCAACCATTCCAGTTTGCAGGTTGATATAGAAAAAAACTGGCCTATAGAATGGTTTAGAGAAGAGCGGGGTTTGAGTCCATGCTAGGAGGAGTCAAAAATTGGTCCCAATAGGTATTTAGAGAGAACTGCTCTCTCAGTTTTTTTTTTCTTGTTTGTTTTTTCTTAAAGCTGCTTTTCAAGAAACTAACACAATATTCATCTTTACATGATAAATATAAACCTGTGTGTTGTAACTGGCCTCAAAAATATGTTTAATGAAGACATTCCCTATGTGCCTTCACACAGCTGCTGCTTGAAGATGGAGTGATAAATATAGGTAGGTTAATTAAACAAAGCATTTTATGAAAAAGTCAAACTGTCAAGCAATTTCCAAAGGAATTAGAAAAGAGTAAAATGAAGTAAAATATTCAATGATGTCCTTATCATATCATTCATTGAGTTCTTTTACCAGAGATTTAGCCTTCTATGCTCCTAAGAAGAACTATCTGTCTGTTTATGGTTATACATCAATACATTTCTTGCTCATCACAACATACAGCTACAGTATAAGTATTATAATAAGATTTTTTCTTTGTTCTGATCATGTGACCATTACGTTTTCCTTTGTGCTCCAGATTGTGTATGTGACTTCAAAGTCTCTCAAGATTTCTGGGAGAATTATGCCATCTGAGTCCGCTCCAGGCAAAAGAAGTATTTTCTCAGTCTTATCTCCCTAGTCGCAAGCTGAGCTGTAAAACATGAAGACAACATGCAAAAACAAAGCCAAGGGTATAAATGCTACTTTCATAGACACTAGGATTTACATGACTGTGCTATTCAAGGCTGGACATCTTGTGCTTGGAAGTAGACCATGACCCTAAATCTTGCCTGAGCAACAACAGCAACTGCCTTCCGCATTGGGATTAGGTTCAATTCACTGAGCTACAATAAATGTGTTATTTGCTATAATAACCATGAAGGTTCAACCATGTACTCTTCGTCTCTCAGCTTCTGCTCTCATTGGCTGTCATTGCTTAACATAATGAACTTATTGTAAAAAAAAAGTCACATCACAGATATCACAGATATCACAGCATAGTGAGTATACACTGAGTATATTTTGTTTACCTCCGTAGGGGTCAGCCTGTACCGCGCCGTTTTTAACCTACCCTCTCTCCTCCTCTCTACACATCGCCAGCATCATCAATGACATCGGTGATGTGGGTTTGGAAAGTGACACCCCTCTATTAAAAAAGAGGTCCATGGCACCAACCCCAGCCACTGGTGATGCCTAAGGGTAGTTCTGGGACCGATTGGTGGGTCTACCACGATTCAGAATAGCTACGGGCTCGCGCCATAGAGCCCAGTTTGTCCATAGTTTTTTTTATAAACGAGACGAGCTGAAATCTCAACTCTCAACCACTAGGGGGGTTAATATCTCAATGCGTAACATACCCTTCCTACCAATTCCCTGAAAATGTGCTATTTATTTTGCTCCAACAGTTGCATTAGGACTTATTTTCAAGGGATGTCCTATTTTTCAATAAACAATAATCTACATTTTTTTCTTGGAAAAAAAAGTGTATTCATATCTAGTCATTCTAGAATATTATTTTCCAGCCCCATAATAGCTGTCATGTTCCTTGGTGTTCCAGCTTGTTTTGTGCTTCGTGGAGTCATTTGTGAGTGTCTGCTTTCCTTGGTGAAGAGTCTATTTGTCCAGCTGCATTCTAATGCCAATTGATTTTACATATAAAACTGCCATGACACTATTTAAATTGACCTTTTCTTTAGATATGTAACTAGAACTTATTTGTGGTGAAGGGCTTATATTTCCAACATCCTCAAAAATCCAGAAAAATCATGCTAGGACCTTTTGTTTTGTGGTTTAGTTCTTATTTTCATGGAAAACAGGGCATATACATCACATTACAAAGATGCACTTAACAAAAAAAGAATGCATATGATGTTAACTCTGTTTTAATGAATAATGAAGGGCATGCTGAAGGGCATATTGAATAACATCAGCATAACAGAGGGGGAGGGGTGTACACATATTCTCAAACCCTTATGGTATGCGAATAATGGACAAACCTAACCTACTTTATATCTTACCATTGATATAAAAACTTTAAAAGCTGTTGTAAGTATTTGTAGATCAGCAAATCTTAAGGCACATTGTGAAAACATTGACATAACACATATAGTAACATAGATACATGCTCAGAAACATTTGGACTGTTTAATATATCAAAGAAAAAAAATTAAGAATAGATATAAGTGTTGGTAAGACAAAAGAAAAGGAAAATAATAAGGAAGGAAAGAAGAGTAAGGTGATTCGATGAGATTGGGGTAGAAAGGATCTACTAATACTTTCAGCAAGTGATGAATTTTGTAATGCAGTTGCATGTCTAGTTCTTTTGTAGATTTTGAACAATATGAAAAACATAACTGTAGTGGTGAGAAAAAAAAAAGAGCATTGACCAATGTATAATCATCACCAAAATTGCTAGAGATGTAGAGAATGGTGGTGGAAACATAAAAAAAAACTAAGAATTGTGGTTGTTTTTGTATAAATTAGCTTCAAAGTCGAGTTGAAAGCCAAAAATCTCCACAACCAAAACAGATGATAGTGAGGGACACAGATGGTACATTTAGGTGAATTAAGACCCTATTTGAATTTTTAACACTTTAAGTTATGGGTAAGGGGTTTCTTTTTTAATGGGCTTAATGATTTTGTAGTAGTGGTAGTAATAAAATGGACTACACAGTGGTTTTTGGTGATCATCTTAACTTATTTTTAATCACCCTAGCGGTTAGGACAAACCCAAAGAGCAGACTGGGTTTGTCTCAAGCGTAGTGGGCGTCAGGAGAACGCGATATACCCCTTGAAAGCTGTGGTAATTTTCTATATCGCTGCAGCATTTCTGAGCTTGTGGAACAGCTCCTTCAGTGGTGCAGAATGGGCGGGGTCCACGCCATACACCTCCATGTTAATGGAGGGGCGTCAGTTTCCAAAACCCACATCACCGGCATCATCAATGATGTGGATAGGGGCGGGGGGAGGGCAGGAAATTTATGCAGAGTACATAGTATCTGCGATCCCCCATAATGCTAGGGAGGTTAAGTAGTTAAACAAGCTTTCAGGGTGTCTCAGATCCCTTCTTCAGGCTGAAATATGAAAGCTTGCTTCTTTAATTACTTCAATTAGCCAATAAAGGGTATCACTTTTTTTTTTTTTTTTTACATTTAACACACACAAATATAGGCAGAGGTCCAGAGTCATTTAATAAAGGGTATAACTTGAACTCCAAACTTTCTCTCCAACACATTATTGCTAAATCGAAAATAAAATTAAAGTTTTACATTTGACACACAACATTTTTTGCCGTTCCTCTGGAGTTCTAAATGTAATAAGATAATAAAATTTAATCAAGACGCCGCATTTTATTTAACATTGCATACACATCCTTATCATCACTTGCCTGATTTATCTTAATAAACATCCACTATCTGCTTTTTTCCAAAAGCCTGGTTAGTAGAAGTTCCTTCTTACTTAAATTATCTTTAAAACTTCTGAGGGACTTCATGTAGTCTTCCACACGCAGCATGGCATTTCCAGGTAAACATAAAAATACAAGGTCTTGCCCTGAAAATGTTTATTTCATAGAATAAAGCTTGGAGAGTTTAATGGACTGTTTTGCAAGAAAACACAGGCTGCTGGGTCAGATAATACACTATAAATGTAAAAATATTAAATCATATAAAAATGCTCTTTCTCAAGGAGAAAATCTGATTCTTTGATGGAACAAATGGCTGATAATGTTAAAACCCCATCCAAGTCTGTATCTTAATTGAAATACCAGAAACAATATGCAAAGTTCTTTTTTTTTTTTCAAGAAACTGTTGAAGTAAGTACTTGGTCAACAAAGCCATTTATCGTATTAAAGTGTGAAATAAAATGCTATGTTGCTTCTTGTTTAAGAACCTTTGTACTGCTCTAGTGCTTCGCTGTAGAAATGCACTCACTAGGATCCAACTAAACACAAACATGCCATTAGAAATACTTGTTGGTTTCCACTGCACCCCTCCCCTTCTGAAAGTAGAGGCCATGTTATCCCTCTTTGACCCTTTGAATCATTGATATGGAACAAGTACATACATTTGACAGGTTTTTTTTGCTTGGCATACTTGCTATTCCAACTATTAAACCAAGAGAACAGTCAAGTCAAAAATAAGGCAACCTCCATATTCAAGGTTATGGTTAACCAAATACTTTTTTCCAAGGTTCAATGGAAACTCACTGTCACCCGAGAGAACTTTATTATGTATCCTACTTTAATTGGTATACTGGCCAAAACAAAGCACATTATTCAGACCCAATACAAATAATTCAACCAACACCTTGAATAATTGGCTAGGACCTCAGATTTTTACCCTGTTTCATGTTGGCAAGAAGTTAAACCAAACCATCAGCACAATAAAGGCATGCTACATATTTTTAAATGTATATAATTGCCCATAACCCCCACTGGCTTCTTCTTCTTTTAAGAAATCCATTGGTTATATCAAAATGTGTACCTAATTATATAAATCCAAAGCTAGGACTCCTTTGTAATTGCCATAACACATAGGAACCAAAGAGACCTCTCCATCATGGATAGCAGATTCTCCTAGAAGAAGTTCTACTCAGGGTAAACACATGATGGTCCACACAGTCCTCAGAAAAGCACAAATAATTTCACAATCCATTTCTACATAATTTCTCATTCAACAGAGCTTTGCAATTGCACCAATTAAGACATTTTTATGTAATCAAAGGTGAAATCCTACTTTGAGTTACATTTTCTACTCTGTGATTGGACAATGACAATAAAGGCAGAAGTGTAGAGATGGTCACAACAGTTTGACTAGTTTATTTAAGAATTATTTGCAAAGCCTCTGAACATGGTATCATCGCAAAAATTGCAGAGAAGGGTTATGGCTCTAGCACCTGCAGTTTTGCCATAAATAATTCAGTTAAGCCTTCTTAAAACAGAAGCTATTTACATGACCAATTCTATCACAAATCCCAGAAGTTAAGTGAAATATTCTCACTCTGGGACAGTGGGTGGAGTCATGCAGATTAGGCACCATCAGCCAAATGAATATCCAGAACAACTGGTGTACAGTGCAAATTATTATCTTCTGTTTTAAGAAGCCTTAACTGTATTATGCACTGCTTGAGTTGAGGGCTTTTTTCTTTATCCATTCTCACCATAACCCTCCTGGTTGTTCCCATAGATTAAGCCAAAATTTTGACTCAAATTCCATGTTGGCGTTGCTTAACAATTCATTTAAAATCAGCTAGTCGAGAAACAAAATTGCCAATCTCTACTGGTGGGCTATTCTTTTGGCCATTTTGCTTACTCCATCAACATGTTCCTTTGTAGAATATAAACTAATTACGGTACTTGTCCTTCTTTCACTTCCTTTTTCTCTGTCACAGCTCTATTGAGCAAGATATTTAGTCAAAATTCATTATTATGTTTGAAAAGAATAACATTTACTAATGTATTAATAAAGGAAATGCTTTAATAATGCAGTTCAGCTTTAAAATTTTATGATTCCTAAAAAAAGAGTGTAGCATGCTCAAAAACCTAACATTTTAAAGTAGCAGTTTACATCTTCTCTCCAGAAACTATTTTTTTTGTCATGCTTTCCCTTTCCTTGGCCCAAATAGATCATCCCTCCTATACATTTTGTGAAGTCTAGTCATCATGTAGTTTAGGATTTTAGACACTTTGAAGAACAAACAGAATAGAATGCCATTGCGAGAGTCTGTGATGAATAGATGCCTTTATCTATGCAGAGTTGCTGCTGCCTTCCTGGGAACATGCCCATTAGCTACAGAACACGCTGTCAAATAAAATACTTCATCCAGGCAACCCTTACCTACACCAAGATATCTAGACAGTTTACACCAAGTTCCTTATACAATGAGCCAAAGAAAAAAAGAAAATATATATATATTATTTTTTTCCTACAAAAATTTTAGAAAAACATTTTATGCATAAAGCTTACACAATTGGTTTATAATTGTTTCATATAACTGTGAAAACATTATCTAAAAATCTAATTCATTTATTTCAAAAACAAAATAAAAAAATAAAAAAAGTAACTATAACATATCATATGATAATATTATTTTTTAACAAAAAAGATAGATATTTGATGCATAAAGCTTACAAAATTTGCCCATGATTGTATTAGCAAAAAAACATAACCATTTTGAAAATGATAGTTTAAAGAAATCTTAATTGATTTTGTATTTGATTTTTTTCTTTATTATTAAACCAGATAAAAGTATTTCATGACTATAATATATTGCATTTGATACAACTTTAATATGTGTTTGTTGATGATAAAAAGAGTTTGTTGATGAAACACTGCAGTTTACAGAGCTGCATGCGCAAAAAAAATAAATAAAATGTGCCTAGTCGACCAAAAACAAACATTTGTAATCACCAGTCATGCTGACATTTTTGTCTTTCAGGAAGAGAGGATAGCACAAATCAAGCCTTCTTAGGATGAAATGGAAACTGGTTTTTGTTGGAAAGGAAAGTCCACCTTCCATAACAACATCAATAATCCAGCTGATGATAAAAAGAGTTTGTTGATTAAATACTGCTGTTTATGGTCACATGTGCTATTTATTTTCGCATTGCGAATATATATTAGCAATCTGTGCCCTTATGGGCAATCCCAATGCGAAAATTCAAAATTGCGAATATCCGCCGCCATTTTGGCGAAATTTGCTAATTCTCGAATAGCCGATATTCACCAAATACATTCAAAAATTCAAATATTCGAGCTCAACACTAATTATGACATGCTGGAGTTATTATTGAGATTGGTAACATGATCATCACTGCTATATTTCTTCACTATTTCTTTTATCTTTTGAATTCTGACTACTTGATGAAACTTTTTGTCTATTTTTGGGGCTAATTTAATGCATTATATGAAATTAATTATTATTCTCAAACATGCATATCCGGGTTCAGAGTGCAGCTTACATATGCTCTGTCAAGACTTTAGTTGTACTTTGAAACTTTTGGATGTAAGTCAAGTTGGTCTTTTTGATCAAAAAAAATTTCATTTTATTATATTCTCTGCTGATAGCTATATCAATTACATATACATTCACTTTACACTGACAAAACTTAACAACATTAATACATAACATTATCATACCATAAAACCTTACAATCATGGAACGCACTTCCCCATTATTTTCCTCACTATTTCATTATTGCTTAATTCAATTAGTCACTATCAATTGTATTTACCTCAGTCCCTTCCCTCACTCTCCATACACACATCCCATTGGTCCCATACTTCTACGAAGTTTTTATATCTGTCTTGTAATATTGCTGTGAGGCGCTCCATCGTTCTAACCTCCATTATTTTTGCTATAAATTCTTTATACGAAGGGGGGTTTGAGGATTTCCAATTAGCTGCCACCAGATATCTTGCTGCAGTTAGGATATGGGTCACTATTTTCTTTTGTTTTTTACTCAGGTGTCTCACCAGGGCCCCTATAACATGAGTTTCTATATCAAGTTGTATTCTTACTTCCACCACACTTTCAAGAGTCTCATTGACCCCCTTCCAAAATTCACCCAGCTCTTTACATCCCCACAACATATGTTCTAGTGTCCCCCTGTCACTATTACACCTCCAACACTCTTCTGATGCCTGGGGATAAATTTTGTGTAAATTAGATGGAGTATAGTACCAGTAACATAAGATTTTATAGTTGTTTTCTTTGATACCGATATTGAAGTTTTAGATGCATCTTCCCATATCTGCTCCCATTCCTTTATAGACAACTCCCTCCCCAGTACCTTGTCCCATTTTGCCATATATGGCGGTCTCCATTGGGTGTCTTCCTCTAAGATCTTATACACTGATGAGACAAACCCTTTCATGCTCTTACCCGCTTTGCACATCTCTTCTAACTCTGTGAGGTCTTGTATCTTTGTATCCTCCGCTGAGGTAGTGGCAAACCTGGAGGTAAGTATACCTTTAACTCTCCGGTAACAATTTCCTATTTTTTATTTCCTCAAAGGTCTCTACTTCCCCTACTGGTGAGATTATGTCAAGTTGGTCTTAAGTAAAGCTGGTTGTAACTCAAGGGTCTCCTATATATCCAAATCCCAGCAATGCCTAGGCTATTCTGCTCTGTTTAATATACCATCTAATATGTAGAATAAATAGCTTTCTTTGATACCTTCTCCATTAGGAGTTTTTTCTAACTTCCTATTTGTAACTTTTATTAAATTTATTGAATACAGTACATAGAACAGTGTTTCACATAGAGTACAAATAAAACAAAGATTTTATAAATAGAGGTCATGTTGTAGGATATATAACCTATAAAATAGCATAAATGACCTCTTTGGACTGGCCAGTATTAACAAAGGTAAGTTAAACAATAAGCAAGAACGTCCAATGAACCGAGCTCTATAATATGCTATAGATAGGCAAGATATCACATGCTCATTTGGTAATTTATTACATTATTTGTGGGTTTTTTTCACAACACAGATATATTACTAAATTTGTATAGATCTATAATAGCTCTTGTCCCTGTAGAGTTGCTGTAATTTCTCTCCCACAGGTGAATGTATACACATAAACTGAAGACGCAGAATAATTTAATTAACCTAGTATTATGTTTTTGAACTCTGAATACACCCAGAGGACAAACATAAATGCATAGAGAACTCAATCTCACCCAGAATGCTGCTCTCATCATATCTGGCCTTCAACATGTTGGAGAAGCAATATTTGCCACGTTGGCTTTATGGTCTCCTTTCCCAAACGCACTTAGAGGTGATTACGCCTTCTACCCTAGAGCCCTGGCCTTTTCCAATCCACCTCTCGCAGCTTAATCCTAGCCATCTCCCTCTTGCAGAAAAAGAGGAAGAAGGGATAAAAATCTGATTAGTTAATAACCAAGTCTTAGAAGTCTTCTGTTTGCTTTTGGCTTCTATCTTTTTCAAAGGCCCCTCCGAGCCGGGATCGAAGGAGAGATGAAAGGTAGCATGTGGATTGTGTAAACTACAATAATTCAGCTTGAGACTTACTATGACCCGAAGCCTGGGTGTCACTTTTATTGCATACCGACCAAATTTCTGAGATGGGAAAAAGGGGCACCTTCTATTAATATGTATCATGTCAAAAGTCACACCCATGATCATGCACAGCATAAAGAATTAAGACAACTATAAACATTGAAAACCCAATTCCATTTTTATTTAGCAATTCTTTGCCTTGACATATTTTATCAAAAATCAACAAAGCTTGTATGTTTATATTGTGTGGGGGATCACACTCAAATGGTTGCTCTCAAATCATCAATCCACGCAATTGCGATCTTTTTAAGGGCTCCTGCCTGTGTTTATTTGTACACAGTTCAAAAACAAAACTTGCCTTTGCAGGGGTTAACAATCATCCAAACACAAGCCCTTAAAAAAATGTCAATCCTACTGGCTTGGCCAACTTCCAGCATTCCAGCAGGATCAGGTCCAGGCCTCACACGCTCCAGTAGCCACAGGTCTAGGCCCCACACTCCTTGTTCCCCCCCCCCCTGTCTACCCTCAGAAAACCACAGTCTCCTACTTGGTCTGGAGCTGGTGTCTCTAACTTCTTTCAAGAGCTGTGTTCTCAGCCTCTATCAGAACGCACTGACAGACTGGTCTCTGCTCCTTTTGTGGAGACTGGCTTCACTCACCTGCAAACAGGTGTTAACCATTTACTGTACCCTGGGGGAATAGGGAGGCCCACCCAAATCCATCCTCCTTATCCCAGAGTCCAGGAGCCCTTTAAGAAAACACAAAACATAAAACTCAGCAAACTATAGTTGCTGGGCAATAATATCCCGGACTCCTTCCAGGACACCACCTAATGGTCAATTCACACAGTGACAGATGACCAGTCTGTCACAATTTGTATTGGTCAGACCACTATTCATTATATTCATTACTAGGTATATTATATTCAGGTATATTTAAAAAAAATGTGTACATCAGTATTTAAAAATATTTTTAATTCAATATATTAAATTTCCTTAGACATTTTGAAAAATACTACTAGTTCTTGATTAGCAAGGAGTCTTATGTTGACTGTCTTGTTTTTAAATATATATGTAAGGAATGTTTGAGGATGGGGTATGTGAATGTCTACAGAGACAGACTATCTTTCAAATGTCTTTACATGTACCAAGCTACCCAGCAAATGTCTATCTATGAAACATCAAGGATTTTTGGAGTTGAGAAGTTCAGGCAACAGTTCTTTTTTTTTCACTTGGGGCAACAATCTTCAGGAAATTCTGTACAGTTGCCACCACATTGTGTGTGCTCTTCGAACTTTAACATATAAGCTTAGTCTTACTATGGCTTGAACATTTGTGATACCCACTCCACAGACAGTAAAATCCGCAAGATGCTCAGATGATTTGACAGACACCTGTATAGCCTAGGGGGGAAACATGACTTGACGTCACCTAGCATTCTGGGAATCATATTTATAGAGAATATTTTTGCAAATTGCTTATTGTGTGCCTAGTTGTGTACTGATATGGGAAATGTAAAATATACAAGTTCATAGCTTGTTAAAGTACTGGTATAAAAGACTGTTATAAGGACACTTGGCAGTTGTATAGTTGGTCCCATCCCAACCCCCTAATGTCAGACTTATTATTAATCAACTTAAGCAGACATATAGCATTATGTCAGAGATGTGGTTTTCCTGTTATGAACATACAAGTTCCCTGTAAGCCTTCACCTATGCAACTAATTTTCATGAACGTATGAGTCTCTTGTTTCCATGAGGTCTCTTCAAAGTCCTTACATGTAAGTCTGTAACATAAAAGGGCAACTTATCAAAATATCGGCAGATCTCTGGTGAATGCGCAGCTTGAAAGCACAGAAAGGTCATCACCATCCAAGTGTTACACCACACAAAGGGGGCTTTTAGCTACTGCCCAATTCATCCAGGGACTACCTGGCTTGACCATATCTCTATTGACAAAGCTAAGTATATAATTTACCTTGATAGCAATAACACATATATACTTATAATAAATTATTGATTGTGTTATTGTGATATATTCTGTAACTAGTGATGGCGCGAACATGGAATTTGCTGTTTGCGAACGGCGAACGCGAACCTCCGTAAATGTCCGCGAACCCGGCGAACCCGGCAAACCACATAGACTTCAATGGGCAGGCAAACATTAAAAAAACAAAGGGACCCTTTCTGGCCACAATAGTATTGGGAAAGTTATTTCAAGGGGACTAAAACCTGGACAATGACATGACAGAGGGGGATCCATGGCAAAACTCCCAAGAAATTTTTTTTTCACGCAATAAATCCGCACAACGGATTTCTACAATGATAGTCAATGGGATTTGAACATAAGAGGGGAGCTGGAGAGCACTAAACAACATGGTTGGTAAATGTCTGTGTGAATTCCACCTGAAACAACCCGTGAAGATCTGCTTTCCACTTTGCCTACAGCTTAAAAGGTGAATCTTATTTTTATGGAGGACACTGGTGGAGATGGACAGTGTGGAGGACACTGGGGGAGATGGT
>CM070037.1:17756593-17770713 GCA_036250615.1 Ptychadena robeensis
TGTTAAAAGATAGGGGGCGGATCGAACTCGCCATATGTTCGCGAACATGGGCGGACGCGACCATGCGATGTTCGCCGCGGATAGTTCTCCGGCGAACAGTTCGCGCCATCACTATCTGTAACCACTGAGCTAAATTTCAGAGCGGTTTTTCACTGGAAGACCAGGTTTTCTACCCGGTCTTTAGTGAAAAGATTCTTCCTCCAGCGGGATGTTACTGCTCCTGATCCTGCCGGTGGAAGAATAGTTAGCTCCTTCTTGCCGGTGAACGGGGCGAGTCGAACATAGATAGTTCGGCCATCACTAGCTATGACTTACCCACTTATCTTTGCAATATTTACTATGCTTGATGGCCTCCCTTTAATACCAACTTTACGCATCTTTACTTTTTTTTCTGTTGTGCTTCCTGTTTATGTTATTACCTTATGATTTGTTGTTTTTAGCTTTTACCGCTCCCCTCCCCTCCCGCCCTAAATAAAATATTAATGAATCATACAACATTGATGTTTTCTCAGACAATAGTTTGGTTTACAAATTGCAAACAGTCCCAGTTATGTTTACAGTCCGAATAATGACAACAGTCATTTTTGGTATTTGGCCTAGTGAAGACTTTCATTTCTAATGGTCCCTACATTGAAAAGCACGAAACATTTGTCAAACAACCTCAAAAAGTTTTTTCTTTCCTTACAGTAATGACTACTAAGAATCCAGCTATCACAACATGTTAAGCTTGCACACGTAAGCAAACATTTAATCTTTCCCCATCACTGGATACCAATATATAGCTTCATAATTTGCTATGATAGTGCTTTGGGCTGAGACTCATTAGGTAAATAAGTATATTGTATCATTGGGAATTGTAGCAAATTGTTCTACTTTTTATGTCTTGTTTGGTAGAAGAACAGCTTTCAATAAAATCATTTTACATACAGCCAAAAATAAAATAAAGCACGGCAAGTGGTGCTTAATTAGCATCTGCAGAAAAATGTTAAAATCTCACAAGATTTTAGTTTTTTATACTTCAAATAGTACATAGTTCTTGTTTTAAATACAGCAGAACAAAACGTTCAATATTTTATGTTTTTTGGCTGGTTATACTATACATTTTAAAATCTTTAAATGATAATTGTGGGTAAATGCTGCAGCTGCTACCGTTTGGTATTTTATTGTTCCCGTCATAAATTTTTTATTCTAAGTTAAAAGACAAAACTCCTATTTTTTTCTTCTAAGCATGTTCGCAATATCCCTAAATAGGAAGTTTCAATGTTCCTCAACAAGCTGTCCAAAATATCTGATGAGAGTGTCTTGAACTTAATTCTAGTATGTGTCCATAAGAATTAATTTAATACAAAATGGCATGATTTATAGTTTAGGTAGCTGTTTACAGCTGGTGCTATAGGTTAGTTTTATGAGTAGGTCAATTGTATAACTAAAACCAATAACCTATAGGGGATACATGTGATCTGATACAGCTAGGTCAGGTTAAACATACAAAAAAAGGCTAAAATAAAAATGGCCTGTAAGCGCTCACCTATGCAACTCTCCATGAACATATGGTCTCTTGTTTCAATGAGATCTCTCTCTCCCTACATGTAATTGTCTAACATAAAAGTAAAACTAATCCAACTATCAGCAGGTCTCTGAAGAGTGTGAAGCTTAAAGGAACCGATAGTTCATCATCAGCCAAGTGTTGTGGGCACCACACCAAGGGGACTTTTGCCTATTGCTCAATTTCTCCAGGGACTACCTTGACCACATCTCCATCGACAAAGCTAAGTGTGTAATTTACCTTGATAGCAATAATGCATATATACTTATAATAAATTATTGCTTGTATTATTGTGATATCTTCTGTAACCACTGAGCTATACTTGGACCAACACTTAGGCTGGGTCTACACTACACCGCCCCAGCAACCGCAGGGGACACTGGGCACGCTGTGCCAGCAAAACCACATCCTATAAATATCTATTGACAAACCACGCCCAATGTTTACCAATGGGCACGGCACATGTCCCCGGTGGGGCCGCAGGACGCCCCCAGATCCCCAATGCCCAGGCCACCAGAATAGACTGGCACATCATTCCCCATAGGGGATTATAGGGGGCGGCTGTACTGCGCGGTTTTCCATAGTGTAGACGCAGATATAGAGTGTCCTCTGCCTTGCATTACATATATACATGATCTTGTTCTTATGGTCTCTATCGCTATTACATACCCACCTATCTTTGCAATATATTCTATGCTTGATTAAATCCCTTTATTAGAACTTGATGAAATCCTTCATCTTTACTTTAGGCTAAAATAAAAATGGCGGCCATCATGCAAGTTGTTTAATGGCCCCAATTTTTCCACAATTCAACAGAGCCAGGCTGATGTTATTTAATTGTAGCTTTTAATAACATAGGATTTCTACTGTTTTGTGCTCTTTACTATGTTCTTTAAAAGTAATATCATTGAAATACTAAAAGCCTTACTTGATTACAAATGTAAAGCTGAAGAGCTAAAATAAGAGAAAAGAAAAGACAATCAGTAATTCTTAACACTGTAGCTGACAGTATGTCTACCAATTACAAGGACACATGTGTTCATCCATCTATATGAGGTGTGCTAATTCATTATGGCACAGAACTAGCTCATTATGTAGCACTATTTTGACGATGCATGACACTCAAAATTTGTAAATGCAATTATGGTAAAAATAGTTAAAGATAGAATGGCTTATGAGGATTAAAATTTGCAGCAGGAACAAAGAATATCAGAAGGGGGAGGCCCATTGCGCAATTAGAGAGTGAGCTGTAGATCTTACTAACGGGCAAATATCATGTTTTCTTATGGAAAGTCAAATTAGCACAACATGGAGGAGTCAACTATTTTCCTTTGGCCTTCACCACATGTTAATTAAAAGAGCCTCTGTGAGATTCAACAATGCAATGCCACAGAATAAATTGGGTTCAAGTTTAGCTCTGTTTTACTACATAGCAGACATAGCTGAACTGTACTCAAAATATATTCAAATTCCAATAATATTTAAAGTAGTATATAAGATTTATAATATATACCAACATGTCTTCCTTCAAAAAGGCATTTTAAATTCGTTATAGGGTTGCTTCACCACAGCGAATGATCGCTGACTGATCGCTCAAGTAATCAGTGCACACCACCTTGGGGAATCCACCCCTGGCAGATCAAACAGGAAATTACTGACTTGATGGATCCCTGTTTGATCTGTTTTTTGTTCGATTTTGACCCTTTTGGGACATTTGTTCAAGGTGGGCGCATTTGATTCCAGAATGATCGATAGGCAAACGATCAAGCAAACATGCACACTTATCGTTCAGGAATCGACTGCAGAATTGATCCGTGTGTGGGTAGCTTTAGTAGTAGCCACTCTGAACTAAACTGCATTTGAAGAATGTTGAAGAAGTTCCATAAAAATTTAGAAGACTTCTTAGGTAAATTGAGAAAAGTCAAGTTGAATGTGTCTACTACATACTCGATGTAGGCCTTCAGATTTACAGGGTAGACAACCAATTTGTTTGGCGAATAATTGAAACTTTTTTTTAGTTAATTTTCACAGTTTCAAAAACTTCCACAACTAGCGATGGGATTTAAAACTTATATCATAAATCTAATGTACTGGATGATCCTACTTTTTTATGCCACTTCCTATAAATATCTTCCCTCTAGTTTTCCAACATGTTTGCCGTCAGCAGATAAAACAAAGGCATATTTACTCCCATTCCCTTAATGTCTGACTTATCATGATGTTAACTACAAAACCAAACACTTTACAGCACAAACTGCTGGGATGATAACATAATTCTATTATAAAAAAAAAAGACAGTGCATAGAAATCAGCCCTCTGCACAAAAGCACAGAGGTTTGTACGAATATATTTAACACAGGGACCCCTGCCAAATGAAAAGGTGGCAGCATGAGACCAACTGGCATAACACTGCCATGCTGATGGATGATGGTTGTAATGCTGAAAAAAGTGACTAGCTGAGAATCATCTTTAAAACATAGAGAAAGCATCCCAAAGGGACCCAGACACAGCTGCAGATCCTAACTGCACTCACAGTAATTCTCCATTCAGTCTATCAGCTGTTACTGCTCAATTACAAACACACAGCCGCACAATCTTGGTAGAATTCCACTATTTCATTGTTGCCAGATGGTTGTGAATTACCATTACTGCAGAAAAACAACATTAATTAAAAAAAAGTAAGTGTGTGTGTGAGTAGACAGAAAAGGTCATTGGTTTTTGACCATCAGACCTACTTTTGTAGCCATGTATGTATTAAAAAATGGCTGAACATCTAAGCAAGATTATCATACCCCTTAGAGCCCCCCATACACCACATACAATTACCATGCAACTTCTGTACAACCAACTTTTCTTCTACCAAAACCATGTAATAGGAGGACCTTTCTACACCTTCCAATCACTATGTATTCTATCAGGGAGGTCACTATACTACATAGTTGTTGGTAGGTCTCATGAAAGTTGTATGGAGGAATCTCAAGGTGTATGGGGGGCTTTAGGCTCAAATAACCTGCTGACTGTGCATTAAAACAGTCCTTTATCACTAACCTATGAAACTCTTCTTATAGCATCACCTTTAGAGCAATAGTATGCAATATTGTCAAGCAAAGATCAACAATATTTAATAAGTATGTGTGCAATTATTGCCTCTATAAATATCTGGCATTCAATGTACATATTTTGTCATTGGACAAAAAAACTAAATTCTCTTATGATAAATAGAGCAGTATTCTATTTATGTGTGATAGCCCGCCCCCCCCCCCCCCCCCCCCCCCCCCCCCCCCCCCCATA
Source organism: Ptychadena robeensis (assembly GCA_036250615.1). Taxonomy (NCBI): domain Eukaryota; kingdom Metazoa; phylum Chordata; class Amphibia; order Anura; family Ptychadenidae; genus Ptychadena; species Ptychadena robeensis. The sequence continues at coordinate 17,761,431 of CM070037.1, forward strand.
TATTGGAAATAACATAGTTCTCGTGTTAGGAAGATGCTATATAAATTTAGGTATCTAAAACAGCAGTCTGTAAACTTTATCAAATAACCGTAGTGGGGCAGGTGGGTGTTGATAGCAAGGAGCCATACTTGTAATATTGTCTGTTCTACACCCTTACAGTATCCCACACACTGGAAGGAAGTGTCACAGATCCCCACAGGGCCAGGAGATCTGTGCCTGCTACTTCTACATTGTCTGCATCCAGCTCTGTCCCTTATTATTTCACTACTTACACTTTCTAAAGTGTCCAGCAAAAGAGCTCACTCTGCTGGATGCTAGCTGTATTCCCTACCCTGTCAAGTGCCCCTCCTGCCCTATTTAAGGAAGTCTCAGGCAACAGGAAGTTGCCTGCGCAAGAAGGTATCATGTCTTAATCTCCAATGATATGTGTTATCTACTCTCTGACTCCCTGGCTTATGACATTTGGCTTGTTATACGGATGGTTCCTGTCTCACCCTTTGGTGCTTTGATCGAGTAAATCGTCTGCTACAAACTGCACCGTTGTGTCCAAGGACAGCAACCTGGAAATCGTCTGCAGCAAAGTACATCATCTCTGGTGAACACCAGGCACCTTTGCCAACTGTGCAGTTAGTCCAGTGGGACCACAACTTTGAATTATCGTGGTCACCAGGCACCTCACCCCTGCTCTGGTATCACCCGCTGTGACAGGAAGAGAAAGAGATTTCCTTGCTTTCATTCCTCCCTCATACCCTGCCTTCCTGATGTTGTCTTTAATTTTTTGATTTTTTAAATCACTCTACACCTCCTGTCCTCCTTACATCTCCAACCTGGTACACAAAGGTAGGAGTACACCCCTAACTGCCCCCTCCGCTCCTCCAGTGACCTACTAATGACATCCCCACTCATAACCTCATCACATGCGCGGCTCCAAGACTTCTCTAGGGCTGCTCCTACTCTCTGGAACTCCCTCCCTCGCCCCATCAGACTTGCTCCTACCTTTGCCACCTTCAAAAAAGCTCTAAAAACCCACCTCTTCAGCCTTTCCTACCCCTCTTCTCATTCCTAACATCACCACCATGCCAGTCCCATCCCCCCCACCTATTGTATACCTTGTTCACCAACCTATTAGATTGTAAGCCCGACCAGGCAGGGTCCTCTACTCCTCCTGTGTCATTACCTGTGTGTTATATTGTGTTGTATCTCCACTCTAATGTATTGTACAGCGCTGCGCAATATGCTGGCGCTATATAAATAAATGTTAATAATAATAATTTCAAATATAATTAATAACCTCAAAATGCTCTTTCTTTCAGACTTTTATTTTTAAATGTATCCTTTATTTAACAAAATTTTTACATTTTACATCCAGGATTTTTTTTAACAATTGAAAAAAAAATGCAGATAATAAGCTTTTGTTTGTTAATATGTTTAAAATACAGTTATTTCTTTTGCCTTTCCCGCTGTCATAACTAAAACTCAGAGAAAACTGTAGAAGCCATGCTACCTACAGGCTAAACAAATTAGTTTTTTTATGGTTGTCAAATATTCACATTTAGTTACTGTTTTTTTCCTCCCTTTGAATTTCCTGTCTCGGAAATGGAGTTGTTCACTTCTGTCTGTTGACATAGCTGGTAATTTGCTCTGTTTCATTGATTTTATTTTGTTTGCTGGATGGTAGATTTGAAATATGTCTAAATGTCTTCAATTTTCCCAAATACTGCCATAACCGAGCAAAGGTTTTTGTATTAAAAGCATTGATGTGATTGTGGGACTTTATCACATAATATGTATCCAACTTGCTGCTAATGCAACATGTTTAGAGATTCTGAATTTTATTTTTAAGGTGGACATTACAGAGAATAAAGCAATAACATTGAGCCAACAGTGAGCTAAGAATTTAAAGAGGCTTTTATACAGTAGACTATTGAAAGCAAGTATTGCCACCTGGTTTTGGGAAAATGGCTGCCATCCTATGATATTTTTTAATAATGCGAATATGATTTTATATTAACTATTATGTAAAAGGTGGACTACATTGTATAGATGAAAATTTTACATCTGTATAAACTTGTGTTGTAACTAGAGATGGTCAAATTTTTCGACTTGCTAACTTTGTGAGCTGAAAATTTTATTATCACCAAAATTGCTGCAAATGTAGAGAAGGATTGTGGGAACATTTGAAAAGAAAGTTTTGCTCCAGCACATGTAGTTTTTGCATAAATTAAGTTCAAAATCTAAGTCAAAATTCAGATTTTTTAAATTTTGACTTGACTTTGAACTTAGTTTGTGCAAAAAGTATTTGTGTTAGAGACATACTTTTTTTGTAGAATGCCCCAAACCCTTCTCTACATCTCCAGCAAGTTTGATGATGATACCATGTTCAGGGGCTTTGCAATTAACTCTTTAAAATTGCAATTTGAAAAAAAATTCATCCATCTCTGGCCATGACTTATGGCTATGAACATGGGTAACAAGTGTTGAACAGATCTTGATCTATCTTAAAAAATAATATCATCATAGTTTTACTCCTTACAAATAATCCATGAAACAAGACCTTCTGGTGCCTTGTTCTACCACTGCTATGTTGTTTGCTGGTAGTACAGGCTCATATTCTCCAAATCTCCATTCAAAGCCACAAATGAAACCAGTATGTCTCACAAGGTCTGTGATTTGTACCATCTATCAGTGGTATCATGGGAGGTAATTATTATTAATAAGTTATTTTTGGATTCATGAGTACGTAGTAGGATATTTACTACTCAAGATTTAATATGGTCATGACGACTAGTCGTGATGATTAGAGATGGTCAGAATTTTTTTTTAATTCACCGATTTCTAGTTAATTGCAAAGCGCCTGAATATAGTATTATCACCAATAATTTGCTGGAGATGTAGAGAAGGGTTGGGGGTATACTACAAAAAAAGTATGTCTCTAACACAAATAGTTTTTGCACAAATGTAGTTCAAAGTCAAGTCAAAATTTCGAAAATCTGAATTTCGACTTTATTTTTTAACTTAATTTATGCAAAAACAAAACATGTGCTAGAGCAAAACTTTAAAAAAAAAATGTTTTCATAACCCTTCTCTACATCTCCAGCAATGTTGGTTATGATACCATGCTCAGGGGCTTTGCAATTAGCTCACAAAGTTATCAAGTTGAAAAATTCGACCATCTCTAGCAACATTATTATTCGCAAAATATCCCCATACATTAGAAAATGTGAAAATTCGTGATCTCCAGACATTATTATCTTTATTGCGCACTTGTACATTTGCATATTGTGAACACAGTGTAGTTCCGGGTACAGAAGTAAAAAATCTAGAATATTCGCGATTACCGAGATATAGCACTATGTTTGAGATCCTTGCCAATTCTCAAAGTGATCATGTTAAATCCACCTAGCATTAGCTATTGCACTGAACGAGATGGTGCCGTCCAGTAAAGACCAGGGCTCCGGCAGTGCATACATACCGTTTTGCGCTGTCCCGGTGTCCCTGATGTGACAAGCAGGCTTCTGGAGAGCGGCTCACCCCCCCCCCCCTTGAGTGAAGTGATGACTAAGGGGGGGGGGCAGGGGTGGGCGCTGGACATTCAAATGTAAATTGGGGTAACTTCAAAGAGCACATCTAAAAAATACCCCCCAGTATCATTTCTAGATTAGTGATGAGCGACTAGGCAATATTCCAATTCGCGTAATTTTGCGAATATCCGCCATAATATTCGATTCCATATTCGTAATCTCGAATATCCGCATTGCGATGAATTGCGATCTAGAAATCGCAATTGCGATCACATATGCGCAATGCATGCAAGTCAATGGTGCTCGGATATTCGACTGGGAGAATATCCGTCATTTCCGTTTTTAAAAATCGCATTGCGATTATATAATCGCGATCCCATTCATTGCGATTATAAAATTGTGATTATATTAGCGCAATAAATCGCGAAAAATCGTGATCGCGTCGGATATCTGATGATATATTCGCGAATATTCGCGGAATGGCGAAATAGCGATATTCGAACTAAATATTCGAAAATCGAATATTCAAGCTCAACACTATTCTAGATGTGCTCTTTGAAGTTAACCCTTTAAGAGGGTGCCAAAATGCATTGTATTGGATACAGTGATAACTGAATCCAATACAATTCAAAGTAAAAACAAAAACACATAACACATTTCCAATTGAATAAAAATTGTATTATGAATATAAACATAAATATTAATACATACTGTTTTGAAGTCTATCATACGAAATAAGTATTTTAGAGATGTTATCATTCAGATGATACCTTTTATTATATATATTTTAAATGTAATTTTTTTAACATAATTGTGTGTTTCAAACATTATTATATTCAGGATGTTTACTAGACCCTTGTACGGACATATTTTAGAAAGTTACAGGCCTACAACCTAAAAAAATATTCAATTTATGGTGCGCTTTTGGTATAGCAATCTGGACCTCAGCAGAGCGATAGGGAGGTTAATAAAAATTTGCATTTAGAATATTTGCGATCAACACTAATCACAGACACAGCACAAGTGCCCATTAATAAGGAACACAAGTGCCCATTAATAAACAACTTTTATTTAAGTTCTTTGTTACATTAACAGTCAATAGTCTGATACCTCGAATTTCCTGGTAAATTTAAGTGTAAAACAGGAAGTTGGTACAGCTTAAACTATGGCAGCCAAGACATACAGAATAAGTCAACTTTGGTTAACAAAAGGGCACATTGTCATTATCAAAAAATGAACACATAAACAGGCTTGCATTCTTCTCAAAAAGAGAGGGATTAACCCCCCTGGTGGTAACCACTAGGTTTTCTGACTTTTGGTTGTTCTTGATGTTTTGTCCTCTGCCAGCTCCGCTGGCATAAGCAATGAAGAGAGAGAGGTAGATGAACTGTCAACTATCTCTCTCTCCGTGTCTAAAGAAACTGCTCCCACGGACACAGGCAGACACAGGCAGTCAGAGAAGAGAGGGAGAGCAGAGGACTGGGCAGCATCCTGCCCATCTCCTTCGATCAGTGAAGAAGTGACGTCATGTGCTTTGTGTGTGTACTGCTGCTAGTGACATCTACTGACTGAATCTGATATTGCATTAATTTAATATTGTATTAAGCCAATTGATGCGACCAGGAACGCAACACACACTGAGATCCAGACAGAGGTGATGGTGACAATAACAGGTTTAATGAAGGACTTACAGGCAGGCATAAACACAGGTGCAAAAGTCCAGGGTACAGGGGTGTCAAGGGTTCAGGTTAAGGTGTTCAGGGGCAAGAAACATGAAGCCAGGGAAAGCATGTCCAGACAAGCAAACAGCAACAATGAACAGCAAGCGTGGTCTGGATGAAGCACACCTAAATAGCCCTAAGCTAACGAGGAAGGTGTCAGCTCCATTCAGCCCACGCCTGCAGGGAACCTGGCAATCACAGTGCCACCAGCAGGCGGTTACATCCGGGTTTATGAGCCGGATTTTCACTGATAGACCGGGTTCTCTACCCGGTCTTCAGTGAAAGATTCTTCCTGCGGCGGGATCTCGCTGCTTATGATCCCACCGCAGGAAGAATAGAGGGCTCCTTCTCGTCAGCGGACACGGCGGGTCGAACACCCGTACTGTCCGCCGGCGAGAAGGAGGGCGAACATGCTTGTTCGCGGCCGAACTGTCCGCCTTGCGGGCAGTTCGGCCATCACTAATAACCACATTTGTTGCCTAACAAGCCCCACATGCTTCCTTCTGAAGGATTCCCTGAATGGGTATTTCCTTCCCTCCTATATCCCTTGATTTCTTCATAATTAGAATTTGGTGATGATACCATGGTCTGGGACTTTGCAATTAACTCAAAATCATCGAGATGGTCGAATTTTTGAAAAATCAACAAGCCAACTAGTCAACAAGATTGTCAATGCCTTAGTCCATATTTCTTGGGGGAGACATAACATATCCTGAGCCATGAATTTGGAGAAAAGAGCATCTAAATATGGACATTTATAGACATCTACTCATTTTAAACAGTATATGAGCTTTAAATAAAACATATGGCTGATCACTGTAGCTGGATCATAGTAGATTAATAACCATCAATCAGCACTCTCTAATGCTGTGTTACACTGTCTTCCATCTTCCTTCTTGTTTCTAAGGAATCATTTTAGTATGAATTATGTATTCTGCCACATACTGCTATGAACAACTAATTTGTATTGTATGTTCAAGAAGATTTAAACATTGCTTCACAACACTAGGTGGCGGTAGAAGTCACTGAAATCAACACTATCAAACAAGCAAGAACATAGGAAAGAAGGAAGACACACAAAAGGAAAGGCAGCAGATCAGATTGATAGAGTGAAAAGTATGTAATCTACACACTTATTAAGTCCACCTTTAACATTCAACAACTCCCCATGGTTTATGCATGTTTACCTATTTTTTGTTTTTTTGTTTAGGTGAAATTGAGATTTGGCTTGTATTCAAGTTCATGTATATGCAAGTGTCTTATCAAGATAATGTGTTCTTCTATAAAAACAAAGAAAACCCTAAAGGGATAAAATGAATGTTGAGTTAAATGTTTTAATACATTTTAGAATGCAAATGTATTACTCAGTTATAAATAGACCTAACATTTAACAATGAGCATGTTTGCTATTTCACAATTTAAATTTTTTTTTGCCATCATTTATGCAAATTTACCTCTAACAGATGAGCTCTTCACCAGGCTGAATATTGCTTAAATTTTTTAAGGTTTGACTATTGTGCTTGTTATTTTGTTGTACAAAAAATAGACAAATAATTTCCTGTGTCATATGGTGTTGCTATAGATGTCCTAATTGGTTTACATACAGTGAGTCTATATTAAATGAGGCTCAATTATCCATGCTGTGCTCAGCCTTCATCCATGAAAAGAATATTTCATCACCTTTTTGTTTCATTGTTATTAATATTTGGTGTCTAACAGCAATGAGAAGAGGTGGTTGCACAAATCCGATTTGTTTGGGAGTTAATAGCAAAGCCCCTGAACATAGTATCATCACTAAAATTGCTGGAGATATAGAGAAGGGTAGTGGGGACATAAAACATTGTTGCCTCCAAAAAATTCAACTTTCAACTAACCATACCCAAAATGTGCTGGAAAATTTAAATGCAGCTTATACTCAAAGATGTGGCTTGTGAGTTCATTGTAAAGCCCCTATATGCTATTATGACTAAATTTACTGGAGAGGTAGTGAAGGGTTTTGGGAACATAAAAAAAAAACAATTGCTCTAGCAGTGTAGACAAGTAAAATTTTTTTGTTTACTTAAATTTGAATTTAATTACCATAAAGTTCTTCATATTGAAACTGCCGTTTCCTCAAGTTATTACAGTAGTAAAACCCCCAATCCATGTCATAGCCCCTTTCCTGTTCCGTAACATTTGTGTCCTGTTGAAAAATAATTAAGGTAATTTTACATACAGAGGGGCATGCTCAAAGTGTTTATGGTAATTTAAAGGGTTAATAAACCTTCATTTAAAATTATATTGCTTTTATATTTTTAGGTTTAAAAGCTTTAACATGTGCACCAGGCACTTCCTGTATTGGGATCTTATAGAGCTGTAGTCACACTCACAATTGCTCTTAGGATATGTAGCCCTAGGGAAAGAGAAAGGAGGGTGCAGTCCCCATACAGGAAGTTTGGGGCAGCACTGGAATAAAAAGAGAGGAACTTAAATAAAAATGTAAAGAATAGATTTCTTCATAAATTCCTTTTATTATTTATAAAATATTGCTTGAAGGATATAATAGTTATATTTTACATGATGGTTCAATGACTTTTTGAGTAATGCATGTAGCATACCCAGCAGGGTTAGTTTTTTATATTTAAACGGCTGAAACCATTCATTACCATTTAAAGTGTATCTACACACTAAAAGAACAAAAATAAGTTATTACTAAATTGAGGCAGATAGACTTTGGGTATATCTCTTAATTCATTAAGTATAGTTACTTGAATGTCTTGATTTCAAAACCAGTAGTTATTAAATCATAGCTGTCCTTTGTAAATAATAGTAATTCGTTATAAAGACATATATTAATGTTGGTCAACCGACATAACTTGCTTGATCATATGACATTATGGGCTTGTGTATCAGATGTTGCAACAAACAATAGCAAGGTGTTTGTGTGACATGACAAGAAAATCCAGGGGATTCGAATGTGGATTGAACAGAGATAAGAAAGCATAATGCGTCCTTCACTACCGGGAGATATATAACTATAACCCATCTGACACACCAAAAACTATAGCTGAGCCTATTTGGTGTACAGATAATTTTTGGACTGATGTGTGGCCACTAATCATCTTTGTTGGAACGCGTCAAACCAACCGGTCAGGAATACTTCTTGATCCTGGAAGCTAAAAATTCTTACTCAGTTCTTTATTCTTTAATCTATTGGCTTCCAGCTACTGTCAGAAATAAAATGATCAAGGAAATAAGATTAACAAGCCCACAACAAGCCTGAAAATTACTCTGCCTGGACAGCTTATATATATGAGCCTTGACTACCAAATATACCAGCTGCCTACCTTACTGGGCTGACTGCTTTTTATACCAACGTGCTTACGTATGTAAAGAGGAGCAGATATCACTGAAGATTAAGAATATACCAGGTTCAGCAAACTCTTTTTATAGTGAATATAAAGGCAGTTAAAACCTTTTTGGTTTTACGTTTTAAGTGGCATCTGATGGTATATTGCTAGGAATACTTCTTAGAATACCTCACATTAGCTCACACAAAACACCAACATCTCCAAATCAGGGGTGCCCCCACTTTTTTGGCTTGCAAGCTCATTTCAAAATACCCAAGTCAAAACGATCTATCAAAATATAGTATTAAACAAATATGTATTTATACTTTCAGTTTACTGTATATTTACTATTTGAAGGTGCAAGTGGGAGAAAGACTTGGTGACACAGAAGAGCACGTAACAAAGTGGATTTGTATCACTGGATTTGGGCCTCGTTCAAGAATTGAATATCACTATCTCAGCACATAACAAAAGAAAGACAACTTGAAAGGACCATCAAGTCTAGCCTTTTGTGGGGTTGTCTTCCCCTGGGCTTTTTAAGGTTCATACACATATCAGGAAAAAGGATCAAGAGGTGGCTGGTGGCCACTGAGCAGCAATGCGATCACACAAATCAAAGTGTGCTTAGAACAGGAGTTTGGAAGCTCAGCACCTGTTACCCCTCTGCCCAGGGTGTCTCCTTACCTCACACTCTGCCTCAGCAGGCGTCCAG
>CM070037.1:17770813-17795109 GCA_036250615.1 Ptychadena robeensis
TCCCTGCACCCCGTGGAACCCGAGCCAACACCGGTGACCCTGGTGGGGTTAACAGCACCATTAGGAGGCCAAATAGCCTGGCCTGCAATATAGCTAGGGGAGAGAATCTCCCTGTTGATGGAACATTAGTCCCCAGTTTATTGTGGTAATCGTTGGCAACACATCCTCTCCCAAATTATCTTCTCCCTTTCGTGGTGATATTGGACACCTGGGATGACCTCCAGTTCCATTGAGTAGCCATTCACAGCCATTTATTGTGATGTTTGATACATTGAGGCATTCATGAACCATGAGTACTGAAGAAGCCTAGTTTTGGCAAAGTGTGTCCTAGACATGGTAGATCATAAGGACATCTTCCTATTTTCCTATTGTGGTATGATAAAAGGAATGGTGCCTGGCATTACATTGTTTTGTGAATTAAATCAGACTGTACATTTCTCAGTAGTAGACATGATGGCCTCATCCATTTGCTTCTCTTTTTATTATGTATTGAGTATTTAAATTAACTAACATACAACATCATTTTACTTTATAGGTTCACCTTGAAACCCAACTGAATTTAGGTTGGGTACTAAGGGCTATGTTTTGTCTTTCCTCTCTCATAAAATTCAAATCACATGCTAAAAAAGGAAAAAAAACAACAAATAAAATGGCAGCTATTTTCAGACACTAAGATTTGCAAATTACAGCCAGGTGGCTGAAAATGGAAGTCTTTATCCATGTGTAAGTGTCCATAATTGAGGTTATAGTCTCTTATGTCATGAATCGCCCACTGTAAAATGTGTTCCCATTCACAAACCAACACAAAAGGTGCCACTCTCTGGACCTACAAGCATGTTTTTCTACATTTCTACATTATTTCACTGTGATTAACCCTAAATCATGAGGCAGAAAAACTAGAATTCTTGGCGAGAACATTTTTCCAGAGGAATTCCTGTGGGCTGTAAAAAGGCAGAAATGTTGCTGACAAAAGGAAAAACTGCAACATTACTTTTGGATGGACAGCCCTACACTATGTTCTTTCTAAAGCTAGCCATACACACATCAACTTTTGCTCTTTTAATCTTCAATTTTGATCTTAAATTTTAAAGATTTCTGTAACCTAAATATGGACTGTCATTTGAAACAATCAATAAATTGTGGGGCATGATGATTTTTGACCATCAGATAGACGAAATGGATGTACCTACTAGTCATATCCAGCCCGGACAATAATGACACCCAGGACTAATTATTGGAACAAATAAACATCGGCCTTTTTAGACTTTACTACTTTACTTATTTTTGGACTGTATATTTACTTTTATTTTACGTTCATTTTACTATGAAACGAAACATACTTCTACTTGGTGGCTGTAAAAGTCCCTGTGTCTTTACAGTTAGTAAAGAAAAATTTGGTTGGAGCAACAGTTCAATCTGGTTGCTCTAACCATAATCTTTGGTATCAATAGATCACACAATGGCAAAGTGTAATCAATGCAAAACCGATCAATTCAATGTTGAAGGTCTGTGCGCATGCTTAATAATACGATGGGATACAAATTGTTGGAAATGCCTACAAAGCCTATCAGATACTTGTAAAGTCAACTGGAATTTTATCAAGACCGATCATGGTCCCAAAGCACTCCTCCTGCTTAATCCATCTGTACCATACTTTCTTGGGCTGACCTCTTTGTATGACCCTTGGCATGTTTTCTGGCTGCTGATCAACTTACAAAATAGATGTAATTGAATGGTCAAAATCAAACCACATATGGCCACCCTAAGTCTCAAATATAATGTAAATATCATATTAATAATATGTTTTTCATTTATTGTTATAGTCAATAGTGATGAGCAACTAGGCAATATTCGAATTCGCGTAATTTCGCGAATATCCGCCATAATATTCGATTCCATATTCGTAATCTCAAATATTAGCACTTACGACATGAATTGCGATCTTAAAATCACAATTGCGATCACATATGACAATGCGTGAGCGCGGATATTCGACTGGAAGAATATCTGTCATTTCCGTGTAAAAAAAATCGCATTGCGATTATATAATCGCGATCCCATTCATTGCAATGGATTGCGATGATATATTTGCGATTCTAAAATCGCAATAAAATCGTGAAAAATCACGATCGCGTCGGATATCTGATGATATATTCGGGAATATTAACGAAATGGCGAAATAGCGATATTCGAGCTAAATAGTCGAAAATCTAATATTCGAGCTCAACACTAATAGTCAAGTCAAATGTAGGATAAAACTGAAGAAATATGAAGTATAAAAAAAATTGGACTACAAAGGGATATTAAGGCAAAATGAAACCTTACTGAAATGTTTTATGCTGTCTCTATAAGGTCAACTTAGCTGAAAAGATGAGAAATCAGAGGGCATGCTGTATGAATTGATTACAGTTAAATAAGTATGTTGTGGAATAAATTGGGACGTTACAGCTTCAAATGTCATTCAGAAGAACAATGCTAATGGCAACAATTTCGATTGGAGATGTCCATAATAAAATAAGGAACTTTTTCATTCATGCTTTCCAAAAAAAACCCAGCTGCCTCATATAGTACACACTAAAAAAAGTCAATGAATCATTAGCTTTCATGGCCAAAAAAAGTTGTTTATTTTGTAGAAGAACTAAAATTATTTTACATAACATTTATGGGCTCCTCACAGCACACATCATGGAGATGATTATGGGTGGTTAACTTTTTTATTTTGCACAATGCCTTTATAGGCCACTAAACTGTAGTTCAGTATGAATAGTTCTGGCACAAGGAGTTGGTTAGTATGCCAAAATGTCTGGGGCACCATTGAGTTTACTTTTAAGTAAAAAAAAAAAACATAGCTGAGCAAACAGCAGGACATTGTGTGTGTGGTCACAATATTGATGTGGCATAGTTAAATAAATGGTTTCCAATTAAAAAAGTCACACTAGTGAATGCATGATGGCGATCTCACGACCGGCCGGTCCTGCCGAGAATCGTCCAGGTACCCTTTGTGTTTTCTGGCACTTATGGGGACACTGCTCCCCATCCAAAATAATGAATAGTGATGGCCGAACTACGGGCAGGTCCGTCCGCGAACAGGCGGATCGGACTTTGTAAAAAGTCCAAAGTCCGCCTGTTCGCGGGAAGATTCTTTTCCCCGCCTGTTCACTGGGAATTTGAATTGAAAAAAAACGGACGTCGACGTCACTTCCGGTACATGGAACGCACAGTTCCCGTTTTCTCTATCCGAACGTGACACCACTTCCGGTTTAAGCCAGTTTTCTTTGACGAGAGACTGGCTTCTCTCTGTGGTCTCTCATTAAAGAATTCTTCCACTGGCCGGATCTTTTTGCTCCTGATCCGGCCAGTGGAAGAATAGTTCTTCCAGCGGGTGAGCAGGGACGGTCGAACACTCGTACTGTTCGCCCGGGTAAGAAAATTGAATATGTTATGTTGGCATCACTTGCCATCACTAGTAATGAAAACCATCTAAGCATTCCGGACATGTCCTTAATGGCTAAGTTCGATTTGGCAGCCGATATCTGGACGAATTACAAGTTTAAGCTTTCGTTTTACACCCAACTTTGTGGCAGATTGACCGGCACGGCAGACATTTGGCCAAAAATTGGGCGGAAATCTAAGCATGTATGGGGGGCTTTGAATTTAAATATAATTTACCACAGTGCTGGGATTTTTGCAGTAGAGTGTTTGCCATGTTTTATCTCCCAGACTCTAAAGGGCTGAGACAGAAATGCATGTTAATGCTAATGCTAGTTCACTAATCAATGATGCCCTTTCTTTTTCGCAAATACCATGAATATACTGCAAGACCAGTGGTTCTCAACCTTTTTAGATCCGCGACCCAGGAAGTGATGTCACAAAGTGTAACTTGGAACGTGGAAGTGCTGGTGTGGAGTGCCGAAATACCGGAAGTGTAACTGAAAGATGTCACTTCCGGCACGATCTCCCCTCCCTCCTATTTTCCCACCCTGTTTCTGAAAATTATGTATGCGATAGGAAGGTAGGAGGGAGAGTACCGCCCCATCTGTCCTATGTTAGGGGGCATTACATAACACCTCCAGTTGGAAAGTTTTGTGGTTTGGTGTCACGCCTCCTCTAGAAGGGTCACCTGGTTCTAGCAAGAGCCCCCACGCCCATTAAGCTTACAATGTCACTGCATAAAATGCCAAAGCTGTGTCAATGAGCAAAGGGCCATATTTGTTCCTATACAATGTTCATAATATCATTTTATCACTAGTAACTTTTATTTATATGGTGCCTAAATATTATGCAGCACTGTACATTGGATTACAGTTGACATGCTACACAAGATAACACAAAGGTACAGGTTATGACAAAGGAGGAGGTGAGGACCCTGCTCGATAGAGCTTACAATATTATAGGTTGGGGAACAGAGTAAACAATAGGTGGGGGATTGCACTGGCATGGTGGTGATGTCATGGTGGTGATGTCAGGAAAGAGAAGACACATTTCATCTTTTTATTGGATACGTGCCATTGTACAATGGGCACTCACAGACAACTAAATTGTCACTAGAAAACACTGCTGACATCACATTATATAATACATTCTATATAAAAGATATATAACACTCAATAATGACAATTCACAGGTAGAGGTCATAATCACAAGGGGAGAGTCCCCTTTAACTATAACAAAAAAGAATACAATAGAAGAAGAACAAGGAGATAATAATCAACAGGAAGAAAACAAAGGTTATCAGCGGACCAACTATACAAATGAAATCACCTTCGTTTGTGTGAAAAAGCAGCGAGTACTGTCACAGAAGCCATGTATAGACAATAAAAAAGACAGACTGCTGTTTCTGCTGGGCTTGTGTACTACTCGAACAAATACTGCACCATAGAGATAACACACTTTCTAGTTCTGAGTGAATTCAGCATGCCTTCTCTTTACACCGCCAAGATCGATATCTCATTGATGCACGTTCTTCCATTATAACAATGCCACATTTTTCCACTGTTCGGTAATATGGCCTGATTTAGTGTTGTGCTTTCAAGATGTTGCAGCTTGCAAATAATGCCATCATTTACTTTTTGTTTAAAATCTATACATCAGGCCAAAGTCCTTGAGAAAAGAGGCAGGTCTCTTTAGTGCAGCGGTAATTTCCTTTTCAGATAAATACTTAGGCCTGTTTATACGTGAAAAAGTACGACTATAAGAGGATTTTCTTGGTAAGTTGATTTGTTAAATCACTGTAGCGCTTCATTCTCAAATACTTACACATAATTCAATGAGAAATAATACAATTTAGATGTTGCATCAATGAGAAGGACAAGCGTATAAAGCTTTGTATATTATTTGTTACTTCTAAATGAAAAAAAATAAATATATATATATATAATGTATTTTATTGGCCATAAAACACATAATATAAGACATTTTTTTATCTACCACTGTATACAGAAGTGTGTACTTTTTCAGAGCTGTGTGCAGCAGGAGGCCAGGTTTGACTACTCCAGAGAAATTCTTGCTGCTCTGCAAGCACTTCCCTCTCTGGCCAGCAATGTGACCAGACAAGCTTGACTACTTCAGAAGGAAGCCATTGCTAAGCAGCCAGAAGAGACATGCTGGCTGCTCAGCAATCACTTCCCTCTCTGGCCAGGAATGTGAGCAGTCGAGCTTGAGTTACAGGGAGTGGAAACAAAGAGGCATAGGGAAAAATTTCTTGTAGGCAGATATTTTACCTTACAACTTCCCGCCTCCACCTCCTGTAACTAAATCTTGGCCTGTGGTTTGTAGCTGAGTGCTAACAGCCATTGGCCAAGCTAAAGTTACAGGAGGCGGAGGGGAAAAGAACGCCCATTTACTTTCCAATGCAAAGTTTGGTTTAAGTATAAAATCACTGGACAATAGGTGTGCCATCTTAGTTGGTATTGTACAAGTTGTATTGTATGTACATGATGGAAGGTATTTTCTAATGCAACAGAAGTGCTAAACCATTGGATATTGAGTGCACCATTATAAACTGTGTTGGTATACAGTTTAGTAATGTAACAGAGAACGGCCATTGTCTACTAATGTTCAATATAGTTATCAGAGGTTGGGAATTACCACATCCAATGAAATGCTGTCATCTAATCTATTAAAATGTACATGGTCACCCTAAGAGTTAACAGCATGAGGTTTTTGAGATTTTCTACATGGCACATAATTTACCAATATTGAATCTCTACTGTAAACATGTCCATTAGGAGCTGCTATTCTCTTAGGATGGTCTGGCATATACTTCATCTCAACTCTCCAATTCGTAAAAGGTAACAAGGTAACTAAGTGTTAATATATCAATGTCAAGTTGACATTTGCAAAACTGCAGTCCAGGTTAAAAAGAAATTTTGCTCTCACAAATTGGTATCTTAAGGATCCCATGAATAAAACACGATGACCTCTTGGAAACCACCACACAACTCGGAGGCCACTTCAACTGTAAATTCAATTTAAGATCACTAGGAAAGCTGGGCTCTTTCTTGTGTTAGGATGCGGAGCGTGAAAACCAGACACTAATTTGCTTTTAAATCTGCTTGTCATCCGCAAATAACGGTTTCTAAAACTTCCTTCAGTTCAGCAGTTTATTTTCACAAAGCAAATACATTATGGTAATCCATTTTTTCCCCAGAAAAAAAATCTTTACTTTTTGTTAAAATAAGTATGCTAGATGTCATTGAAAAGTACCCAGGTACAAAAATGTAAGCCTAATTCATAGGGTGTATGTAATGTTGTACAAATGGCTGGCTTAAGGTTCGGGGATTGTGAGCTTTATGCATTTATTTATGTATAATGTCTGAATGTTATTATATAAAATGTGCATGGAGGAATAGTATGCTCTTCACCAGTATTTGTGCAGAGTAGCATATACAATGAGCAAGTTGGAAAGATTACAAAATGTTTAGATGGTTTATTGCTAAGTATGTTATGTATGTGCAAAGGGTGTGAAGAGGAACAGCTATGTGTTCATAGGTTGGAGACTAAAAGTGCTTTCTCACTGGTCAACCAAGGATGAAATAATTTAAAGCTAAAATAAACCCACAGAATGATCTCCATTGTTGTTTCATTAATTCCTCAGGTAAGGTTTAGACTCTTCTGTGCATTTATCCCCACGCCTAACAAAGAGAAATATGCTACTAATACTTACTGCATTTTTTTTGCACTACAAGACACACCCCATAGTTTGGAAACGAAAATTAAAAAAAGAATAGACACAGCTATTCACATATCAAGTGAATATACAGAATGTTTCAGCAAAGTAGGCGGTGCTGGACCAAGCAGTATTCATTCTTTATTTCTCCAGCTAAATCAAAAGGCCAGTGCCAGGACGGAGGTCTTAGTTTCAGCAGGATGTCAGGGCTGAAACTTTAGCATGTGACTATACACTAGCAATACCCATTGTCTGAACACACTCACAATCTTTGGAAAAATGTTACAATCTGGCACTAGCAACTTACCAACTAGCAGCTATTTACATATGGGAGGAGATATCAGTCTGTGGCACAAATGTATTTATTGCAATGCAGAATGTAAATGTATGTAAATACACAACTCATGCTATATGTAAAATGAGTTTCTCGATAAGTTGGTAAGTGTGTTCAGAAAATACTAATATCTCCTTCTTGGCAGAGGTTTTTTTGGCTTGGCTGGAGGGAAAGGGGCACATTCCAGTCTCCTGGGATGGAGAGCTATTGCCCCCAGTATTATTGGGTGTAAAATTAAAAAAAAAGTTAAAAAAAATTCGGTACCTATGGGCTAGGACTAACCTTCGCTGTGTCACATGTATAGTCATGGGTGCGTCCCAGAGACATGTAATGTACATGCCCATTGTTTTTTGGGTGCTATTTATTAAATAAAATGTAAAAAACTATTTTGTAGGGCCACATATAATTATACCTCTGGCCCATATAATTGTTTTAAATGATGATGTGTTGATGATTTCTATATGCTAACGATGGGTATTGATTAGGGACAGTCAGAGATATTTCCTTATCTCTCAATATCTAAAATTATCCCACTCATGTAAGTATATGAGGTGAGTTTAGATGTCCTGGTGGTCCCAGTATTGCTTTACTTCTGAAAGCAGTTCCCAACTGCTCACCTCCCTTCCTGGCATCGGGGTCACATCACTATCTCTGTAAAACAGTATAGGCATATGGCAAGGGCAGCCCCCCCACGTTTCCCTAGCATCATCACTGATGTCAGGGAGGTGGATCCAGCGACAATCCCTGAGGATGCCTGCATGTAGAGAGGATGCAGGCATGACTAGAGAAGGTAAGCTACCATGAGTGACCCCAATTGATATTGAAAATATACCCCAAGCCACATTCGGGAATACTGTCAGGGGGTTAAAAAACGTCCTGGAACTACAGATACTTTGACCTAGACCCCAACCTGCTTAAGAAAAATATTAAGAGTAATCTATTGTTGACCACAGCTTAACTGAAGGTGTTTTGCCTATATATTACTTACGATACAAATATTTTACTTACTTTAACTCATTTGATGCTACAATTTGTTTTTTTAAACATGAACTGGTATGATTATGCATATTATTTAGATATAAACGAAGAGAGATAGAAGGGGGAACAATTTAAATAGTGCCACACCCACAGTAAGACTCAAAAATGAAACGAGGGGCCATTATAATATAATCAATTGGCAGATATGTTATATCATTCCAATGTATACCGTGGCGCTATTATCTGGAATAATATTTTATTCATCCATGCTGGTCATATGTGTCTACCAATAACCAGCCCTTGCAAACATAATGGGGCTGGAGATATACATTGGAGTAATTTGATTAATATACTCCATATTTGGTGTTTCGTTTTTTGTTTGAACCATTATGGACTGTGTTTCTATGCTGTAATATACATATTAGGATAGGGCGTGGTATATTGATTACTTTACTATGTTGTAGATAATTTCCTCCCTGAAGAAGCCTAAGTGGGCGAAACATGTCGGAGGTGGAAGCACAGCTAATCCAGCCTACTGCATGAAAATGCTATACATGTTATTCTTGTTTGGATATGTTTTTAATGTAATTGGGGTCATCCATAGATGTATGTTATGGCTCTGACCCATGATATAATTTTATCATATCTCAAGTCCTATATGATTAAATAAAGACTTCCTTATGTAACTTTTTTACTTAATTACGTAAGTGCCTTAAAAACCCAAACACTTCTGGTCGGCTTTACCAATTTGGGAATCCATCCCCGTGTCCAAGTAGAAATGGCCCCTCTTTCCATTATTTAGATATAATTCACAATGCTTATAATGTATTACCACTAATTGTTTCAACCAAAAATATAATATAGTGATTAATAAACAAGAAAATATGGAGTTCCTTTGCCATTACCTACCAAGCATTGACAGACTCTCTTCAATTAATTATCATTTAGGTTGACGCAACGACTAAGCTCACAAGCTGAGCTGGTCCCTCTCTCCGAATTACAAGCATCTAAGTCAAGTGATAAACGAAACAGCTGTATATTTCAATTATAATACATGCTCGGCTCTCTGTATGTGGAACCTCTCAGGTATTAAACTTAAAATGAACTCTGATTAGTTTTCTACATAACAGAACTGCCTCCCCTTCCAGTTTCCACACACTGTGGAAGACATTTCTTGAACAATTTCCCTCTGGATAGTTTTGTTTACCAAACTGTTTAATTTTCTGAATCCCTTCCTGTTTCATCAGCAGTGAAGCCTACACTCCGTCTCTGTCCTGAATCGGCAATGAGAGCCTCACGCCAACATGGGAACAGACTGAAAGCTGGAGACACACGAGGCAGCTCTTGGTATCACAAGCTTGATATTTTTCCATGAGATCCCTGACACATGCTTAAATCTTCGATGCCGGTTTAATTGCCATTCTGACTGTGAATGATAATTGTTTCATGCATTTTGCATCTTGTGTTGAGCTAAAAACGAGCAGGACTCATTCAAAATGTCACTTCATGCCACAGCTTTCTGGGAAATGTCGCTTTGCTAAATCTTGCTTGCATTTTTCATTTAAAGTGTGTCTAAAAGAAAAACTTTTTTTCCGTTTTGGATAAACTGTGGGAGAATTAAAAGCTTTTTTTAAGTTTTTATTGCTGTCTACATCCCTATTGGGGAGATGTAGTCAACTATTGTCTACTAAATGTAAAACAAATTGCCAATTGCATGTAAAGAACAAAATTGTAATATTTTTCAATATAACAATTTAACGTACTTCTCTAAATTACTAATCTCCTGGATGAGTAGGTAATTAAGAAGGTACTATGCTTCATGAGTAAATTACATTACAAACTTAACAAAGCATTCTAAAGGGACTTTAAATAAAAAGACTAAACTTATTGAAACAACATCAACAACATGTAATAAAATAAGAAAGAAATAATAAGTCAAAACCTAAAGACACAATAAACAATACATTTTTATTTATGCCTTGTTCCTGTTAGAACTAGTGTGAATATATTATTTGTGAATAGATATATAGAAATATTGGGAATATCAGCACTTTGAAAATTCACGAAGATCTAGAACAGCGGTGGGCAACTGGGTTGATATGGAGGGCCACATGTGCGGCTTTCTGCATCCTTAAAGGGCCACACATAACATTTTCAATCTATACTGACTTGTGTAAGCATTTTATAATGAAAAATTACAGCAAGCAGAGCTAGAAGACATTGTTTTTCATTTTTAAACAACTTGTTTTAAATTATACTTCAAGCATTAGGAAACACTATGATACGGTAATGCACATTTTGTGTCATATATATCATCAAAGCCCTTAATTATATCTATTGGACATATAACCTTTGATTCAAAGGAGGGATCAGTGGACAGGTAATTTCCTATGCCATATGCACTAAACAGTTAGGTTTCAGGGGCCCCAAGTGGAGGACAGAGGAGGGCCGCTGAAGAATGCCCAAAGGGCTGCATACTTCTCCCGGGCCGCAGGTTTGGCACCTGGGATCTAGAATATAATCCTAATCTTCACTATCTCTAATATTCCAGAGTTTTTCATCAGTACCCATGCTCTCTCACTGCGTGTGGGCCAATGAGAAGGCTGCAATATCTTCGTCTGAGCTTAGCAACAGCCCTAGCAACCAATAGGAAAGTAGCCTACCCCTTACTATATAGGAAACTCTCCATGAGTCATTTTCTGCTGTGTTGTGCAGTTCTGGGAAGAGAGAGGAGTGTTATTGTTGCGATCTGTGCTTTGCTGAGTCATCTCCTGTTACTTATCCCATAGTAATAGGCTTTCAGTGTATATATTCAGGGTTATATAGTGATAATGAATCTTGGAAATGTACTATGCATTGAGTTTGCAATATGTGCATGTACAAGTGCCAATTTGCTCAATGAAGGCTATAATGACCGGAGGTCACAAATTCTAGAATTTACAATTTTATTGTGAATATTGAGCGAAATTTTGGTGATATTTTGTGAATATGAATATTGTTTATGCTTCTTATCCCTAGTTCAAAAGGATAATCAATCATTGCCCATGTGCAGTAAACTATCCCTTCTACTGGTCAGTAAAGCTGGCCATACACCTTTAGATCTCTCTGTCAGATATCCTTTAGATCTACCAACAACTATGTAGTGCTGGGTCCTCTGCGATTAAACACAGGTAGACTTGATGGTTAAGAAAGTCCCTTAAATTTTGGTAAAACAAAGGGAGATCTAAAGAAAAATCTGACAGAGATATCTAAAGGTGTATGGGGACCCTAAGGTTGGTCATCACAGTGAGGAGCCAATACTGAGCAGTAAATTTCAGAGACAGTAACATTAAGTTTGAACAAGAAAACCTAGAAGTAATTCCTATGTACTGTCTCCTAAATTTGGGTAAATGAAAGGAACTCTATCCGCAAATATAGCTTTTATATTGTGCTTCTCCGTCAGTGGCAAAAAGAAACACGACCAGCTGTCACCGTCCCAAAGGGGAGTTTTAGAAAATAAACTTCCCTTGCATTAAATCTCATCTAGTGCTTGACACCTACTATATTGGAGTATGTTGAATGTGATATCCACCTCTAGCGGCTGGAGGGGTTAAAGCATTAATAAGTGTCTCGAGTCTGCAGCGGTCAACATCAGACTAAATAAACAAGGTAAACGGCATTACCGGCCCGCCAAAAGAGACATATTGTAAAACATTTTTTCATAAAGCCAAATAAAATGCAATTCAGTTTGGCTGTTGAATCTGATGCTTAATGGCATTTTATCAGCCCGCCGCACAGTAATTCAGACAATACCGTTAAGAGCTTTCACAAAAGAGAAACATGAGACTGGATGCAACGAACCATCGCTTCTGATAAACTTGTACGGCCCGGGCCAGAGGAGCAAAACTTAACTCGCCAATGATGGTTTCATATTACTCATCACTGCAGCTTTAAAGTTCTCAGTCACAAGGCGACTCTCCGAATACAAAATGAGGTGCTCTGTGTTTCTGCAATTACCGTTTGATCATAGACATTGCTATGGGGAAGGTCATCGATGCAGACAGAGGAGAGTAAAGGCTGTGGCTGAAAAGCCATAATAATAAGCCATGCTTGAGATTCCTAGAACTGCAGCTTACATCTCCGGGTACCTTTTATGTGGACAATATAATGTGGACTCTGTATATAGACTTTAATCTAAATAGCAAGGCTTCTTTCACAGGAAGGAATTGGAAATAAAAAGCTGCAGGTTAGGAAATAATAGATTTTAGGGGAAAAAAACACTATCATTGTCCATTTTCCTTCAGCAAGTCTTAATTCACACTGCTGTACAAATATAAAAGTGCCTTAGCTGACATGATCTGCTAAGAGATGGGGCGTAACTGAATCAAACAATATTCTTAAAGAAGAACAAGGGGCAAAACAAAATGTAAAAAGCCATACTTGAAGCTGTACAGTGGACCTTTGACTTACAAACTTAATTTCTTCGAGCTTAAGGGCTGGTTTTCAAGGTGGTTGCAAGTCAAAACCTATAGGAAATGGCAATAATCTGTTCCAGACCTCCCAAATTACCACTTTCCTAACCTTTTCATAATGAAAAAGATGTAAAATATGTGTTACATACAATAAAAACCAATAATATTCCTACTTTTATAGCAATTAAGTTATAAAAGTGGAAATGTATTTTACTATGGCTGTACTAAATGACTTGTGTTTCATTTAGAATATGCTAAAGCTTTACCGACTGGACTCTAAACGACAGCATCGTGACTCCGCCAGACCCTGAGGAAGTCCTTTATATGGACAAAGCGCATTGAACAATATCTGGGAGAGTATTCCAAAAAAATCTTTTTATTGGACTTGATATATAAATGGTCAGACTTGCGTAAAGCTTGAATATTTTGTTCTTTGATCTGTATTTGCATTGTGCATTTTATTGGAATCTCCATGTCTGTTTTGAGCCCTGATGGGCCCTTACAGAGCATGATCAAACTTGTGAAATAAATGTGACTTTTTATAGTAACATTTCTGGTCTGGAACACCTTTTCTAGTAGCCATTAGAATCTTTTAGATAGCCCGTCTCGTGTAGGAGGGGATTTGTCCCCACCGCTTAAAATAATAAAGTTATAACATGTTCCTAGCCAACCAAAAACAATTTAGGACTTTCTTCTGCTCAATTATAATTGCACTCTTATTTCTCTTCTTTTTCTTCCATGCATTCAAAATTTTTGGGGGCCATGATGCACTGAAAATGTATGCTCATATATCTGGGCTCAGAGGTAAGTTTCTGAAAACCTCTGGGACCTTGGGTGCAACCCCCAGGCAATAGAGTTTGTACTGGCTGTACAGACGTCTATGCTTTAAATCATCATTTACGCTTTCTGCCACAGGAGGGCGCCTGAAAAGCATAAACAAATTTTGGTCATAAATCAAATCTTTGGTCACATGTAAAAATAAAAATGTTGGTCGTGTCTTAAGTTGGTCCTATCTCGATGTCACAAATTCCATATGAGATTGCAAATTGAAGTTGAGACAATCAAGCCCAACAGCTTTAGAGTTTAATTGTCTCAGTCTCCAGTAATTTTGTTGAGCCAATCAAGCCCAGCAATTTCCCAGTTTATTTGGCTTGGCTTCAGTCTCCAGTAATTCGGAGGATAATGTCGAATTTTTGTGATCTCAATAAACTCCTCATTAAAAGTGTTAACCCCAAGTGCAGGTCAGGGTAAGTTTGTTTACAAATACTGCTCACTTCGAGTGACCTTAGGCTTCATTAATTGTCTCAGCAGAGCCTGCGCCATCCATCTGTATTGGTGTCCTTCTGGGTTTCACCTCCTCTACATCAGTGAGGATGCAGTGGAGATGGGGGGAGGGTGGCATGCCATTGCTGGTATGCAAATAGGCGCCCTGGGTCCTCACATCCCATGAACAATGTTAGGGAGCTGGGGGAGGTGCTAAAATCTCTTTAGATTTCCTTTTATTTTTTGGGGGGGGGGGGGATTAAACATTCAGAATTCTCAAGGTATTAGGAATCTCTAGACTTGCAATAATAAAGACTTTTTTTCTTTAAGTTTCCTCTTTGATAGTTATATGACCAATAGAAGAGTATTGTATCATGTTATCCGTCAATAAATAAAGGTAAAGGAAAGTGAGCCATAAACCTTCCTGAGAGTATTCCCAAATTTGGCTCTGGGTAAATTTTACCTGCTTAAAGTGGTAACCCCAACCCCCAATCCTCCAGGCGATCCCATTGCATCCTCTAGCCAGTAGCCACGGATCCCTTCTCTCTGGGATCTTTTTTGGATGCCTATGATGTCACTATGCCTGTATTATCCAACAGCTATCAGATTTAGGAGGGTTGCCAGAAGTTTTGTATCACTTTTGCCAACCAAATTCCGACAGAATCATTCTACCAGGGGGGTTTATGACTTTAGTTGGCCAATAAATTGTATCACTAAAACTCCAAACTTTCTATAGTTATATAACCTATATAACATGTTATTTATAGAAATTGGGACACAAATTTGGTCCGTGAGTTAGAAGTTTTAGTAAGAGTTTAAAAAGGATTCTAATGAACAGGCAGCCATTGAAACCCTGCCCAGTGTGTTATGTCTTCAACCTAAAAACATTAAATAAAGCCTAGCACTCAGCGAAACTGGAAAAGAGGATTAAACTTTTCAACAATATAGGAAAATCAATACAAAGTTGAACTTTTATTTTCTAAATTTACGTAATACTATAAATCTTTTTAAGAGCCCAGGGAACCATCAGATGACTACAATGTCCTTTTCTCCCGCTTGCAGCATTCAATCACTAAGTGACTGTGTATAGACAGAAATGTATCGGATCTTGGTGCCCCGAGCAACTTAACCTCATTTAATTTCTTTTCCAACTAAACAGAAGGAACGAAATAGCGATATGTTGACTGGTTGTTCTAGGCAATGAAAAATGTTTTGTTTCGCAGACTTTTGATACCTGGGTCCTAATGTTGTCTGTTAAAGTTCCAGCTTTTCTTACTAAAACATTTAAATAAAACAATAACATGGTTCTTCCTATTTCCTTAGTACATTAAATTTTCTTACAGTCTCCCAGACCTGAAATGTTTGTTTCATGTCTTATCACTTTTAGTCTTACAGCCACTTCCTATCTGCAGTAGTAAAGTGCCAGTGTCCAGCACCCAAGTTTTGTTTTAGGTTCCTTAAGGTAGGGTCATGCAAATAAGCAATTTGGTTTTGGAACAGTAATTGTGCATTCCTGTCCGGAAATTGTGCATTCCTGTCCGGTATAGTTTGCATTCAAATTTCCTGCCAAAATGGCATGGCCATGACTAATTAAAATATATAATTGGAATGCAGTGTAGGGGGCAGCGGCACTAGGTTTGATGTCCCCTGGTGTCGGATTATATGGCCTGCTGCGAGTAATTTGGGTGTGAAATTGTTTAGCAATGGCGTACAACTGTAGGGATGCAGAAGATGCATGATATGTAAAGTCAGGGATCCAGGGCATGTGCTGCAGTAATTGACAAAAGCCTCATTTACCGGGGGGGGGGGGGGGGGGGGGACCACCACAGCTATAGCTGTCACACAGACATTGCAGCTGTGGTTTTTAAATCTTTGCCCCAAGCTATTGACACCAATGCCAGGGGGCACCTAAGTCTAACTTACCACAGGGTGCAGTGAAACTCAAAATCTCATTGTGTACAGGACTATTTATGTTATTTAAATATTTCTTAATGTGCTCTACCTATAAATGTGCTCTATATAAGGGAATCATAACTTCCTATTTGTAGTGGCTCTTTTATTTACCCTATTATATAAACCGTAGTAGCAATGCTCATTTAATATTATCTAGGACATAGTATGAATGCTAATTTAACTGTTTAAGTTCTCGTTTGGGTGTTTATATGCTGAATAACAGAAAAGATTGTGAGGTTCTCCAGAACAATTAACTTCATGTTAACTAGAAAGTCAACCTTTGATGAAACCGCGATACAGCTACATTGTGGTAAAGCTTTCCAAGTGTGGATTTGTTTAGGAAAGTTCCCATGCCGAGCCAACCGCTCAGACACTCTCCGACTGTATTAAGAGCATCAAGTGCCTGAGGCAGGAAATCATGATGGCCTTTAAATCCTTGACATGTTGGATGGAGAAGATGAAATACTGATCACTGGAGAGAAAGAGGGAGTGTATGCTGCAAACACTCTAATAAATGTTTAGTTCTAGTTGGGCTTTTTTGTGTGATATAAATGCACACCACGCAGAATGGGTTCTCTTGTCTCTGCAAGGCTGCCCTTTATAATACACGACTTGTAGCCAAATGCAGCTTGATATGTAGCCTGGAGGACAATTTAACCTCCTGCCAAGGAAGTCAACACTGCAAAGCACGAATAAAAGACAATTTGTATACTGTATATTGTTCAGCTGTGTATAGTTTACCAATATAAGTTCTTTCCACAACAACAGCTTCAAATGTCATATTTACTTGCACATCTGATTTGTATTTATGATTTACTGATAATCTGTATGTCATGCCCAATTGGGTTTTAAAGCTGAACTCATGGTAGTGCAGGGTAGCCATGCACTGCAAAGTGTTCCTTTTTTTTTTTTTTAACAAAGTGTTCCTTTTATTCTAGGACAGGGGTGTCAAACTTAAACACACAGTGGGCCAAAATCAAAAACTTGCACAAAGTCACGGACTAACCTACATATTTATTGAGCAAATATCTACAATTTAGGAAGTTTGTTCCTTCTCATCAGATGAGAATGATAAATTATTAACGTGTCATATGCAAACAAACTAAAGTTTTGCATAAACATTGAACCTGAAACAAGATAAGTGTAATACTATAACATGTGTGGAATCAAATGTCAAAGAAATTACATATCTATGCCATTTATTTCTTAAAGAAAAGTTATAAAAAAAATGCAGGGCCCATAGCATTTTATGTCAGGCTGCTTAGAGTCCAATAGAAGCTCTGTATGGGTTCGGAGGGAAATGAGGCATAAGATAAGTAAGGATCCCCACCTTTAAGCAGAGTACACACATGTAGATATGGGCCAGATCAATGGCCGATTCGAGAGCCGTGCATGCTCACGGCCATCTATCTGGCCTATATCATATACGGTCATCCCTGTTTTCGAGACCAATAGATCCCGCTCGAAAACAGGGATATAGGACATGACCGTTAAATATAGGCGATGTCCGTTGCTTTGCATGGAAACCGCGGGTCAGAATCGGCTGAGCTGGGGAAAGAACAGTCGGCTCCAGTATTGAGCCGTCTGTTCCCTGTTTTAGGTTTCTCTGTCAGATTTCCTTCAGATGTCCTCTTGTTTTACCAAAACCATGTAATATGAGGGACTTTCTAAACAATCAAGTCTACCTGTGTTCAATCAAGGATATCTGACTTATATCTAAAGGTGTATGACCACCTTAAATGTGCAATTTGATCATTATTAACCCTTAAGACTCCCATACATGGGTAGATTTTTCACAAAATTTTTGCCCGATCGATCACCGTGCATGCACCGCGATCGATCTGCGATTAATCGAGTGCTGCCCACCCTGAACGATCGACCAAACAGAATGGAAAACGACTAAAAATTAGATCGGATGTTGATCCGACATGAGGTTTTTTTTGTCGATCGTTTGGCATTGGTAGACCCATAGCTCCCTATGCAGCAGCCTTTCAGATCAATGAAGGTTGTGGAATCGACCATTTTGGTGATCGGCTCCTCTCAAAATCAGCCACAAATTGGATTCCCAAGGTGGTGTTCCATTGATTCCAAAACTATCGACCGCCAATTCCACGATCGCCGGGAATGATCGAATCGGGAATTGAGGCATGTATGAGTGCCTTTAGGCTAGACCTTAATACAAAGGAAAAATACGTTTTTGTGAACTGAACTGAACTAATTAATTAATAAATAACTGATTTATGGGAAGACCCTAAAGATCATGGCTATGCCTTGCTTGTTCTGTCATGCAAATGTTTAAAACCATAAAACTAAGTTAAAAAAAATATTACCTTGTGTAAAATGTGCTTTACTTTATTATTGTCATAAATGGAAACTGTCCAGCTATGGGATCCAAAATTAAAGCAATTCAATGACAACTAATGTTAGCAAAACAAATTACTGACAAGCAAGCTTAAAGCAAACAAAGTGTATTAGTACACAATTATATACAGGTTTAAATCGCAAAACAAAATGAAAGCTAACATTAGACCTCTTAGTAATAATGACTGGCCAGAAAACCATATTCCAATTAGAATACAATAGCAATTCAGACAGGTGACAACTGTTCAGTCAGTAGAAGTTCATTATTGGTTCTTAGTAGACATATGGATGAAGGGGACCCAAACTTTTATTTCATCTTGTAAATTCATGAGATGCCTTTATCAACATACCAAAAACCAAAAACAAGTTCACCAATATCAAAAGGTCCAAAAACATAGCATATCATCTACACAATCTAAATTCAATACCATGACTCATTCTTCATCATTGCTATAGGCCTACTAGTATCTTATGTGGCCCACAAAACATGTTGAGTGATATATTTCACCTTTTATTGTAATTTTTCCATTTCATCCACTATATGAACGAAATAAACAGTGAAGGGTAGCTTAGGAAGAAAACAAAAATCAATATCGGACATGTTTTTTTCTCATTCGCAAACCTTAAGAATCATTGTGAATTATTTAATGCCACTCAATTCACTTACCGGCAATGTTTATGAGATGCTGTTAAGGTTTCAATCACAAAACATTCGCCATCATTCAAGCAGTAAGCAAGATCCTTATCTTTGCAAGGTTTAAAGTGCTCAGATCGCTCTGTAAAGTAGGTGGTAGTATCTGTATTGAAAAAAAAGAAGAAAAAACCATATTTTTAAATAAAGTCTCTACAAACATAGAAGTATAACAGGACATAATCCTAATGACTTGGTCATTAATTCAACAAGACTTAACCGTTTTTGCCAAACACAACAAGGCTTAACCGCTTTTGCCAAAAACTATTAATGGTCAGATTAAGTGATGGCCAAATTGTCCACAAGGCAGACAGTTTGGCCGTGAACATGGATGTTCGCACTCCTTCTAGCCAGCGAGCATTATGAGTGTTCGACCTGCCCCATTCACCGGTGAGAAGGAGCTTACTATTCTTCAGGATCAGGAGCATTAAGATCCCGCCGGAGGAAGAATCTTTTCACTGAAGACCGGGTAGGGGACCTGGTCTTCCAGTGAAAAACTGTCTCCAAAAACCAGAACCAGTGACGTCCCATCCCGCAATCGTAACCAGGAACTATACGTTCCAGGCACCGGATGTGATGTCACTGAGTGGAGCCTTTAGCAATAATGATAACAATCATTGCATTATGTTGTGACTAATGGTTGTGATATTGAGTAAATCATTTTTGTTTACATTTACATGCTTTCATTTTGACTTTGTGCCCTGAAAGTCCCAACTGGGTCTAAAAAGTGCCCAGTATGTAGAGGAGATTTCTTGAGGAGAGTTTGTTGAGTATAAAAGAATAAATGTGCCAATGTGAATTAAAGAGACAACGCTAAAATACACTCAGTATATAGCCTAAGGTAAAGACTTATTGTTGATTCTTATTAGTTGTTATTAATTTAACAGTGAGAGATCTATTACAGATACCGCCACCGGTGGGACACTGAGATACTCAGATTACGAGGTAAGACATTTTTCTTCAGGTTACACAGTACCCAACGACCACCAATACTGGGCCTTATAACCTCTCACTTTTCCATCTATTGCCGACTAATTGTGCAACAAAAACATCTCCTGAATAAGCAATGTACAAATTTTTGCGAAACGCGTTGAGATGATGTACATAACTTTTGTCATGTCAAGTTACATAATTGTTTTTACTATTGCTTGGCCGGGCCAGGCTGCACTACAAGAGTCGCAATGATTATGGACTAACAGAATAAATAATGCTTGCTCTTACATGATATTTACTGGTTGATGCCTTTAATGTCCCTTTACCCATTGTTTCATGTTTTTTGATGAATGGGAACTAGCTTTTGGTTTGGGATGGATCTATTACAGACTTCAGACATCTAACTAAGCCCCCCCCCCCCCGAACATCATTCAAATACTGTCCAGCTTAGGCATCCAACATCAGAAAATGTACTTCAGTGTTGAGCACTAAATATCCAATCCAGGGTTTTCCAATAAGCCTTTAAATAGCTGAAAAGGCGAATAACAAAATGTAAAAAAAAAATATGTGAAGGAAAGAAAATTCTAGTTTTATTCTGTATGAGATAGAATATAAATATTACAACACAGCTGGTAGCCATAGAGCAGCAGGCATGTTTGAACCCTTTGACCTCATGGGCACGACCATAGCGGCAGTCTTTGCCCCTGGTAATAATGGCCAAGAAGGTATAATTTGGTTATGTATGACTATGAATTTTGCCTTTAAAACTGCAGAAGCACTGACAGCTTTCAAAGTTAATGCCAAGGGGATCTAGCATAATGCTTTCCAACAAGAAAAGGATGTTTTAAACTTCATGCGGATTGCTCTGCCTAAAATGTCATTTCACATGCATCCATTACAGGGAGGAGGAAATAACGTTTAGGCTTCAGACTTATGACTGCTTGGAAACTTGTACGAATACGATGGTAACAGGGAATTTCTTAATTTTTTATGGACAGAAGACAAAAAACAGGACATCCCCCTAGACACCAGTTATTTCACACCCAAGGCTCTCAACTCATACAACCCCAGCAGTGCAAACTTGTTTTACAGACAGATGTGTATATACAGTAGTTTTATTTTAAAAAACGTACTCTTGCAACATTCTGTTTTGCTCCAATACACTACAATAACCGTTCTAAAAATAATAACATGTTCTCCTGTATGTGTTAATACCTGTAAGTTTTCCCTTATTAAGTAAGTGACATCATACAAGCCACCACTTTTGCATTCCAAAAGCTGTTAGTCACACTGAGGCAGGTCCTGCAGTCTAGAGGAAAACGTTTCTCTCCCTTCTAACTCCCCCCCCCCCCCCCCCCACGTCATGCAGGGAAGGTAACTCCCCCCTAAAGGTCCTAGCCTCATACCCCAAACTTCCTCCTCTTTCTCACAATCCTCTTTTTGTTGTTCTCCTCACATGGCCATTTACCTTATGGACTTTAATGTACTTGTGCCCATTCTCTTTATTAGAATTTTAGATCTCTATAGATATATATGTTTATAAAGAGGTCAAGAAGGGCTAAATGTTTGGATAATAGTATTACAGAAATGGCAGGTCAGTTGCATACTGGCAGGTATCTATGGCTTATACTAGTGTGTTGTTCTAGCTATGGCCCATAGTAGCGGGTATTTCTACCTATTGTTCATATTAGTGTGTTGTTCTAGCTATGGCCCATACTAGTGGGTAGTTCTATCCATGGCCCATACTAGCGGGTAGTCCTAGCTATAGCTCATGCTAGTGTGTAGTTCTAGCTATGGATTTTAATAGCAGGTAGTTCTATCCGTGGCCCATAGTAGTAGGTAGTTCAAGCTATAGCCATTACTAGCAAGTAGTTCTGACTATGTCAAATAATAGCGGGTACTTCTATCTATGGTCCATAATAGCTGGAAGTTCAAGTTGTAGCCAATATTAGTGGGAATATCTAGCTATAGCCATTTTTAGCAGGTAGTTCTAACTATGGCACATAATAGCAAGTAATTCTATCTATGGCCCATATTAGTGGGGTGTTCTATCTATGGGCAATTATAGCAGGTAGTTCTAGCTATGGCCCATACTAGCGAGTAGTTCTAGCTATAGCCATTAGTAGCAGGTAGTTCTATCTATCGCCCATACTAACGAGAAGTTCTAGCTATGACCCATACTAGCAGGTAACTCTAGCTAAAGTCAATACTAGTGGGTAGTTCTAGATGTAGCCCATACTAGTGGTTGGTCCTAGCTATGACCCATGCTAGTGAGTAGTTTAATCTATGGCCCATCCTAGCAAGTTGTACTAGACATGGCCAATCAAAAGATGGTCTTTGTCTAGTAGACAGGATGCAATAAAATGATGTTTGAAGATTGCCAACCTAAGGTTTTTTGCCTTCCCACCACATTCTTCTTCCCTTGCTAACCCTAATGGCACTATTAAAGAAGATTAATCTTGAGCAATGTAAGTATTAGAAACCTTCATCATTCTGTTCAAAAAATTAAGTCTTGTTTGGAGTTCCATTTTAATTAAGTATAAAAATCTATTACACATAGAAAGAAAATATTTCTTCATGTCTTCATTCGCCATTGGACTACATTAACGCAAGGGAATGGCAATTAATACACAAACCTTTCATATGGAGGGCATAAGAATTAAAATATTTCTCATTTAACTGTTATCAGCCAATAGCATGTCATATAATTAATATAAGGAATCTTTCACTATTCTTGGCAAACAGTCTTAGAAAATGGCATTTATAGAGAAAAACAGCTCAGTTAATTAAGAACATCCTCTGCTTCCGCCACCCTCCAAAAAGCTGCAGCCATAAATCACAGATAAAAGGTAAACACAGCATTCTTCAATTTTAGCATCCACTGCAGAACAATTATTGAATTCTGCTTCATCCAATTAGCACGCTGCAGCTGAGT
Organism: Ptychadena robeensis; assembly: GCA_036250615.1. Classification (NCBI taxonomy): domain Eukaryota; kingdom Metazoa; phylum Chordata; class Amphibia; order Anura; family Ptychadenidae; genus Ptychadena; species Ptychadena robeensis. The sequence goes on from CM070037.1 coordinate 17,793,881, forward strand.
TTTTCTTTTTTTTTTTCTTTTAATGCCAGATGCGCGCAGAACACTGCTAATAACGAAAGCGAAATCATAGCAAATTCTTGCTAGCTCTTAATGTGTCTTCTAACAACAATGTAGTTGTTCATCACTGGTCCGTAAAAAATGCTCACTGACGATCATCTTACAAGAGTAAAACATGCTTGGAGATTAGACCAAGGGGCAAAAGTGGCATCCTCACCAAATATTTACAGCAATTTAAAGCAGATGTACCTGGAAGATTCACCTGCATGATGGTCAATTCACTGCTTTACACCTTCTAGACTTGGCATAGACCTACATGCTTACTTGGCATTTCTGTTGAGTAAGCATGCTATGGATTTGACCCAAAAATTGTATAGTTCCTTTGCTGCTCCACTTGCACCTTGTCCATTTGCAGAACAGGAAGAACCAGATGCAGAGTGCCTGGATAGTAGATTTAAGGCATAGAATCACTCTACACTGTGTCATGAACCAGCAGGTGTGGACCCACTGTGCCACGAGTCCTACCTCCTCTAAGGGCCTTGTCTAAGTGAACCCTCTTATTTTTAACAATACCCCCGAAGGTGCGTATAGACTTTTCCGAGGGGAACACCAGGTCGCTACCTTTTGAGGGAGGGAAGGCACATGGGACAGCTAGTCTGGGAGGACCAGGGGACACCTGAGAATGTATCAGGCAGAGTCGTAGTCAGGCAAGCAATGTATCAGAGCAGAGGGCACAGGTATAGGTCAGGCAGTCTGGATTGGCAACAGGAGAGTCAATGCAGGCAAAGGTTAAACAGGTAGCTAAGTCTCAGAACACAGGTATGAATTAGTAACACAGGAACACAATCACGAGCTTTAGCAGGACACAAATACTTTGACACTGAGGTGCCTGTGAGAAGGGCAGAGGCACTCTTATACCTGCAGAAGGCCCACAATTGGTCAGCCACACATGACTGATGCCTTAAATCCCCGGAAGTGACACATGCTGGTCCTTTAGGAAGTGCTGCAGAAAGCCAACATAATGCTAGGACCCGGGCTGAGAGGCAACAGTAATCATCGCTGAACACGGCACCCAGGACAACGGCGGTAAGTAAGGGGGCAGCCGCATATGGCAGTCGCTGTTACACACTGTAATTCTTCAATAGTGATTCAGTCATTATTACCTTCTAGACAATGGAAATGGGGAAAACGGGGAAGGAAAATCATAAGGCATTTACTATGATGTCCTTAGA
>CM070037.1:17795209-17821028 GCA_036250615.1 Ptychadena robeensis
TCTACAAACTGCCCTCCTATCTAAGGACATCATAGTAAATGCCTTATGATTTTCCTTCCCTGTTTTCCCCATTTCCATTTACTATGATCTAAATAAGAGGCGTGGTACCGACTCCCTGCCATGAGCAGAGGTAGATGATCATCACATGATTTTCATGTGTAACTCTTTCCTTTCATTATTACCTTCAATGAGCAAATCATCACTTGTACATTTGCAGATTGCAAACGCAATGCACGGTAGTTCCAGGTACTGATGTAAAAAAATCCTGAATAGTCGCAATTACAAAGATATAGCACTATATTCAAGATCTTCATGAATTCTTAAAGTGTCGAAATCAAAGTTCGCAAAAAAAATGCGTGATTAGTATATTCGCGACCAAGACTACAGAGTTCATCATCTGTGCCAGCCATTGCTCCAAACTGCTGTACAAGAAATGTAAATATGATTCTACAACATCTTGGGCCCTGACTCAAATATGACTATTGGCTTTTTTTTTTAATACAACTAAAGGAGACAACTGATTTAATTTCTATGATATTATATAACAATAGGAATAGATCATCTGAGACACGCTGATTGGCCAAGAGACTCATGACAGGGTCTGGCTCTCCGCTCCCTAGGTGAGACTTTTTCGTTTTTTTTCACCCTTCCTGATCTCGCTGGGTCTCCATCCTCTGCACTTTGGGGATATACTACAAACAAGGACTCACCCCCTATACAGCTAATGAGCAACCGTATTCAAAACTATACGTCTGGCATAACTTATACTTTTTTAGATGTATGTACACGATGAACTTAATACGAGATGAACTATTGTTTTCTTTGGATGGCAATTCCCTCTTCTTTTCATTCCCTTTGATAAGATTCGCCTTTTGTTTCTCCTGAGGTATTGTTTTTCTTTGGATGGCAATTCCCTCTTCTTTCCATTCCCACAGATAAGATTCGTCTTTTTATTTCTCCAGCGGTAAATAATCTCGAAACGCGTCGAGATTAGGAAAAGACTGTTACACAGGGCACAGCCCCAACAAACTGTAATGTAATACCCTGTTCATTGTTTTTCTTTACTGAAAACATGTACATTTGTCTCTATACTTCTATAAGTCCCTTGTTGTTGTGTTCATAAACTATTACATGTCCTGACAAAGGGTGCCACAACTGAGACTAGGCATTATCTCTGTTTCTTATGATATTATATGTTATATGATAAATTTTAGATACACTGGTGCAGTTTTCGGCTCAAACTTTTTTTATTGATCTAGCACCTTGCGCTGAATCTCAGAAGACCTGAAGCTCTTCTCAATAATGTGCCTCTGGCTTGTTTTTAGTTTGGAAGGCAGACTCTATGAGAATAAAAAAATAACTTGTTACAGAAAAGTTGGACCTGTTACAATAAAATTTCATATGGGGGCTGGATGTTAAACTTTACAATACAATAGTCTGCAAACTTGGAGTCCTATGCACAGAAAGCTGAAGTCCATTAAAAGTAAATTCTACCATTCTTCGTCAACTTTTCTTAAAAGGCAATGTCCAGAGGCATACGTCACAGTGAAAACCCTTAAAAAAGCATGTATATTTTAGTAATAGTAAGTAGTATAGAGTAGTTTAGAGCAGTAAACTCCAAAATTGTATACTTGAAATGTAAACAGTAGAAATTTAATGAAAACCCAACTCTTTAGGGAATTGCAGTCCATCACCACCAGAGAGACTAGGCAGATCAATCATTTAATTAGGAAATATGAAGGCTTAAAGTCTTTGTTGTTGTCCATCAAGTAGTTTCTCTATATTTTTATTAATATAGGCACACAGATTAGGTTCACCGAGTTAGATCCATGAATCCAGGATATGAGGATTCATGAAGTCTATTGATTTCAACTGGATAAGGTAAATCTTCTGGCACAAGTTCAAGAGAGTTGAATATTCCCTATTCATTATAAATCCCATTTATTTGAAAGATTGAGATAGTATCGGTGCCAAATTGCATCTGCTTAAATCCAAGATTAAAAAGTGTTATCTCTTGGTACTTAATAGCTGAGTTGTGGAATGAACATCAATTTCCATAAAATAATCTGGACCCAATGACGAAATAACACGTTCCAAGAGACAAAGAGTACTTGGTCATTTCTGATGGTCTTCAGCATGATTATGACTTGAATAGGGATATATTGTATAGCACTCACTAACTGTTTGAGCCATGAAGAAGATAATTTGCCCTCTGGCAATCCCATTATCTTTCGAAAGTGGTATGAAAAATACAAAAGTATTACCTTGTAATTAATTAGTATGCCCCACATGCTCTATCCCCGCTCATCATTGACATCGGGGCTGTGAGGATCAGGTGCCGATGCACGCCTATGTCAAGGGCACCTCAAACCTCCCTGGCCTATCCACTGAAGTCAGGAAGGTGGCTCCAGCCCACAAGATGCCAAAACTGTCCTGTAAGCTACCCGAGTGTGGCTTGGGGTTACCACTATTGGTAAAAGAAATTTACCTGAGACACACCAGGGGGGTTTATATCTAAACTACTGTTAATATTATAGAAGTTAATTTAGGTGTCTTAGGAGTCTATTTATAATGTTTCACACATCAACATTTGTTTATTCCTTTTTGAAATCTGATTGAACATTTTATCATCCCATTTTGTTAAAAAGGTCAACCAGATTTATTTCTTGTGACCAGTGCTTTGATTTGCCAACCAATAGTCTCCTAAAATGAAAACCTGAAGGTCCATTTGTCAGAAATGTAACAGTACCACCCGAAGCCGTGTACTGGCCCTATGCACAAAAGAGATGAGCAGCCCATATACCTGTATTCTGTGTCACATTAAACCAGTGGTTCCCAAACTGGGTGGCGGGCCTCCCTGGGTGGGGCACAAAGGTATTCCGGGGGGCACAGGCCCTCATTCTGAACCTGTGTTTGAATAGGGAGGGGGGCTCAATACGTTTCCAAAATAGAAGAGGGTGGCCCTGCAAGGTAAGTTTGGAAAAAAGTGGCGATCAGTGTTTCCACTGGTTGTCCACGTTTCCTCTAAGGAAACTGCAGAAAGCTGGCTGGTGAACATTAGGGTTAATATAAGAGTTTTTTTTAACTATGGCATCTTTCATGGAAGGTGGCGATTACCTCAAAGTGTCAACTGAAACCTTACTATGACCACTTCTCAATACTGTTCCTGTTATGTATTTGCCTATTTAATTTTTGCAGCCCAATTTCTATTTCCATGTTATTGTTTTTCTCCACATCCTGTTTATATGTGTAATGAAAACCAACCACCACTTCCTTTGAAATGCCATAGCTTTGTGCTGTCAAAAGTAAGCCCTGATTTTGTCATAATGTGTGTATGGGAAATATAACACAAAGAAATCCATGTCAAAATATAATATGACAGCAAATCATTTCACGAATTGCACTAAATTATATGGGGGTGTGATTATATATGTCAGTCATCATTCACTACCTAGAGAGATGTTCTTGTTTGATTACTTCGCTAAAAAAGCAACCCCTACTAGCATTCCAATCGTAGTGTGAGTTCATGGGAGAAGAAAATGAGCAGAACATACCAGCAGACAGTGCCGGATTTTTATTATTCTAATATATATATTCTCACTTGCCCACTTGCATTTATATAGTGCCAGCATAATACTCAGTGTTTAGAGGAGATCACAATCTAATGTCCCTTCCTAAAGCCCCCCATACATGTATAGATTGTGACCCGATGTTTTGGCCGGTCAATCAGCAAAAACATCGGGTCACAATCGGCCCGGGCACCCTTTGTGTGCTGTCGGGTCGGCACCCCCCCTTTCCCCCCTCACAGGGAGAGAAGCAGGAGGCAGCCTGCTTCTGGACTGATTCCTCAGCCAGATGGATCTGAGATCTCTCTGAGCTGAGGAGACAGATGCCCATACTTTAGATGGCCCACTGTGTCCCCATCTAAAGTATCAGACTGATCTAAGAATTATGGACATGTCCATAATGGTTAAGATCGATTTGGCTGCCGATTTAAGCTCTTTAAGCTTAAGATCAGCACATGATTTTTCAGAGACCGATCGCCGAGAGTGCGTACGGTGGTCGGTAGGCCAAAAAATCTAATCATGTATGGGGGGCTTTAGTAATATACACTTACCAGCCACTGTATCAGTCACACCTGTCTAACTGCTCGTTGACACAAATTAATGATCAGCCAATCACATGGTGGAAACTCAATGCATTTAGGCATGTTGACATGGTTAAGACGAACCGCTTCAGTTCAAACCGAGCTTCAGAATGAGGAAGAAAGGTGATTTAAGTGACTTTGAACGTGGCATGGTTGTTGGTGCTTGATGGGATGGTATTATTTCAGAAACTGTTGATCTTCTGGGATTGTCACACACAACCATCTCTAGGGTTTACAAAGAATGGTCCGAAAAAAGGAAAACATCCAGTGAGCGGCAGTTCTATTGGCACAAATGCCTTGTTGATGCCAGAGGTCATAGGAGAATGGCCAGAGTGGTCTTGCAGTATCATAACCCCTGCATCGGCAGATGTGTGAACAGAGGATCCACCGTGCAGGTAATGTGTATGTGCTCCATCAGGACCCCACCAAGCACTGCGCTTAACATAGGGAGTTGCGATGGAAAAAAACAACGCAGTGGAGACATACCCTAACATCTACAATTTCTATAGTGTCTAGTATACAAATACCAGTGCCACTTCTAAAAAGACTGGTACATTGGTTATGTCTTGTACATTATACATATTGTAAAAAATGGCGTCTGTTGTGTAGAACGGATATTTAGATCAGCCATTCTCTGGCCTTCAATATGCTTTAGTAGAAATTAAGTTTTTAAATGACTAACTTATTAATGACCCTGAGTTTATGGTTTTATTGTCAAGACTCCAAAAACTGTCCAAGTGGAAAAGTAATCAGGAGTTGATGTTTACTTCGATGAAAGCTGCATGTCTGAATGTAATGACCTATGATCGACGGCGCACAATCATTTTACCCAGTCAATGGCTTTTACTCTCCGTAATGACAGATACTATGGAAATTCACACTGAGAATAGACTCAGCATGGAACAAATTGCACTCCACAAATACCCAACTAACATTTTTAATTTACATTCGTTTCACTGGAAAAATAAACAAGAAAGTTTAAATTCCCAACTTGTAAAAGTGCGGAACAGCAACTGTCACAGGCTATGACCTATTTAGAAAGCATAAACTGTTTATAATTATTACTATTAATAAATGTAGTCACATTTATATTCCAATTGTTCTGAAGTAAGCTAGAACTAGTAAAGCTTGTCTAGGGGTAAAAAATCTATGTGCCAAATTCATCTAACCCATGCCATGTGTTTTCTTTATTCCATACCTTGTAAAGTTTTGTGGTTTTGAATACAGTGGACCCTCGAGATACAGCAAAACATTTTATTTCAACATGCAACCAAAGTTTGGATTTATGACCAGAATTGGTTCCTGCTCTCCAGACGCCCTCCTGTGGCAGAAAGCGTTAATGCCGCTTTTAAGCATAGACTTCTGTAAAGCCAGTACAAATTCTATTGCCTGGGAGTTGCACCCAAGGACTGCAAGAAACTTGCCCCTGAGCCCAGATATATAAGCATACACTGGGGTGTAAGCAAGGGCCCCATAGGTTTTTAGAAAATTGCCTGAGAGCGATCAGTGCATGAAAAAAAGAAGATAAGAGGGCATTTACAATTGAGCAAAAAAAAAAAAAAGAGTCTTCCATTGTTGTTTCTGGTAGGCTTGAAACATGTCCATTTCCATTAAGGGAAAATCTTGACTTAAAACCAACCCTTCAGAACAAATACATTTCATAAGTCAAGGGTATACTGTACCTCAAATATCTCCCATCAGCATTCAAATTAATATGACTGGCTGACAACTGAATTTATAAGCGTTGGCCAAGAGACAAACAGCACTTGCTTGCAACCAATAACTTGAATAGGACAGTTTACAGAGACCTGCTTGGCAGCTAGGGGCAGCTCCTTACTTGTGGCCAAGCACATGGGAGGTCAGGAAGTATACCAGAATGATTTGTCTAATCTTTCCATACATTTTGCTTCACTGAACACCTGAAAACCGCTACCTTTCATGTTTTCTAGGCATTTTGTAGGCAACAACACATCATAGTGCAACCACTTACCAACACAACTGGCTATCTGATTTAGGTCATACTCATATAATTCCCTAGGATCCCTTTATGAAGCTGTTTCGAGGTTCAGGGAACCACCTCTGCTAATAACTAGTGTTGAGCTCAAATATTTGAATTTCGAATATATTCGGCAAATATTGGCTATTCGAGAATTCGCAAATTTCGCGAATATGGCGGCAGATATTCGCAATTTCCAATATCCGCATTGGGATGCTTATGGGAATGCGGAAATAAATAGCATATATGACCATTCATTTTAAAGGTAATTACGAGGAGATAATAAGTGTGAATATTCGCGAATATAAAATCTAATATTGCAGAAGTAGAGATATTCGCGAAATATCGCAAATTCGAATATTGCCTATGCTGATCTCTTTCTCTGAACATTCTGCTAGATGTTGGACAACATCTAGTGATGGCTGAACTGTCTACAAGGTTTTTTTGATTCAAATTCCCAGCGAACAACGGGGAATTTGAATCTTCCCACGAACAGACCAACGTTGGCCTGTTTGCAGATGGACCTGGCCGAAGTTTCGCCATCACTACTGATCACCTTAGCTGTAAGCTGTAACTAATTGAAAAAATAAGGCTAAAGATCAGAACACCAACCGGTCAACTACTTTTAGAACCAGGTCACTAATGACATTGAACATAATTAGTAAATATGTTCTGGATTTGGGGTCCCCAGGAAAAGAGGCTCAAAAGTCATAGATCAGGTACTTTTAGGCAGGTAAAATAACAGCAAGCATTGACACTTATTGTGACACCTAGGTCACTTCCTCAGGATGTGTGGTTGTGGATGTGTGGTTACAAAAAGTAGGGTCTGAAATCAAATTGGTCCCCCAGATGCCCAAAAAAAACAGGATGGAGTCTTTTTATAACCACACATCCTGTGGGAGTGACCTGTGTGTCATGAAATGCATTGATGTTTGCTGTCTGTTGTTTGACATACCTAAAAAATTTAAAAAGTACCTAATCTAAGACAGGCACCTCCTTTTGAGCCTTTTTACCTGGGGACCCCCAATCCAAAACCGAAATCAAGACTGAGGGAAGGTCAAAGCAAAGTACAGACATTTGTAGGGAAAAAAGAATAAACTCTGCTCAGTTGTTAGTCAAAGTAGGCCCAGTCAGGTTCTCTTTCCCAACAAACTAAATAGTAAGTAATTGCTCTACTATTTTAAAAAAAATGATATCCTGATTCTCTCAAACATTTTATTCTCTTGTCTTCAACTGACTATGGGTACCATTTGGAGGTCATAGCAAAACCCAATTCTTCTTATTATCCATTTATGTTCCCTTTAAGGGATTAAAGAGTTGATTAGCGCCTTCTTTTTCCCATTTCTTCCCTTCATATTTTTTCCTTTCACCACATTTTATTTGACCTTGCTTTGATCTGTTTTCTTGCCAATCTAGACCCAAGCCAGGAAGTTGGTTTCTGCCTATGTTGACTTGTAGATGACCCATCTCTGATCCTAATGATAATTATTTATAATACCTGTTGGTTACTATCCACCACTGTAAAAAAAGGATTGGGCAAACTGGCAAATTATTGTTTATTTGTTACACTCATGATCTTAATTAGACATATGGGTAAATTTCAACTGGTAAATAGTCACACTGGTGTGACTGGTACCTAGTCACACTGACCTCCTCTCATTATTTAATTTTCATTTTTTAGACACATGGGTACCTCATACTTTACGTAAGATGAAAAAAAATCTGATAGAAGAGTGGCTGACTGAAATTCTATGTGTATTTTCTCTTGTAGCTGTTTTGCTTGAGATTTCTTTTAACTCAATATAATATCCCATGAAGTTTAAAATTATAAAGAGGAACACACCCTCTAGTCATTACACCACAGCCCAGCAAATTTTCTGAATCCAAATTGCATTCTGCTGTAAAGCAAACAATCCAATGCTATACACTCAAGTGCATTTGAAATAATTAAACCTGAACTCCAATTCCTTCAAAATTTCACAGTTGCAAAGTCTCCTCTCCTGGGCTGACATTACTGGTCAATTTCTCACAATGTCAATTAGAAGCTGCAGCAAGTCAGATCCACCGGATTTCTGGGGCATTGACTTGTACACAGTGACATGTAGTAGGGGAAAGGGTGCTTGGCTATGGAGGAAAAGGGGATATGGAAGGTTGGATAAGAGGTGGAGGCAGTGACATTGGTTAAGGGTTAGGTGGAAGGAAAACAGAAGGTTAAGGAAGATCATATTATGGTCCAGTTTCTTTTTTTACATATGTCGTTTTTTAGTTTGAAAATGCTTTTTTTGTTTCTCACAAAATGCAAGTCCTTGACAGTGTCTGTGATGGGATTATTTTGTGTAATTGTCTGACTAAAATTGATTTCTTGGATTGGTTATAATGGTTGAAGTCTTTGGTGAGTGAGGAGTTTTGGTTATGTACCCATCGAGCTGGGAAAATTGGGACTCTGGTTACATACTGGGCTTGGTTCAAATACAGGACCATTGTCAGGAACATTTTCTTCTAGCAATGTCTAAAAGTGGTAATATGTTATTTGAGATATTGTTATTAAGTTTTGGGGATAGGTACTTGCCCATAGCATATTTTTCTATGTATTAAGCTGGGCTTACACAGGTAGATTCCCCTGCAATCGATCCACGATGTGATGTCTGGCTGAGAACTGCATAAAGGAGAGAAGCAACCCACAGCCAGCATGGCTCCCCTCCCCTCGCACAGCAAACAGAGCCGTGATAGACCCCTGCCCCCTTTCCACTCACTGCCCCCCTCCAAAGTAATGGATATTGAACAGGGTTTTCCAATATGTTGGAACCCTGTTCAATCGAGTTGATCCGGCTCATAGAAAGGCATACACACGTAGATTTCTTAATAGATTAGAGCACAATTAAGCGCCGTGAGCACGCATGGTGCTCGATTGAGCTTAAATCTATTTAGAAATCTACCCATGTATGGCCAGCTTGTGTTAAGTCTTTCCTTTGAAATCTTTCTGTTCATGGCTAAACCTTTCATTTGTTGGACTGAGGATCTTTCATAAACTTAGTTCTAGATATGGGTATGGCTTATGTTTCTTATTTTCATAAACTCACCCTGTTGACCCATAAATGTTGTATTTAAATATTTAATTAGCATATTAATGGGGGAAGAAGGGACCAATGATGTCAAAATAATAATAGATGAAACTGTACCTGGCTAGTAGGGCAAGTGACCTATCTCTTGTTAGTTGTGATGATTACATCCTATTTATGTATTATGTCTGCAACTTGAGCTGTGTTGGGGTATTCACTATCAACTATCCATGTTCTTTGTGGTATTTCTTTGCTATAGACAGACAACTCACATCACCTGCCTATTAACACTTATTGAATGAATGTAACCACAGTTTAAATGTTCTGCCTGGCAAAATGTCCCCCCACTGAGAAATGTGACTGACTTTACAATGACTGTATGTTAATGAGGAGGATTATTGTAAGCCTCATGGGTTACCAATCAATTAACACACTAACAAGCCGCGACGAGCAGTCATCTGAAGCTAAATTTAGAAAACTTCAGTATGCAAGAGCTTTTACTTCATCACATACTGGTAGCGATCCATTTAAAATCTCTGCATAGATGCGTAATGTAGAAAGGTAATATGCCAAAATCCCATTGAAACGTATATGGTGGATATTGGATCAATATTACAGATGGGTGAAAAAGATTTGACTGTGTTACATAACCAAATCATGAGACATGAGGAGCGTTCTCCCCAACCATACCAAGTGCATTATAATAAAAAAATAACCTTTGATAAATTTTCTTACTTAGGCTATGACCTACCATGCAACATTATTTAAGTGAAAACTATTCATTTTTTTATAAGATACTATATTTGCGCTATAAACCTATGTTTGCTGAAAATGATTTATATCAGAGCCAGTATATTTATCTTCAGTGTAACCAACCTGCAGACAATCTGGGGATCTGTGCCAAGAGAAAGATGGAGGCTGCCATCATTGGCAATCTTGTAAAGATACTAACTGCCCAGAAGTCATGCTAAAAAGCTAAGAACTTTCTGGACCAGTGATCCAAAACCTGAATACAACCGTTATAGCCAGAAAAAAATCAGCAATTGCATATTTGTTCCAGGTCAGTGTCTTCAGAAGTACTGCAGATCCTAGACTAACACACTCCTAAATACATTAAAGAGGATTGCTACAAAAACTACCCAAAGGTAATGCATGTAACCCAAAGTTTACTTAATCTAATTTATCTAAAAAGCAATACCTTTTTTTTTGCTTGTTGCTTCTCCAACCCTTCTCTGTATCTCCAGCAATTTGGGGGGTGATAGCATGTTCAGGGGCTTTGTGATTAACTCGCAAAGTCAGATGTGGAAAAATAAAATTCCCCCCAAAATTGGCAGATCGCCCACAATATGGGGCGTGTTTACATTTCACCAGCCTAGTCCAGTAAAGTTATCACTCCGAGCTGGACTCTGGAGTACTACCCAGGAGGTTAACTGTCAGGAACATAGAGAGAAAAATTTGAATTAACAGTCAGCCAGAAGTGGCGAGCCCGTTACAGGCGCCATAACGCTGCTATAATGATACATGTGCCACTGAGCCAGGCTGAAGGGGCTAAAGAGCCACATATGGCTCGCAAGCTGAACTTTACCAACTCCTGGCCCAGACCAATACGATAGGCACCTCATGACTAGTAATGGCCGAACATTGGTCACGTCCGTCCGCAAACTGGCGGATCGGACTTTTAGAAAAGTCTGACTTCCACCTGTTCGTGGGAAACCTTAAATCCTCCGCCTGTTTGCGGGAAATTTGAAACGGAAAAACATGGAACGCATAGTTCCTTATTTTGATTACCGGAAGTGATGTCACTGCCGTTACTTCTGTTTTTGAATGCCGATTTCTCACTAGAGACTGGGGTCTCTAGTGAAAATTTTCTTTCTCTGGCTGGATCTTTCTGCACCTAATTATGGCGGCGGAAGAATAATAAACTTCTTCAAGCCTGCGAACAGGTCGGACACCCATACTGTTCGCCGGGAGAAGAAATTCCATGTTCATGGCTGAACTGTCCATAAGGCGATCACTATTCATGACCTCTGAACCTTTTGTCCGTAAGGCCTTCACTACTCATGACCTCTGAACCTCTAGTACATAGGCCATCACTACTCATGACCTCTGAACCTCTAGTATGTAAGGCCATCACTACTCATGACCTCTAAACCTCTAGTACATAAGCCCATTACTACTCATGACCTCTGAACCTCTAGTATGTTACACAATCCTTGCTCCATACTCCCTATGCAAAGCTACACATTTGTTTTCCATTGGTTTATTCACAGATAAATTAAACTTGGAGAGGTTACATCCCCACTGAATAAGTTTAACACATCTATTATCTTAATACATTCAAAACACTTGGATGGAAAAGGAAAGACAGATTTCTAGGGTTTCTTTCACACAGTTTATGTGGGATCACATTATTATCATGTTTATAAATGTGTTAGAAATGTGTAACTTGGCATACAGTAAGTGGGGTACCATGGTAACTCCCAGTATTAGGTGTGATTTCTAATTTAAACTCAACCTCAGGCAGATATATAAAGCCATCATGCATAATGCAAATATATAGTTACTCAAATAGCCAAAATAAACGTTATTAGTTTTATTTTTGAATAACATAACATAAGTACCGTACATGAATATGTCTTGAAGTAAGTTTTTCTCATTGTCTAAATTGCGACAGACATGGATAATAAAGGATGGCAATGTAAGCGAGACAGACAACAAATACAACAACGCGCTTTACATCTAACATACAAGTAGTGATGGGCAAACTGCTGTCTGCTGTCCGAGAAGAAGTCTATTTACGTGCCTGGTCCAGCCGGAGGAAGACGATCTCTAGTGTTGTACCAGGCATGGGCCGGACGTGACGTCATATTGACGTCACTTCCGGTTTTGGAACCAGGAACTGTGCGTTCCATACAAGTCCAATCCACCTCTTCGCGGACGGACACGTTGATGTTAGGCCATCACTACATACAAGAGGAGGAAAGAGCAGAGAGAAGATCACACTAGTAAAATGCTGCTCTGTTGTTGTCCAGTCCATGGCAACGCTGGATGGATTACTAGGGAAGTTTCACTTATTACAGAGTTTCCTTTTATGTCTTATGAGATAGAGTTGGCTCTATGATAGGAGTGTTTAGATCTCAAGGCTGGAGAAATAAAATTAGAATTTATCGAGGTGATAATTTGTGGGGGGCTGACCATTCTGTCTGACATTCTTTGAACCATTAACATTAAATAAAAATGTACTATAACATGGGACAGACCACTTCAATTAAACATACTTGACATTATTGAAGTCAGTACCATTTCTAGACTTTTGGTTCCCCTATGCAAGTTTCTGCCGGCCGCCATCAGACACAGGCGCCATGGTATTGGTGAAGTGGAGAACGACTGCTCCTCCTTCCTCCTCCTCACCAATACCACGCACACCCTCTCGCCCCCACCCCTCACCGTCGGTAGACCAGAGTAATCGTCAACACAAGCAGCGTGCCTGTACAGTTCTCTCCCTGAACTGTATGTGCACACCACTTGCGTCGGGAAGAAAGGGCGCCAGGGTCCATGGGGCCCTGTGCGCATGCATATTTCACATAACGAACGGAATGGCCCTGATTGTAGTATTTTTTGAGAGGAGCGACCAAGTCAAGAAATGAAAGGCCTCACTTGGTGTGTATGTGCTTACTCTACTTTAGTGATTACAACATTGTATTGCACGATTATACACTGAGAGCAGCTAAATGCAACAAATGCAATGAAATACAACAAAACATAAGACTCATCAAATCCAGTTCTCATTAAAATAAAACCCAAACACCTAATTTAATACAATAAAAGTCAATATGCAATCACTGAGCTGCAGTCTCCCTGCGAGGAGATAGCTTTACTTTACTCCCTCTGCAGGCAAATATAAAGTATTCACTATCCCTGAACTCTGGGCTACGGCACAGTCCATGGCGTACAAATGTTACAAAAGTCAGTGTGAATAACTGGCTGAGGCTCTAACCCAGGTTGAGAGATGCTGATGTCTTGTAATAGTAAGCAAAGAATAGTCTCTAATCCCAAGGCTCTGTATAAGCCTTCCTTCCTCAACTTGAGCGCAGAAAGGAAGTCCCACTTTCATGGCAAAGATGATCTTTGCGGTCCCTCAGGCTTGGTTGCTAAGATGTCCTTTGACCATTTAGATGATTTCGAGTTAATTGCAAAGCCCCTGAACATGGTATCATTCTCACACTTGCTGAAGATTTAGAGATGGGTTGGGGGTATACTACAAAAAAAGGGATTGCTCTAGCTCTAATAGTTTTTGCACAAATTAAGTTCAAAGTCAAGTCAAAAGTTTGACTTTGAACTTAATTTATGCACAAACGACATGTGCTAGAGCAAAACTTTTTCCCCCAATGTTTCCACAACCCTTCTCTCCTCTCTCTACATCTCCAGCAATTTTGGTAATTATACTGTATAATTTTCATAGGCATTGCAAACAGCTCACAAAGTCAGCTAGTCGAAAAATGTGACCAACTCATCAGCCCCTCCCTTGTTACTGGACTAAAGCTCCATATTGTACAGAGCAATCCAGAATAAACATTAACTGTCTCATTGCCAAGCTATCATGAGTTTCTAGAAACTTCTGTTACACTATAATTCTACTCTAAGGGAGGCATATTTTCTTATGTGTTATAACTCTCTTTATATGGGTGAGAAGGATTAGTTATATCTAAACATAGTGGATGGTTAAGGGGGAATCATCTTGCCCTCTGTGTGTGCTGCATCCCATATAAGATTATAATTGGCTTTAGATGTATTGTGAGATATTACACTACCTTTATATAAAGCTAACAGTTAAACAAAAATCCATGCCAAACCCCATCTGTCCTGCAGTGAGCAGCTCTGGATTATACAGATATCCTTCAGTGGAGAGAAAAGAGCTGACAGTATCAGCTCAGACTAGCACAAGGAGGCCAAAGCACAAAACATTTGTGAGTGAGTAACATGACAGTGGCGTGACCCTCATCTGATGTACGAGGCTGATCTCTGCTTTTGAAACTTTGAAACCAACCCATCCATAATCTGTTCTCATCACTGGCCTCCACGGCAGACAAAAGGCATGCATCATTTCTGACAGAACTGCCACAACATACATATTACTAGAGGAGAGTCTACTGTGCCATACCTATAGAAGCTAAACCCAATGTACAGTGTCAGCACAAACATATCATTTATCTGTATTGGAAGTAAAAACTATTGTTACTCATTTTCAAATTCCAGTGTTAATAACAAATAGTGATGGCCCGAACTGTTCGCCGGAGAACTATTCGCGCGAACATCGTCATGTTCGCTTCGCCCATGTTCGCGCCAAAATCTATGGGGTCGAGTTCAGTTTCGGCCTCCTATCTTTAACAGTTGGGAGAAAGAAATGCGTTTGACCCGGGTATGTCAGGAGACAATTAATCCAGCCAATGGACACCCCCCACATCTACAGACCCTACACCCCCTATAAACATATCAATTACAGGACGCCATTACACAGTTCTGCTGAAAGAAGGAGGAAGAGGTTTAGAGAGTTAGGAAAGGAGCTGCTGCTATAGGGAAACCATTAGCTAGGGCAGTGTTCTGTGTAATGCTACGCGTGTCTTCACTGAATTTCCCATCATCCATCCCATGGGGAGAGTATCCAGTCTCCCCTCCCGCAGTGTACATCCACCTGACATCACACCAGGTCCTCACACACTGACATTCCAATCACCAGCATGTGTCCTCCCACACTGTTCCATCTCCACCCGTGTCGTCCACACTGACCATAAACCAGCAGGTTGTCTGCACCATTACTTGAGTTGCCATCTCCCCCCGTGTCCTGAAACACTGTCCAGTCTCCACCCGTGTCCTCCATAAAATTACAATCACCTTTTAAGCTTGGTAGCAACTGGTGGAAGCAGATTTTCACAGGGTGTTCAGATGGAATTCACAGAGGCATTACCAACCATGTGGTTAGTGATCTCTCGAGCTCCCCTCTTATGGTCAAATCCCATTGAATCCAATGTTAGAAATCCTTTGTGGGATTTTATGGCGGTGTGAAAAAAAAATTGCTGGGATGTGTTTTTGCCATGGATCCCCTCTGTCATGTAATGTCCGGTGTTTATGTCCCCGAAACTAACCTTTTCAACAAGGATTATGGCCAGAATGTGGGGTCCCTTTGTTTTTTAATGGTTCGCTGCTGCCCATTGAAATGGGGTTCGCCGGGTTTGCGGACATTTGCGGAGGTTCGCGTTCGCCATTCGCGCCATCACTAATAACAAATAGAAAGCTTTTAAAGCCGAATTCTAGAAGGGAAACCCCACTACAGGGCTTAATGTTCAAGGTGACATCAAACCCTTTCAGCAAAAGACCTTTAGGCTTATAATAAAAGGAAGGATTTCTTTTTATTAACTTGTATCGTCAACATATTAGGTAGCACTGTACATTTAATTCGAGTTGAGCTGCAACACAAGATAGCACACAGGTACAGGTTATGGTGCAGGTTATGAGTTGAGGACCCTGACCAGTAGGAGTTGAGGACCCTGACCAATCGGGGGTTACAATCTAAAAGGTTGGAGAACAAAGCATACAACAGGTAGAGGGTGATTGGACTGGTTGTTAGTGAAGTTATGAATGAGAAGATGAGTAGGTCATACTGAAGAGGGGAGTGTTTAGGGCTTGTTTGAAAGTGTAGTAGGAGTAAGTCTAATGGTATGAGAGAGTTCCAGAGAGTAGAAGTGGCCCTAGGGAAGTCTTGAAGCCGGCATGTGATGATGTGATTAGTAGGCATGTGATTAGTCATCACTGGAGGAGTTGGAGGGGGTGTTTAGGGGTGTCTTTATGTGGAGATGTAAGTGGGACAGGAGGTGTGGGGTGATATAAATGCAAGGCACAGAACTTTGAATTTGATTCTCTGGACAATTGGAAGAGGAACGGCAGATGAGGAGCAGTTAGAGGAGTAAATGAATCTATCAGCACCATTCATGATGGACTGAAGAGGTGACAGACAGTTAGAGGAATATCAGAGAGGATGATGTTGCAGTAGTCAAGCTGAGAAGTGATGAAAGCACAGTACCAAGTACCTTCCTTCAGCCAGAGCAGAAGGGAGGTCTGCCTTGGGAGATCAAGGGAAGAGGTGAGTAAAGCTCCTTTCAGAATCTGTGGGTAAATATCACAGTTAGGTTTTAAAGGCAACCTGCCTTAAAAGCACAATTGATGGAGCCATTCCTGATCTTCTTCTTAGAATGCTAGTCACCTGTCTCAATACGTTTCTAAGATTCTAAGTCAAGAAACTCAGGATACCCTATACAGAGCATAAATTTGACATGACTGGAAAATTAGGGAAGGGAAATCATATCACCTTACTCTTTACAGATTCCTTTTTTGATCAATGATGATGACTTCAATGGCTACCCCATTGGCTGATTTCCATTAACCTCCTGGGCGGTTAGCCCAAGTTTTCTCGAGTTAAGTTTGTTTACTAACAAAAATCACCCTAAGCTAACATTGGGCATACTCACCTGTCTGATGGAAGCCTGCTGCAGTCCTCTGTATTGACAGACCCGCCCTTCTTTACGGTTTCGCCATCATTTATGATGCCGGAGAGGCAGGGGGCAGTACCATTGACCTCCACATTTTCTCCAGCACATCCTCCGTGTTAAAAATGATGCTGAAGTTGTGTGCATGGGGGCAAAGGAGTGAATAAAATCAAGGCAGATTTAAATGCAGAGGCCCCCATACACGTAGGGAGCTGCGATCGATTTTATGCCGACCGATGTGCATGCACGCTCGTGGCTGTCAGTCGGTGGCAAAATCACCTGCGTATCGCCCCAAAGCTCGGTCACCCAGAGAACGGATATGTCCATAAATCTCTGGCCGATGCCATTAGTTTAAATGGGGACCGGCATCCCCATCCAAACTAACGACCGGAGCACAAAGGGTGCCTGCCGATACTCTGAGCGATGGAGTGCAGCATGATGCCCAGGGGCTTCATGAAGCTGTAAAGCTGAAGCTCAGAGCTTGGGCTTCTTGACGCCCAATTTTTTTAATTTTTTATTTAATTACAAAAAGGGAAGGAAAATCCGAATCAAATCTGTCTTAATTTACCTTGTGTTCACTGTGTACCTTGTGTTCACTAACAGGACCCTTTGATACTATAATCCTGGGATATGACAGTACACTTGGTGACGTTACATAGGCGCTATATTTCACATTAAATATCTTTAGATGTCAAAGAATGGATGTGTGCCGTGCTGATTTTTGGCACTATTTTTTCTCGTTTGTCTAAAATGATACCTCTTTGTATTTAGCTCTGGCAGTATATTTCATGGCAGATTTGCTTTATGACTTTGTGTTTGCCAGATCTCCTATTTCAGTGCACTAAACTGGGGCACCCAGCCATAATGACATATTTTCTGCTTTTTTCCCCCTTTATTTCACATTACTGCTTGATTCAGCAGCTGGACAGAAGGAACGTCGCAGGTTAGCGAGGAACGCTTTTCTTGAGCTTCCATGGCAACTGATTTCCTCGCTGTTTTCAATTGTTCTTCATTGAATATTGAATGTCAAACTTGCCTCTCATCAGTGATATTGTGTATTATCTGGAAGTGAGTAGGCCAACCCTGCTTATAATAGACAGTGCTGATCCAGGATAATAGCACAATATGTGAACCACCTCTTTTCCTGGACTATGATGGCGGTACAGAGTTTGGGTACATCTTGGCTACATCAAATGATGAGTACAATGGACCACAATTGTGCTTTTATCATTGAATGATTCATGACAAAAGGCTGCTGTGTGTATGTGCAAGCTTACACTCCAATCACTCAACTGAGCAACGATCAATTATAGCTAAAGCAATTTTCCACTTGTCTTCGTTTCCATTAGATGCAAGTTTCTTTACTGGCAGGCTATCAATATGGCGATTACACTGGAAGATTGTGCAGATTTGTGAAGCTATTAAATTCTTAACAAATACTAGATAACGTATGATAAATCAACACTGCCTAGCTAAACTGCAAGGGAGATGGACAAGTAACTTGGGCAGGTAATTCCCAGATAAGCCACAGTAGGTACAGTATCTTGGCAGGTTAAGTTGTGGTATCATTAATATGTTGAAGGCTGCATTAGAAAACTAATGCTGTACACAGATTGCTGTACACAGTCTTTGCTTTTACCGTAAGGACAGAAATCAGCCTGGTCTTGGGTGATCGCTGGATCATCCAACAAGACAATGACCCAAGGCATACATTGAAAAAGGTCCAACAGTTCCTCAATGATAACAAAACCAAGATCAGTGAGTGGCCAACATAGAGTCCAGACCTCAATCCTTTTGAGAATCTGTGGCCGGTGCTCGAAGTGAATGTCCATGCTGGGAAAAAAGCTATTTGTACCTTCTAGAACAATTTGCAATGGAAGATTGAGCCAAAATCCCTCAGGAGACCTGTACCAACCTAGTGAAGAACCACTCTAAAGGCCCCCATACACGTGTCGGATTCGCACCGGATTCCGGCACGATCGATTCCGGGCGCGTGCACGCCAAACGATCGTGCCAGAATCGCATGCAGCCCACCTGGTCCGATCGATCACGTGAGGGGCTCAGAATCGGATCCGACGGAGAACCAACATGTTGGTCTTTCTCATGCGATTCTGTCCGGATCAGGGGGAGTTGCCAGTTGTGAGGTGGACAATCGGACACGGATCCGTCCCGGAATCCGTTGGACAAGGTGGTATGCTGCGATGGATACTCTTAATTGGCCGATTGATCACACCTGCGATTCCCGGCAGAATCGCCGTAATCGATCGGATGATGAATCAATCGGACATGGAATCCGACACGTGTATGGCTAGCTTAAAGGTAGCCATAGACGTACAGATTCTCCCTCTATAGATGAGGGACAGACCTCAGAGGATCGGCGGGCACCTTTTTTGTTCCGGACTTTGGATCCATCTTGCCTGGTATCATTGGTTTAGGATTGTAGAGGTATAATGAATTAGTAATCACATCAAGATATTCAGCAACCTTCTTTCTTTACACTAGTGATAATAGAAGAACCAGAGATTGACGGCTCTTGGTATTAGTGTGTAGTGTTCCAAAAACTTGATCCAGTGGCAGTTTTAAGCATGGACAACAAAGGCAACAAGGTGGAGGAGGCATAATGGGCATAAAAAAAAAGAAAAGGCTGCCCATGCTGCCACCCCTGATATCATTCTGCCAGGAAGAGGAGCTCAGTTCAGGGGGTAGTGACTGAAGGGGGATGAGGCTGTGTCTTTGGGCACTGCGTGGTGGAATTACTGCCTCTCACAGCTTAAGTAACGTTCCCTCAGCTGCTGCAAAACCTACTACCCCCTGGCCAGACATTGCTAAGACCCACCTGGTCTAGCACCACTTACATACTAGGGCCTGGGCAGCTAGTGGGGCCCGACGGTCAGCACGTGGGGGCCCCAGCGTGCTGACTGATAGGTACAGCAGCCTCTGCTCACTGTACCTCTGCCTCTGCACAGCCCGGACTGCCACTACTGTGTGCGATGCGCTGCCGGCAGTCTGGGCTGTGAAGAGGCAGAGGTATAGTGAGCAGAGGCTGCTGTACCTATCAGTCAGCACGCCGGGGTTAAGGTGGATTTTTCTGCTAGCACCCCGCTCAACAAGTCCTTCCATGGCCCGGACATTTTTGCTGTACCGGGCCCCATGATTTCTGACGGCTGCCCTGCATACTCCCCCTGTCTGACACTAGCCCAGGGCGCCAGACAAGTAAGGACCGCCCCTGCTTATATCAGTGGTTCAGGATTGCGGCAGTGGTGCTTTTTTATTAGTAAGCAACATCAATGAAACATGATGTACTTGATTCTTTGCTTCTAAAAATTACAAACCTAAGCCTAAACAAAAAGCAAGGATCTTTCATCACTTTCTCGGCCAGTTGTGGTGAATTATTACCAGAGCATTAATATACCTTATATTATGATAATCAATTCATTCATAATGAGATGCCAATTCATAATAACATATGAAAAGTTGCGTTACCATCTGTTGTAGTACAGTAATGCACACGTTACTGCAGCTCATAAATGTGAAGACAGACGAATACCATCATCACTAAAGCACCTTCTCGGCATTACACACACTCTATTCTGGTGATGAGTGAAAATATGAAATTCTCCTCTGCTATAATTTCCAAGGAAATTGCATATTTTCCACACAAGCTGCAGAACACATTGCAGTTGATAGTAGAGGATGGTAGAAAATTACCATCAGAAAAAAGAAAGGAGTGTTAAGTTGCCATGAGGAACATGTATTTAAGAAAAAATAAATATTCAGCAGGGGAAGGACTTTTTATTGGGGCAACAAACTGCAAAGATCCTACAATCCTTTAGTCACATGTTGTTTTCGACAGACTCTTAAATGACAGATCTACTAATTAATATTGTCTCTACCTTCCAATTAGAAAACCGTCCAGAAGTGTCCAAAAGGTACTTCACCATCCTTCAAAAACAAAGTCGGTGCCCATTTCATTCCAAGTCCATCCTTTTATTAAGTTGTGGTGGTTCCCAATTCTGTGGAATAATTGCTGATGTAACTGACAAAAATAAATAAAACCCACGTCAACAGATGCATTTCCATTGCTTTTTATGGAATCTAGATTGGGGGGGGGGGGGAGTTGCTTCTGCTGCAGATGGACCGCCCTGTTTCTGATTGATCCTCCGATTAGCTGTCTCCATCCACAGGTCAACATCTGGCTTTGGGTCACATGTAACTCTCACAGTACAACACCATTTGAACCCCCAGATCGCATACCTCAGTAGTGCAATCCTGACATTTTCTGGGTTAGTAACTAACCCCTGAGACTACCTGCAGTCCAAATGTCAAATTCCAACTGTGAACAGTGCTTTTCTCTTGTTAGATTTTATCGTTACATGTTGCCACTCTGCCTTTCAACTCCCAGATCTCCAACACCCTTAGAAGTAGATTTTTTTATTAGTAAATTAAAACTGAGAATTTCTACCGTCCCAGTTTCACACCCCTAACTGCATCCTTTTACAGTTATATTAATGTTTCCCTGTGGTTATTCAATTGACATAAATTGTATACATTTAACAGTAATAACTGAATGAATACTGGTAATCTAAAAACAATAAACTTGCAAACCTGCAATACCCACTTCAGCCACAAGATGCCTCCCAGTAAACACTTGTTGTCAATGTACAGATCAAATCCCTGGCTTCTTTCTGACACATCTGGGAAGATGGGAGAGCAGAGGGGAACTGAGCGCTGCAGACCTCTCCTCTCTCTGGTTGACAGTGATTCTAACTCTGTGACAATGCGGCTTCCCTGATACATCCAGACCTGGAATACCTCCTAATTATTAGTACACAAAAGCACGTAGAAGCAATACTGGTGCTCGATAATAGGCCGGCAAGCCTATTATACTTCCACCAGCAGGATCAGGAGCACCAAGATCCCGCAGGAGAAGAATCCGTCCACTTGAAGTGAAAAATCGGCTCCGGAAACCAGAAGTGACGTCAGTGACGGCACATCCATCAATCGGAACCATGAACTATGCGTTTCATGTACCGGAAGTTATTTTTTTAAAAGTCTGTTTGCGAATGGACCTGGCCGAAGTTCGGCCATCACTAGTCCTCATGCTTAGCTGCGTACCACTTATGTGCTGCCCTGTATATCTATATATATATATATATATATATATATATATATATATATATACACATGCACACAGTACATGTTAATGTGCTTGGAAAGATAGAGATGGCCTTTTGTGCATGACAGCTTGAGAATTGACAGTTCCCCCGTTTCAGTCGGTAATGCATCCTTGCTTATTATTAATGGTGGTGTTATGTATGTTCACATTAGAACGGGAACATTTGTTCAGCAAGCTTCATACAAGGCAGATGACCTGTACTGAGCCGAACAAAATCAGGATGTCCTTTAATACCGAATTTCTTCCGGTTGATATTGTAATTCTGAGTGAAGTGGAATTTAAATTATGTGCATTCATTCAAATTAAAACTAATAAAAAACCTTTGGGAGACGTATCCATGCAAGGAAGTAATGAAGGAATGAAATAACACTTTTCTGAAGCCGCAGAAGGAGCTGCGAACACTATTTTCACACCCTTCTAAAGCACAAAAAGAAATCCAACCATTTTATCAGCCACTGAATATGAAACCTGCAAATTGATGTTAAATTCCGTTTCTTTCTACTAATTTTATAGATATATTTTTTTTTCTTTTGGACCAGCATCAGTTTGACGTTTAATTAGAAATAGCGAAGAGTCTTTAGTTCTCACATTGCTAGCAAAACACTTTAAATGTGTTATTAATAGCGGCTGTTCTTGAGTTCTTTGTCCAATACAGAGTGGTCACTTGATAAATGTTTATCGAATTTTGCCAGTTATTGACGGATTACAATATCTATCACCACAGGAGTACTATTTGTTTAGATTTTTCAATGAAAAAAGTTTGGAAATGGCTTCAGTCTTACACCATTAAAGTGAAATTGTGGCTAGGCTATGACTGTTTTAACTTCCTTGGCAGTTGGTATAAGGCACGCTTTTTTATATTGTGCTCCGCAATGATCGCCACTGACAATCGCAGTGGAGCATAATATGTTCCGCCATGATTTCTTAGCCAAGGGGAGGTCCCGAACACAGAGGTGTGCTTGAAAAAAGCGACGCCTCCTCCGTTACATAGAGGTCTATGGCGCCGCCCACCCACCGCCCCTATGGCGTCACAGGTGACACAATTAAGGCAGGTACTGAAGCACTGGCTGGTATGCTGATGCTCACAACCACCGAGGGAATTTGGAGGGCAAGTATTCTTCCAAGAGAAAGTAAAAGTAATAAAATATGCTATCCTCTCTTTGTTTGGGATGATTTGATTTTGTATCAGTACAAATACAGCTGCTCTGTGACGGCCTCAGAGGAATGGAAGGAGTATGGCACAACTGTAAACCTACCAAGACAAGGCCGTCCACCTAAACTCACAAGGAAAGCGCTGATCAGAAATGCAGTCAAGAGGCCCATGGTGACTCTGGATGAGCTGCAGAGATCTACAGCTCAGGTGGGGGAATCTGTCCATAGGACAACTATTAGTTGTGCACTGCACAAAGTTGGCCTTTATGGAAGAGTGGCAAGAAGAAAGCCATTGTTAACAGAAAAGCATAAGAAGTCCTGTTTGCAGTTTGCCACAAGCCTTGTGAGGGACACAGCAAACATGTGGAAGAATGGATTTCAGTCTAAATGTGCAAAGCTGGTAGAGACATACCCTCAAAGACTGCAGCTGTAATTGCAGCAAAAGGTGCTTCTACAAAGTATTGACTCAGGGGGTTGAAAAATTACGCACACCCCAATTTGCAGTTATTTATTTGTAAAAAAAAATTTGGGTGTATGATTTTCTTTCCACTTCTCACATGTACACCACTTTGTATTGGTCTTTCACATGGAATTCCAATAACATTGAGTCATGTTTGTGGCTGTAATGTGACAAAATGTGGAAAAGTTCAATACTTTTGCAAGCCACTGTATAATAGGAAAACCTAAACCCTAGCTTTGGGTGAAACAAACCACCCTGGTCCCAAAAGGAAGACTATTAGTTTTGGCATTACAGGAACAACAAAGTTTTGTATAAAAGTTATTAAAAGGTCTTTATGACAGAAATTGTGGACCGATACAAAATTGTCAATTTTAAAATGTTTTAGGCACTAAACTGGCCTGATAGTTCACATGACATAACATTCAATACAGAATAAAAATTCATCACAACATGGAACATGATTTCATTAACCTCCCTAGCGCACTGCTGAGGTCCAGATTTCTGTACCAAAAGTGCACCATAGACTTCAATGGTAATTTTTTCTTTATGTCGTAGGCCTGTAACTTCCCAAAATATGTCCGTACACGGGCCTCATAGACATCCTGAATATAATAATGTTTGAAACAAACAATTATGTAAAATAAAAAAAAATTGGAATAAAATGAATGAGAAAACACAAAAATCAGGGCACAAAGCTATGCTGCTATGTACTTAATCTCGCCCAAATAAAGTCTCTGGTGCCCCAGATGTGCCCATTTGCAGTTAACCCTCTCTATCCTGGTGTGATGGATGTGATAAAATCACACCGGGGAAGAGAGGGTTACTGCAAATGGTCACATCTGGGGCACCAGAGACTTTTTATTCTGGCAATATTTAGTACATAGAAGCACATTGAAATAAATTTTCTACAAAGAAAACTGATTTCATGCAATGTACTTTCAAATTTCCCGCCGCCTCCCCGATGTGACGTCATCACTTCACTCGAAGGGGAAGAAGATGCCAGAGGATCAAGCCATCATGTCACATCGGGGACACCGAGACAGCCCAAAACTGTAAGTATGCGCTGCCGGTGCCCCGATGTTCACTGGACGGCACCATCTTGGTGAGATTGGTGCCGTCCTGAATGCTGGGGCGGTTAAACAGTATCACATAGTCTTTGGTCCTCCCACACGCTTCGCCCCTTGGGCTTCCTCAGGGAGGTGATATGGTAACTGATCTAGATGACATAATTTGCACATTAGATCATTGTCTTGAAACAACAAGCATTGAAAACATCAAATGCATTCCAGAAAATATACTATTAATGATGAGAAAGAAGAGTTCCATATGCATACATTTGCTAAAATACCATAACATTTTGACAAGATACATAATGACTCCAAGTTATTGATATAATTTTAGCCAATTATTATTATAACCTTCTATTTTACCTTCTATCTAGTTTTTGTAATAAAGACCAGGGTGGTTTGTTTCACCCAAAGTTAGGGTTTAGGTTTTCTTGCCATCTTTAAAACTTTAGTTAGTTATTTATGTGCATTCTGTCATTTGATATTTTTAAGATGTGATTCATAGACATCCTGCACGTGATTCATAGACATCCTGCAGTCACGGTATCAGTTGATGATATTTCTGCCTTTCTTGCAGGCACCCCTTTTCACCTCACTACTTCCATTTAAACAGAACAGCGGGGATAATCCAACACGGAAGCCCGTTTTGCCACTTTAAAACAAATGTGCAGCCGTTTGTACTAGCTGAAAAGCTCACATAATCTCATAAAATATCAGGCGAACAGCTGACAGAAATACAGATCACTTTCCTCCAAACTTGACAATTCTGACCGCATTAACAAGTGTTTACTGACTGGTAATGTTAGAGTTACTGACCCAGAGGCATTTTCTAGACAACAAGCATCTGTTGGATTGGTGAAACATTCTTTCACAATGTCAACTTAGCTGTAAAGAGAAATAATTAAATTGAAGACAGATTTCCACTGCTACACCACACAGAAGAGAAAAAAGAAATCACCAGGATATGTAAAACCCATTTATCCTCTTTATCCTTAAAGCAGGACTCCAGGCAGCTATGAAATCCCAATTAATTGTAATTGTGTATTGACTAAAATAATTTGATAAAGAATGTTACATCTAGCAATATACAGTAACCATAATCCAGTGGTTCCCAACCTGGGGGGGCAGGCGCGAAGGTGTTCCAGGGGGGCTCTGGCCCTCGTTTTTAACCTTCTGAGCGTTTGGCCCGAATTAACTCGGGCTGAGTTTCATGCATCATGA
>CM070037.1:17842197-17871373 GCA_036250615.1 Ptychadena robeensis
TGCCTACCTACCTCTAATCTATCTACCTCTCTATCACTAAACTATCTATCTACCTATCTATCTACCTAACTGTCTATCTGCCTACCTACCACTAATCTATATACCTGACTCATCTATCCATCTGTCTATCTCTCAACCTATCTATCTATCTATCTATCTATCTATCTATCTATCTATCTATCTATCTATCTATCTATCTATCTATCTATCTATCTATCTATCTATCTATCTATCTATCTATCTATCTATCTATCTATCTATCTATCTATTAGTGTTGAGCTCGAATATAAAAATTTCGAATGTATTCGGCGAATTCGAGAATTCGCAAATTTTGTGAATATGGCGGTGGATATGCGCAATTCCAAATATTCACATTAGGATGCTTATGGGCATGGATTGCGAATATATATTCGCAATGCGAACATAAATAGCACATGTGACCATTCATTTTAAAGGAAATTATGAGGCGATTGCGAAAATAATTATAATATAATTGTGAATCTAGATTCAGGAATATAGAATTGAATATTAGTAGAATTATTCGCGAAATATCTCAAATTTGAATATTGCCTATGCCGCTCATCACTATCACTATCATCACTATCTATCTATCTATCTATCTATCTATCTATCTATCTATCTATCTATCTATCTATCTATCTATCTATCTATCTATCTATCTATCTATCTATCTATCTATCTATCTATCTATCTATCTATCTATCTATCTATCTATCTATCTATCTATCTATCTATCTATCTATCTATCTATCTATCTATCTATCTATCTATCTATGTCTGGCTTTATGGAAATGCTTTGCAAAGGGCGTCATTGCAAATGGTGTCAATATATTATAGTGATGACTTTGATTCTATTTTGAGTCTAAGAAGGTCACACTTAAGCATATTGGGAGTTCATTGATGTCAAAGTGGTAAAAATGGAAGGCCACATGACTCATACCATTAGTCTCACATACTGTACATTAAGGCATTATGTTTAGATTAACATGCATATACTGAATATGTCTGTTACAAAGAAATATCCGTAATATATTCCTTTTAATTCTCAAACCTTTTTGTTATCACATCTGGGGATTAAACTAGAAGTTTCTATTCCATCCACCGATAGAGTCAGCTATGATGATCTATTAAAAGACGTAGATAATTTGTACATGCTTAATAAATAATATGTATCCGTACCACATGAAAAAATGAGGAAATACTATAGTAAAGAGTGTTTCCAATACATATGGTAGATTTCATTAGAGATGGTCGAATCTTTCAACTTGCTGACTTTGTGAGCTGATTGTATAGCCCCTGAACATGGTATCATCACTACAGTATGCTGGAGATGTAGAAAGGGGTTGTGGGAACATTGGAAAAAAATTTTTTTGCTCTAGCACATGTAGTTTTTGCATAAATTAAGTTGAAAAGTGGTAAAAATGGAAGGCCACATGACTCATACCATACTCATACATTAAGGCATTATGTTTAGATTAACATGCATATACTGAATATGTCTGTTACAAAGAAATCTCCGTAATATATTCCTTTTAATTCTCAAACCTTTTTGTTATCACATTTTTTAAAACAATCATTCGTATGATATGCCTCTTCTCCTCTTCTACATCGTCAATCACACGTCCTTTATAAACAGTATATCCTGATAGTATAGCTTGTGGTTGGAATATGGTGATTGTATACATTTTCGGTCCTCACCCAGCAGAGGCTAAGCATGACGTTTTTAGGTCCTAGTCCAAGCATGGTCTCATCCATAATCACAAGAAAGCACAGAATGGCCTCCACCTGCCAGAATTACTTGTCTACTGTAATAAGAAAGGAGTTGGAGGGGCATTAGTCAGAAAAACATATAGTTTAGGGTATTCCACATATGAGTATGTATGGTTCATGGTTGTATTTGGACTCTTTTGAACCCTTTCATTAGGGCATTAACCTACCTAGCGCTCTGCTGAGGTCCAGATTTCTGTAACAAAACCGCACCATAGACTTAAATGATTTTTTTTATGTTGTAGGCCTGTAACTTTCCAAAATATGTCCGTACAAGGGTCTAGTAGATACCCTGAATATAATAATGTTTGAAACACTTAATTATGTAAAACAAATTAATAAAAGGTGTCATATGAATGATAAAATCTCTAAAATACTTATTTTGTATGATAGCTTTCAAAACAGTATGCATATATATATTTATATGTTATTTATAATAACATTTTAAATCAATTGGAAATGTGTTTTGTATGTTTTTTACTTTGAATTGTATTGGATAGTTATCACTGTATCCAGTCCATTTTCCTTTGGCTCCCTCTCTCCCCTGGTGTTGTGGACGTGGTGACATCACACCAGGGGAGAGAGGGTTAACTTCAAAGGGGCACATCTGGGGAATCACACTGAAAAAAGATTTTCCCTAGAAAACTGTTTTCATGCAATTTACTTTTGAATCTCCCGCCTCCGTCCGGATGTGACATCATCATGTCACTCAGGGGGGGGGGGGGTGGGTGAAGCCAGTTCAAAAGATTAGTGCCACTGGGGCAGTGCAGATTGGTGAGTTTGTGCTGCCAGGGCACCTATCTCCGCCGGACGGAACCCATCCCATTTTGTCTAGTGCAGTACTAACAGGGCTGGACAAGACAGGGCCGTCAGAAACGCCAGGGGGTTAACTGTCAACTTTGGAAGCAGAGTCAACCACTCCTGAGAGGAGTCTATTAGTTGCCCCTCTGGGTTTGCGCTGACCGAAGGCACAAGACTTTCTCTGTGCATGCAGCCTCTGCCTCTGATGGGGGGGGGCGGTAGATGATTTTTTCACTTCCCCTCAACGCCAATGAGGCCAATAGATTTTTTTTTTATAAATATTTGTAAATATGTAATATTTAATAACATACATACCCTGCCTAGGCCTGCCTAGGTATGTAAAAATGCAATAAACTTTTTTTGTTTAGGTTGAGTTGTGCTTTAGGCATATTTAGTCACACCTTTAGTTGTATTTAGAACCTTTAGTTGTATTTAGTTTGCTTTTTCTTACATCTAATCTCCCCAAACTCTTTCAGTACACCGTACGGGATTACGTAACCATTGAAATAAATTCAGTGACCTCTATACGTTTTCTTGCTTTGTGGCCTCGTGCATTTATATGCTCAAAGAACTGCTCGGTGAATCCTAATATCCTTGTATTGTACAGCAGGAGGTATATTATGCCATATATTTTACACCACTGGCTGTAGTAGTCGCATTACTTTATGATCTTACAAAACACATCCATTTACCAGAAAAAAAGCAAATCTTTTAACCTTGAGTGCAGGGAATGGCAATACATGGGAGCTGATGGAATCAATAGTTCTCAGTTGTCTAATACACAATCAGTCACATCTGTTGAACAGGCTAATAACA
Organism: Ptychadena robeensis; assembly: GCA_036250615.1. Classification (NCBI taxonomy): domain Eukaryota; kingdom Metazoa; phylum Chordata; class Amphibia; order Anura; family Ptychadenidae; genus Ptychadena; species Ptychadena robeensis. Next base: position 17,845,603 of record CM070037.1, read on the forward strand.
TTTTTGCGATGTATAAAGAAATGCGCTACACTGAACATCTGGGGATTAAACTAGAAGTTTCTATTCCATCCACCGATAGATTCAGCTATGATGATCTATTAAAAGACGTAGATAATTTGTACATGCTTAATAAATAATATGTATCCGTACCACATGAAAAATGAGGAAATACTATAGTAAAGAGTGTTTCCAATACACATGGTAGATTTCATTAGAGATGGTCGAATCTTTCAACTTGCTGACTTTGTGAGCTGATTGTAAAGCCCCTGAACATGGTATCATCACTACAGTATGCTGGAGATGTAGAAATGGGGTTGTGGGAACATTGGAAAAAAATTTTTTTTTGCTCTAGCACATGTAGTTTTTGCATAAATTAAGTTGAAATGTCGACTTTTGAAATTTTTACTTGACTTGACTTTGAATTTAAGTTATTTGTGTTAGAGTCATACTTTTTTTGTAGTATACGCCCAACCCTTCTCTACATCTCCAGCAAGTTTGGTGATGATACCATGCTCAGGGGCAATTACCTCGAAATGGTCGAATGTTTGAAAAAAACTAAAAATCTACCAACACTTATGTAGTGCCAGGTCCTCCATGATAGAATACATAGTGATTGGGAGGTTAAGAGAAGATTGCATGGTTTCAGTAGAACAAAAGTTGATTGATTGAATTTGCTTTTAAAGCCTAAATGTTGTCCTATTCAGTAAACTAATAAATGCTTATACTATTGCTGCACATTTCTAGTTTTGAAAGACTTTTGTTTTCCAAGTATTTGTTATTACGCCGACTGTTTTAAGAGTCATAGATATAACTCATTAAAATAGTGAAATGTTTATAGTGCTGTGTGTTAGAACTGAGCGAGTACATTGCAGATCTCTGCAGCTAAGGGATTGATTGAAACAGCAAGTAAATGAATGTGGGAGCATACTGTTCTGTTCACTAACGCGAACACCACTGCTGATTATACATACCTTTACTTCTAATGTTTTCTGAAGCTACTTAATTGGCTTAAACAGCTATAATGTAATCCAAAGAGATGTCCAGAAGTGTCAATATTTCAAGTTAAGGCAGGACAGATCAAGGTAGTAAAATGAAATCTAAATTAAAAAAAATCTTTTTTTTTGAGTAACAGACTGTAATTCATGATTATCTTAAGCAGAGGTTCAAAAAGTTTTTTTCCTTAGGTCCCCCCTTGCCTGTGTCCAATACAAGCCAGGCCCCTCCAATAGTGATGAGCGGCATAGGCAATATTTAAGTTCGCAATTTCACAAATAATTCTACTAATATCCACAATTATAATCGCATCATGATTACCTTCAAAATGAATGGTCATGTGGTAATCCATGTCCATAAGCTTCCCAATGCACAATTTTTTGAATATTTGAAAGTGCAAATATCCGCCACCATATTCGCAAATTCTTAAATAGCTGATATTCGTCAGGCTCAACACTATGCAGGATAAACCAGGCCTCTCTAATAGTGAGGAGTGGCAAAGGCAATATTTGTGATATTTCACAAATAATTCTACTAATATTCTATTCGAAATTGGTAAATACACACAAAATTCACGTGTACGGCCATGCTTTGTGATAATATAATCCCAATGCTATTATATTCAAAATTGTATTTACTATCGCATTGCGATTATATTATTGCAATGCATGGCCATAAGCCTGTCAGTGCATAATATCTCAAATAGTCAAAATTATCCCCCATCATATTCGCAAAATCTACAAATTCCCGAATAGCCAATATTCATAGAAAATATTCACAATTCGAATATTCAAGCTTAACACTACTCACCAACCCCAACTCCTACATGCATACACCCATTAACTGCCCTAGCGGTCGGGACGGCACCATCTCGTCCAGCGCTGCTACTGCTACTATAGCACTGAAGGAGACGGTGCCGTCCAGTACACATCAGGGCTCCGGCAGCGCATACTTACGGTTTTGTGCTGTCCCGGTGTCCCCGATGCGACATGCCTCCTTGCATCCTCCTTCTCTTCCTCCCCCCCTCCGAGCGACGTGATGACGTCACATTGGGGGGCGGCGGGAGATGGGAAAAGTAAGATGCACGAAAGCAGTTTTCTATGAAGAAAACTGCTTTCAATGTGTACCTATGTACTAAACATGGCCCAAATAATGTTACTGGTGCCCCAGATGTGCCCATTTGCAGTAACCCTCTCTTCCCTGGTGTGATTTTACCACATTCATCACACCAGGTTAGAGAGGGTTAACTGCAAATGAGCACATCTGGGGCACCAGAAACTTTATTTGGGCGAGATTTAGTACATAGCAGCATAGCTTTGTGCCCTGATTTTTGTGTTTTCTCATGAATTTTATTATAAAATAAATTTTTATTTTACATAATTGTTTGTTTCAATTATTATTATATTCAGGATGTCTATTAGACCCTTTACAGACATATTTTGGGAAGTTACAGGCCTACAACATAAAGAAAAATTTACCATTGAAGTCTATGATGCACTTTTGGTACAGAAATCTGGAGCTCAGCAGTGCACTAGGGAGGTTAAAAGAATTTTTCATGGAAGTGACATCCCAACGCTCCCACCCTGGGGTAAGGTCAACTACCTCCTAACTTGTATGCACACAACCCTACCTCCCCCCAAGGGGGAGCGCAAACCCCAGGTTAGGGGTCAGTTGTCAGAGGAACAAGTGTACTCATTTAATCTCCCCAATATACTCAAGTATAAGCACCCAATGGGTGGCTTATACTCAAATACATATGGTATCAGGTTTTTGGGGGTAACTCTCTCGCCTAATATGCGCTACAAATATGTCAATTCAAGAATCCTAGATCTCCACCCATAATCCCCTTTATTGCGCAAATCGCCACTTGTACATGCGCATATTGCAAACGCAATGCAAAGTAGTTCCGGTACTGATGTAAAAAATCTTGAAAATTCTTGATTAAAAAGATACAGCACTATATTGGAGATAAATATTTGCATTTAGAATATTCGCGATCGACACTAGTCACGATCCTATCGGCAGTTAAGTGACCATTTCAGAGGTCACCAGGTTCATTAAAAGTGGGTTGGGAAGTTAGGATGTCACTTCCGGCATGATCAGGTAAGTGGTATGTCCCTTTGCTATTTCTCCTCTTGTGCAGATGATGCAGGGTGGCAAAATGGAAGGGAGGGGACATAACATTTACCCGATCATGGATTGTGGGAGTGACACTCAACCAGTGAGGATTGAGTCTGAATTTCTGCAATCCAAATACCGGAAGTGACACCTTGTAACATCACTTCCTGTCATAGACATTTATATTACTAGACTGCTATGCATTTTCATTCAATTCTTTAGGACCCCCTAAACATTTCCAAAGGACAGGACTTGAATCTTCATGGCTTCGGAGGTAATTGTATATTTTCAAATACATAAAATAACACAACCGCATATAAACATTCAGCTTGACATTTTGGCACTGCAACACCAGCATTGTAAATGACGCCTCTGAGTTCATTTTAATTGCAAAACAGCTACTTAGACAGCTTGATGCATAGATGAGATCTGCTTTTCAGCTCGTTCTTTATGCATAAACACATATCTTAAATGTGAAGGGCTCTAATTACAGATATGGAAATCAGAACAAGTATTCATTTTTTTGCGGGGTCTCTTCGCTTCTGTCTCCAGCATTTCTGAGAATTGGCTATGACCTTTGGAGATAGAAAGATACAGTGTATCCAATGATATGTCTCATATCCCGGGGTATAACTGCAGAGGGTCTAAGGGGTGGCAGCTCCTCCTTGGCATGTGAGGTCAGAGGGTCCACCCACAACCATTGCTTTTCCTTTAATAACTGTGTGTTCACATTTCAAACAGAATAAAGCAATATTTATCCTCTAATGTCTTTTTCTTGTTCATATACAGCAGAAAAGTGTATTTCTCTTCTATATGGAGGCTTCTGAAGAGTTCTGAAGGTACTCATTCATTCTGGACATGGCATGTCAAAGTAAGTCAATGCAACTGGAATGACTGCTTCGACTTACTACTGCAGACATTCTTCTAGAAATTTAAAACATTAGGCCTTACAATTATAAAATCTATTTAGTCTAAGGCTATTTAAGACATAATGTATTTTTCAGACCATGAGATGCACTTTTTCCCCCAAAAATGGGGGGGAAATAGAGTGCATCTTATGGTCTGAAGGTGTGGTAAAATGAAATTTTTTTTGTGTCCCTGCCATATTGACGGGCCCTGCACATTGTTGTGGCTGTGTTCCAATTACTGTCAGTCATAGAGGGGGAGATGCATGCTGCATCCCCCTCCACCCTCCCTCTTCTCTGATGTGTGAGAAAGAAACCCCTGAAAACAATGTAATCTGCAAATTGACGGCATCTTGTGTCTGAAATTGGTATAGTGGGGGGGGGGGGGGGGGGGGGGGGATTTTCCCCAAGTGATTTGAACACTTCAGATATTTTTTCTTGTTTTCCTGCTCTAAAATACGGTACATTAAACCATAACAGTAACTCCATCTGTATCAAAACTGCCTAACACTCCTGGGTAAATACTATTGGCCAATGAGACTGCTAGGACTAGTTAACCAAGCCTTGCACCACATAAACTGTGGGTTTGGTGTACATCATGGACATCATTAGGCCTATTTTGGGTGGGCTTCAACCCCCCCTCACAACAAATTCCCCCCCCCCTCAAATATAGTGATTAATAAATTAATTAAAAAAATACTGAGACTGAGAAAACCAAAGCCAGGGATCTTCCACAGAAGCCAGTGAAATAGAATGAGCCAGATAACATCATCATTGCTTAACATGTGAAGCCTGCTTAGGTTTGGTGAAAAATGTTAAGCCCTTGAGATGCATTAATTCTTTCCTACAACACCAGGGGTTATGTCCCCCTTGTCTTTCAATACTAGTTGCATTAGTTCCTTCCTACAACTCCAGGGGCTATGCACCCTTGTCGTTCAATACTAGTTGCATTAATTCCATCCAACAACCCCAGGGAGCTATGTCCCCTTTGTCTTTTAATACTAATTGAGTTAATTCCCTCCTACAACCCCGGCTCCCCATGTTTTTTAATACTAGTTGAGGAATACCCCACTTGTCTTTCAATACTAGTTGCCCTAATTCCTTGCTACAACCCCAGGGGACTATGCCCCCATTGTCTTTCAAAACTAGTTGCGTTAATTCCTTCCTACAACCCCAGGGGGCTATGCCCCCCTTGTGTTTCAATGACATCCATGAGATTCGCCAAAACTATTCTATAGTTACACCAGACAGTGACAATATACGTTATTTATCAATCAAAAGAAGGCTATATTAGGTCATACAGGATATAAAGTGTATGTTATCTACACACAGATATCCTAGACTACCAGAACACATTTATGTATTTACTTATTTTTATCTACATGGTTTGTACGTTTTTTCAATGGCTTTTCGGCGCAGCCCAAGTTCCATATTGTAATGAAAACAATGACTGTCAGACAAAGATGACAAAACGAAATATCCATCACAACATGAGGACAAAAGCAAGGAACTCTAAGGGATATCACCAAATATAAAGGAGAACCTCTTGGGGTGTCCTATAGTGGTCATGTGATCACAGTGGAGCATTCAGGCTTAGTGACTTGATGTCAAGACTCAATCACATGGTCATTAGAGTTGGTTTTACCCTAGCAACATTTGTCTATGCATGCATGTATTCTAAGCATATGAAAGATAAATACTGCTTTCTTGCTTCATGAAAAACCTTTGTTTGTTCAATATATTAAGTAATTTTGTAAACTTTGTTATGAACAAGAACTTTTCTGAGTAGATATTTGTGGGAAAGAGATTATTAAAGCAAGTAACCTGAAAGCTTATTGCTAATTGTTTAGCAATCAGTTTTGCAAACAAACAGTTAAGGTGCCCATACACGCATAAATATGGGCTAGATCGATGGCTGCATTGAGCCACATGAGCGCTCACAGCCATCTATCTGGTGCATATCTAATGCAGCCATATTTGTTTTCGAGCGGATTATCAGACATGACCACAAATCACATGCACCTCCAGCTCCTTCGATATACTTGGACGTCATCGCGATGAGCTCGAAGGCTGATCCATCTCATCCATCTCATCCTGATCCAATAGTTAAGGCCCCCCATACAACTTACAATCTTAGCATACAAATTCTGTACAATCAAGTTTTGTTCCACCATAACCATGTAATATAAAGTCCTTTCTAAACCTTCCAATCACTATGCATTCCATCAGGGAGGACTCTGCACTACATAGTTGTTGGTAGATCTGAAGGTAATTGTATGGAGTGATCTAAAGGTGTATGGGAGGCTTAAGTCCAACTCACAATCTGTATCACTAACCTCCTCATATATTGCAGAATTTAGAGATGAATAAGGAAGGAACAGGACCATAGTAGCAGACCACCACCTCATCCCTTCAATTGACATTCATGAGTCTTGAACTATGAGGATGCTCCTATAAGACACAGACAGCCTAAAAGTTTTTTCCCTTCTTGTGAAGGTAAAGTAAAGTTTTAAAAGCAAAATGGATAAGCATCTGGGCTATATCACTGGCTTACTGAAGGAGTATGAAGATCATAGCTAGGTACGCTGGACATCTACAGGACCCTAGGCTAGCATGTATAGTTGTCTCTTGGGTCTTCTTCATGACCATACATGTTCTATCCATCCATTATTCTATCTACAAAAGCATTTTGGCTGGAGCTGAGTTTTAAGAGACGAAACGTTCATTTGTGACAGAAGGTACAAAGATAGACCATGACCTAAGCATGGAAAATTGTATGTCTGGTAGAATAAAATTAAATATCAATACTGCTAAACCCAATTCAGGTTAATAAAAACGTCTGGCAGCAGCTTCCACGTCTCTTTTTTTTTTTTACAAAAAGGAAAGCATTATTGACAAACATGACTCATTTTTCTGTTCGCTTACAGATTGCAGTCCTGGATTATTTCATTTTGACAGTTAAATTATTATGAATGAAGCTTCAAAAAAACTTGATTTTGCGCACAAATAACTCTGAAAATAGCAGAAAGAGAGATGAACAATACAAAATGTTGGGTAATAGAAATCAATTATAGAAAATATCTATATAAAAAAGTATACTGTATATAGTGTAGAGGATCCCAAGGGTGAGTAATGGACGGATGATCTTTCTTTGTTATGGGTTGTGGTCCCAGGCATATTGTGGGTAAAGCAAGCCATACACGTGTCGGATTCCATGGCCAATTGATCACTCACCCGATCGATTCCGGCGATTCTGCCGGGAATCGCAGGTGTGATCAATCGGGCAATTAAGGGTATCCATCGCTGCATACCACCTTGTCCAACGGATTCCGGGACGATTCCGTGTCCGATTGTCCACCTCACAACATGTTGGTTCTCTGTCGGATCCGATTCTGGGCCCCTGAACGATCGGACCTGATCGATTGGACAAGGTGGGCTGCATGCGATTCCGGCACGATCGTTTGGAATCGATCGTGCCGGAATCCGGTGGGAATCCGACACGTGTATGGGGGCCTTAAGGAGTTCAGAGATAGGAGCAACCATTTGAGTGCATGTGTTGGTTTCTTTGGGGATGTTGGCATTCATTTTATAAGTCTTTAGATACCCCCGATATAAATTTTAGGAGCAACCATTTGTTAAGTTTTTGTTACAGGGTCCTAGACTCTGCAATGGGAGAGAAGGAACTGGGCGGGCCTTCCCATTCCTCCCAGGTACTCTTCCGGGATTTATTGGCCTTCAGCCAGAGAGGAGCCAGAGAGAGGTTGGACCCTAGGAACTGTAGAACTGAAGCCAGGTTACTAACCTATGTGTAGTTCATCTCTGTGCTTGTATAAGTTCACATTCTAAAGTTCAGGAGGGCTCATGGACTTTTTGAGGAACCCACTGGCAAAGCTAATCCAATTGATGAGCTAAAGAATTAAAAGCAGTGGATGTTTTTTTGCATTGATTGCATTACCTTTATATAAAACACCCCCTCAGATGGAAAGTTTTGGGAATTAAATGATGCCGATCACACTCGGGCTAGTGACACCACTGGTTAGTAACTCTTCAGCAGGTGCACAAGATACATTGAATAGAAGCACCTAACAATCAAAAGACTGAAGTGTTGACCACAAACACTATAGTACCAAGCTTTGCTTATACTGTTCATTTCATTTTGGCCAACTCTTATCTTTTAGGAAGAATACAAACGCGCCCCAGGAAGAAAGCCCTAATTCACTGGTTCCCAAACCTTCCCTGCTGGACCTCCCTTTCTAGATAGGAACATTATTGAGCCCAGACCCTCCCACCTTCCATTCAAAGTACAAAGTTTCAGGTTGAGGGCTCTTTTGCACTAGCCATATTTGCATTGCAGTATTGTGTACTATTATTAGTGTGAAATGTCCTTCAACTTTATTTGGATTTAACACTAATCATACAAAAACATGCATTATTCACATAGACATTACACACACATTACCCTCATGTAATGTGAATGATATGAATTGTTCAACACACAGATACACACACACAGAGAAAAACAGAGACACATGCACTCTACTTACTGTCTGGAACTAGTTCCTCCATGGTTTGCTTTCTGCTTGTCCCTACCTCAGTCCCCTGGAATACCTCCACACCCTAGTTTGGGAACCGCTGCCCTAATTATTCACACATGAACATATCTGGGTTGCTGGTGAACATCCCTGCTATCGGCCCATACTAATTACCTTTGAGAGTGTAAAGTTACCAATGGGTAAAGGCCCCCATACACGGGTCGGATTCCGGCCCTATTCCGGGCGCGTGCACGCAAAACGATCGTGCCGGAATCGTGTGCAGCCCACCTTGTCCGATCGATCACGTCCGATTGATCAGGGGCTCAGAATCGGATCCGACAGAGAACCAACATGTTGGTCTTTTTGATCCGATTCTGCACACATCAGGGGGAGTTGCCATTTGTGAGGTGGAGTCGGAGATGGAATCGGACACGGAATCGTCCCGGAATCCGTTGGACAAGGTGGTATGCAGCGATCGGATTCTCTTAATTGGCCGATTGATCACACCTGCGATTCCCGCCGGAATCGATCGGATAGGTGATCGAGCGGCCATGGAATCCGACTGTGTATGGCTGGCTTAAGAGTTACAAGGGGCTTCAACGCTCTAATCATTCTGATTCTGATCAGATTTCTTCCCCTAGTCAAAAATTACTGTAGACCTCAGTTACCAAACTAGATTAGCCAAGACAAGCAAAAGTTATTGTATGACCTTTAGCTGAGGGCCTAAAGTGATCCTTCACTTGTTTCCACTTGTCTGAGCCCACTCCATGTAAAAGCTTACTAGTGTTGACTGACATAGTGTAGAAAGACACGCATGAATAAAGCCGCATCCTATAATACAGCATATTTTCATCCATATGGGTGTTTTACTAAAAATAAGCATTCCTCTAATTCATTCTTTTCTATTAAAACTGTCAGTTTGAAATAAAAATATAAAGAGGCAGCGAGAGTGTACATTCTAGAAATAGAGATCAGCATGTTCTCTCTCCGTTACAACTGCAGCAGAATAATGATTGACAGCTGTAGCAGCAAACAGCAGAACTATTCACAATTAACTATTTACAGTCTCCTGCACCCAGAAAGCAAAAAGAGAAAAAGAACACATTCTGAACAAAATGTTCCAATTTTGAAGTTATAGTATTGACAAATTACATATACTTTATATACTTAAAACAAATGAGAGTCTAGATTACAAAGAGGCAGATCCGAATGTAAGCCACACTTTATTTAAACTGAAATGGATAACCGTATTTTAAGGGTTCATTAGATGCTTTGTAGGATGCACCCTATACAGAGTGTCCAATATCCAAAAAAACGTCAGCTTTTTCACACAACTTTTTCTCACCCTTTGCTCCGACCAGCAGAGCAGGAGTTAAGGAGGCAGGGAAGCTGTCAAAGACAGTCCCCGTGGCATAATTTCTGTATGTGAGCTGGGTAGCCCAACTTATATACAGTCTGCCAGTGTATGTGAGTTGGGCTCAAGCTGGCCAGTTCAGAGAGCCACCATCTGGCTCTGCTATTACATTATTATGTCCGGCTGACAATGCAGTACAAATGGAAGATCCACTCCACAGCTCATGCACCTCCCCGGCCAAGCTCATTGCTTTGCTGGGCCGGCGCAAAGACCATCCACGGCCATTCAGTCCCTAGCTCCATAAGACGCACAATCCCCCCCCCCCCCCCCCCCCCCCCCGATTTTGGTGGAGGCAGTGTGTCTTATGGTTCAAAAAATATGGTAATTTTAGTATTTCTATGACACTCTTCACTCCCATTGTTCCTACTGAACACTGAGTGTGACTCTAACCAAGGAGAGACCACCCTGCTGGTGTCCCTAAAGCACCTTAACAAGGAAGTGACATCATCCTGGTATCCATGTGGCTGATGCTACCCTTGTAGGAGCTCACTACTCATTGCTAAGCCTGCTTTGTAACTCCCTAATGCTGGCCATACACATGCCGATAAACGGCCGGATTTTAATCTGACCGACGGGCGTGCGCGCTCTCGCCGTCTGTCAGGTTAAAATCCGGCCGTTTATCGGCATGTCCCCACATGGGGCGACAGATCCCTGTCGCCCCACTTCTCGGCTGGCCAGAGATCCGACATGTCGGAAAATCTGAGCCGATGGGAGCCGATGCCATAAGCTACAATGAAGCGGCTGCTTCATTGTAGCTTATGGCCGGCACACAAAGGGTGCCCAGCCGACTGAAGGGGCCCCAGAATGCAATGGGATTGTAAACGTGATGACGTCATCACGTTTACAATCCCGGAAGAAATCGGGGCAGATGTCGGCGATGGTCGCCGCGTGTATGCCTGGCATTATTGTGAGTACTTTATCTTTTCCTTTATCATTAACAGAACGTAGCTTTGTTGCACTAGGTTCTGCACCTTGTTTCCTTGTTCCTATCTATCTGTATACACACCTAGATTTGATTGGATGAGAATTCAAGGAAAGTAACATGTATAATTAAAATGATGTATTACCTAGGGGGATGGATTAGAAGTCTTAGGTTATGTCTCCAAAGTGTTGTTTGATCGAGACCCCCTGCACTAAGCACAGTGCTTGGCGGGGGTCCCGGTGGATCACATACACTTTACCTGCCCAGCGGATGCTCTGTTCTCACAACGCTGGGCCGATCCGCCAGTGCAGGGGTTAACATAGTGCAGTCTAAACAGCCGGCAAGTAAAGTGTATGTGATCTGACCCCCGCCAAGAACTGTGCTTAACGTAGGGGTCCCGTTGGATCACAAAACGCTGTGGAGACATAACCTTATTTAAAAGGGCCTGTTTGACAAATAGTGATGGCCAAAAAGTTCACCCAAAGGACAGTTCGTGGCGAACATAGCATGTTCGCAGTTCGCAATGCCGGCGAACATTATGGGTGTTCTATACCTTAACATGGAGAGAAAATGCGACCCCTCACCCTATAGTCAGGTGGGAAATTTTTCACTCCTGGAGGAAAGCCACTTTATAAAAGAAGCAGCCCAGCGGTCATTTTACAATTATCTTGTGTCTGCAGTACTAGATAGATAGGAAGAGCTGCTGCTGATTGAGGGATATCTTAGCTACTTTGCTATCCATCCAGTGGTCTGTAGCTCTAGCTAAGGTATTCTGTTACATGTAGTTCATCATTACAGTGCCACAAAAGTCCTTTTCTAGGGGTGGTGTATGCTGTAATATGCATTGCAGTGATCTGTCTATATGTGATGCGCTGCAGAATGTACTGTCAGCTAGCTTTTGGCAAAATCTGTAATCCAGATGTGATTTCCGTCCATTAGACCTGAAGAAAACAGCACTTTAAAAAATACATATTTTGGGGGGGAAGTTTAGCCATTGATCCCCATTAGGTATGACACTGTCCAGGTGGTCGCACCCTTTTTTTATTGGTCTTTTGGCTACAAGTATGACCTAAAAGTTTCAGAAATTCGCCCTCCATTAAAGTCAATAGAGGTTTGCCATTCACAGCGGCGGGTTTTTGCAGGAGTTCGATTCACCTGTTCACGAACAGCTACAGCTGATGTTCGGCCATCACTATTGACAAACACCAACTTATAATAACTATTCATGTGAATAACACAGAATAATATCATGTTTTGGGAGACAGGGGTGGGAATACAGCAAGAGTTTAGGGAGGGACTGGGAGGTACCGCACTTTTAATTTTATTAGTCAAGCTTGTGCTTGACCTCCATCTGCTCTCATGCTGCCCACCAATGTGCAGTGTGTCCACCTGCTATGACACCCATTGACATTGAGCTCCATCCCTTCTAGATTAGCATGGAGTTAAGAATCGCTGCCCTGCTGCCAATCATTAAGGCTCTACCTGCTCTAATGCTGCCTACCAATGTGCAGTGTGTCCACCTGCTATGACACCCATTGCCATTGAGCCCTATCCCTTCTAGATTAGCATGGAGTTAGGGACCGCTGTCCTGCTGCCAGTCATTGAGGCTCCTGGTGCATGGTAGATGGGCCAGGGCCAAAGCACCAGGAGCCTCAGTGACATAAGTATAAGCCATATGTTATTGAGTATAAATCAAATTCAACTTATACTTAAGTCCTAATAGTCCTTTGTAGTTGTTAGTATTGTGGAGTGATTCATTTTTAAATTTCAGAATAACTGAAATCATCCAAGTCACCTCTGCATGCAGCTTAGCTCCTCCCTTCTAAACTTTTGCATCAGAAAGTAAAAGACTACAGGGCTACTGAATCACAACTTGAAGAACAACTTGAGCGCATTTGATCTGAACCCGCACAATGAATTACTCCACAAGACCTCTGACAGTATTTAGTTTTTGAGAAGCTCCTTTTCTAGTTTTAATATGTTAATACGCCTGAAGCTTGGTCACGGGTCCACTTTCAAGAGCGATTTATTCCAGCGATTGTGTCAGCACTTTTTAGGAAATAAAGTATTTCTTAGTGCATGTAAAAGTCGGTTTTGCCTCTTACTGTAATAATCTGTTTTGGGGAAATTATTCCTTAGCTGAACATAATAAAGAACTGCTACTTTTACAGGAATAGCGCACTTGCAGAAAAAGCTGTGTTTGGTCCCTAGGGTGCCTTTGTATTTTTTTTGCTCTAACATTTTCCGAATGTATATCTATTCCGGTTAAAACTTCCATCATATATATTTCCATTTCTAGTGTAACCGTAGGCGTTTTTGCATACATTTAGTGTGACCTTAAGATCCTGCAGCATCTAAATAGCTTTCTCTTCCATTTTCAGCCTTCAACGTGCCATCCGACACACTGATTTCACTTGACATCACTCCTACTGAATTCAAAGTGTTGTTCGATATTTATGAATATAATCAAAGCCAAGTATCTCAGCTGGACAGTCTAGTTTCATCTGAGTTAGTAGTCTGATCTTCTGGAAAAAACAACAATACATGCTTGTGCACAGGTTTTCACCTAAAGCAAAGCATGGTTTCAGGTTGAAGGCTCTTGGGGATAAATGCTCAAAGTGACTGAGGAAGGTTGTCTATCAAATCTTGGATATGGACAGTCAGCAATGATTGCTCTAGGGACCAAAAATATTTGGCCAGTGAGAATCAAGACCTAATTGTACAGCGCCTTTTTTTTATGTTGCAGCCTTATTTAAAAATTGATTCAATAGCTTATTTTCCTCCAAATTCTTTAAAGCGCACCTAAACTCAAAAAAAAAAACACCAAAAAAAATGTAATTACATTTTAACTTACCTCTAAATTGTCCCAATAGCTCAAAGTTGCTTAAAAACCAAAAAAAATTATTTTTACCTATCCTGCTGCAGTCTGTGGGAGCCGCCATTTTACATTCAGTGTAAGCTTCCATTCATGAATTAGTTAAGGCTGCAATAGCGCCGGCGGCCACCAGGGGCCGCCAGATACAATGTCTGTCAATGGACACAAAATGAAAGCAGGAAAAAAAAAATCATGAACAGCTGCAGAAGCCGTGAGGATCTCAGTGCCGTGTCCCTGTGAGATTGATCAACAATCCTTCTCACAAGTAAGGATTTTTCATATTTTATTTACATATTGCTCCAATAATGTGGGGTTGGCTAGCTAGGGGAAAAAGTTTGTCTGGTGAGTTTAGGTGCTTTTTAACTTAAGATATTGGCAAATGTATTCAAAGTAAATTGAGAAAGCACATGCACATAAGTTTTTGATTTTGAGCTAAGAATTGAGCTCATGTGCATCCTGTTTACTCTGATCATCCTTGAGATGTCATGACATGAAGGTAAAACTTTTTGGTTTAAATGCCAATCGTCACGTTTGGAGGAAACCAGGGAATGTTCATCACCAGGCCAATACTATCCCTACAGTGAAGCATGGTGGTGGTGGAATCATGCTGTGGGGATATTTTTTTTTAAGTGGCAGGAACTGGGAGACCAGTCAGGAAAAAGAGAGCGATGTCAGCAGTGATGTACAGAGACATCCTGGATGAAAATCTACTCCAGAACGCTCATGAACTCAGACTAGGGTGATGGTTCATCTTTCAGCAGGATACCGACCCTAAGCACAAAGGAGTGTTTTCAGTTAATGTCCTTGAGTGGCCCAGCCAGAGATTTAATTGTTATTAACCATCTCTGGAGAGATTTTAAAATGGCTGCACCAACCTGATAGAGCTTGAGGTGCTGCAAAGAGGAATAGGCAAAACTGGCCTAGGATAGTTGTGCCAAGCTTGTGGCACTATATTCAAAAAGACTTGAGGCTGTAATCGCTGCCAAAGCTGCATCAACAATATATTGAGCAAAGGCTGTGAGCACTTATGTACATGTCATGTACATGCCTCAGTTTTTTTTATTTTTAATACATTTGCTAAAACCTCAAGTACACCTTTTTTCCCATTGTCATTATGCGGTGTTGTGTGTAGAATTCTGAGGGGAAATTAATTTTGGAATAAGGCTGTAACATAACAAACTGTTAGTGATGCTCTAAAAATACTTTCCATGTTGCATTATTTCTACATGCTGGCTCTACATCTTTTTTGGAAGTCTCCTGCCCAGAACCTTGATGTCTCCACCCATCTTTGACCGCTCTTCAAGCTACAGGTTTCTGATTATGATTCTTTCCTTGTACATCAAGGTGTTTACCTTGAACCAGAAGTACACCCAACTGCCTTTAACTATGCCCAACATCTTTAGTTGGGTATTAAAATGAGAAATGACTGATGCTCTATACATAAAATCTGCCAATGAATCTCATTAACAGCAAACCATACAATTCAGTGGTTCAAACTGTACATACCTAGTGCCAGAAAACTGATTCATTTATGTTTCTCCGTTCTTTCAAAATATTTATTACACATAATAAATTGTAAAGAGTACAAATCACTGAAAAAGATGAGATTGCATCAGTAAATTAATTGTTGAATTTAATTAAATATACTAATGTGGCTGTTTTTTTTTCATTTTAATAAGCTGATGATTAGATCAAACAAAACACTCATTTAGGACTCTGACCACATCTGAGGTGTTGAATTACAATGATTATGAAGACTTTAGTAATTACAATTAAATATACACATATCTAAAACACAAAAATGTTCTAAGCAATGGTGAAGCCTTGGCTACCATAAAGATCCAACATATAGCAGTAGGAGTGGCCACCTTTAAGCTAGCCATACACGTGTCGGATTCCATGGCCAATTGATCACTCACCCGATCGATTCCGGCGATTCTGTCGGGAATCGCAGGTGTGATCAATCGGCCAATTAAGAGTATCCATCACTGCATGCCACCTTGTCCAACGGATTCCGGGACGATTCCGTGTCCGATTGTCCACCTCACAAATGGCAACTCCCCCTGATCTGGGCAGAATCAATCTGATGGAACCAACATGTTGGTTCTCTGTCGGATCCGATTCTGGGCCCCTGAACGATCGGACCTGATCGATTGGACAAGGAGGGCTGCATGCGATTCCGGCACGATCGTTTGGCGTGCACGCGCCCGGAATCGATCGTGCCGGAATCCGGTGGGAATCCGACACGTGTATGGGGGCCTTTAGACATCTAGATTTTCCAGTAACAACTGCGTAATGCTTTTGAATGGAAGATTCTCTTTCAGGGCCCATTATTTAGATATCGGCATTCCATTATTTTGTGTTGGGTTTCAGACTCAATCTGGTCATACACCTTTATATCTACCAACAACTAGTATAGGGTCCTTTGTGATTGAACACAGGTAGACTTGATGGTTTAGAAAGTCCCTCATATTACATGGTTTTGGTAAAACAAAAGGAGATCTAACAGATAAATCTAAAGGTGTATGGGGACCATTATGAGCAGTTTACTAAGGGCTAGACAACACACCACAACTCAGCCCAAAACAAACATGGCTTTACTTTCAAACGCCAAGCATCAAACCCGTTAAACTGTGTATCGAGAAGCATTAAATGTGGTTGAGTTTCCTGAGCATGTGAAATAGAAATTTAAGGAGCCATTATAGCATCTCATATAAGTACCCTATTTTCCACTTTATAAGACATACACTGCCTGTCCAAAAAAAAAACGCCACAAAAAAAGGCACACACTATTATTTCGTTGGACCACCATTAGCTTTGATTACACACATTTGCTGTGGAATAATTTTTATAAGCTTCTGCAATGTCACAAGATTTATTTCCATTCAATAGTTCACCAAGATCTTGCATTGATGATGGTAGAGTCTGACCGCTGCACAAAGCCTTCTCCAGGACATTCTAAAGGTTAAAAATGAGGTTAAGGTCTGGATGTGTGACAATGATGTCTCATCTTGGAATATGCCCATGCCATCAGGGAAGAAATGGAATAACCTGGTCATTCAGTATAAACAGGTCAGCTGACCTCATTCTTGGAGCACATACTGTTGCTAAACCTACACCTGACCAACTGCAGCAACCTCAGATTTATCTAATAGAAGGCTCGTACCTATTTACTTAGTTACATCCAGGTTGCGACTTTTTTTTGGACAGGCAGTGAACTTTCCCTACCAAATTCGGAGGGGGGGGGGGGGCTCTGTGTCCCATTGAGTGAATTTACATGTTCAAACAGAGGAGAAGAGACCCATTCTGGGCTCTCAACATGGCACTACTGGGAGCCAAAGAAACATAAGAAAATCCGGCACATTCAATATGTTCACTGCACTTGCAATTTCATGTGTTTATACCTATTTGCACTAGTGAGAGAGAGACAATATAGAGTATTTACATAAGTCTTTGTACCTTAATTTTCTTTCCAAAATCATGGGTTTGTATTATGGACTGGCTAAGAAAGATAATGGGTAGTTGCACACAACCTTCAGCAGTGATTACACAGCTACAGTGATATCAGTGGCCAGAAAGGCCCTCAGTTGGTGTATGGGGCCTGAGCAAGGATCACAGAGTAAAAAGGAGTCAGTATGAGGGATGGGTGTTAAAATTGTGTGTAGGTGTGCAGCTCTCAAAAAAAAAGGAGGAGTGTGGCCCCCTGTAAAGGCCCCCATACACTGCACGGATTCCCTGGCTGATCGATTCAGTACCGATGGATTCCGGCGATTCCGCCGGCATCCACAGGTGTGAACGATCAGCCAATTAGGGAATCCGATCGTGGCAGCCCACCTTGCACGGCCGGATCCGTGTCCGATGGATCGGCTCCCTGACCGCAACGCCCCCTGATCAGAGCAGAATCGGACCCGAAAAGACCAACAGGTTGGTTCTTCCTCGGATCCGATTCTGTGCCCCCGATCCATTGGATGCGGTCGGACGGGCAAGGTGGACTGCAGAGGATTCCGGCACGATGGATCCGCGTGCACGCGCCCGGAATCCATCGCGCCGGAATCCGGCACGAATCCGTGCTGTGTATGGCAGCCTTAACAGACAAATAAGAACAAGGACAGAGGCGCACAACCATTATTTAACCATTTGTTGTACTAGGTTGTGCGCCTCTGTCCTTGTGCTTATTTGTATTATGGACTGGCACATCTTATAGTATATCGCATATGGTACATGGATCCTAAATTATATTTGGTTGTATCAATATAATCTGTTAAAGCCTTACAGGGGACTTATGTACAGGTGTCCCATAAGCATTTTTAAGCATTTAACATCTACGACATAGTCTTTTCAATAGTTAATTGGTCTTGTATAACATATTCCGGCCCTCGGTGGAATAGCAGAAGCTCCAGTGTGGGTGTTAGCTGAAATTGGAGAATTTCTATTCCCGAACTCTCATGGGAGCGCCATCCGGTAATGTAAACCGGCGAACATTTTGGGTGTTCTACCCGCCCCCTATACCTTAACATGGAGACAAAGTGCAGCCCAGTGGCCATTTTACATTTATCCTGTGTCTCCAGCACTAGATAGATAGGGAGAGCTGCTGCTGATTGAAGGATGGCTGATCTACTTTACTTTTACACTCCATCCAGTCATCTGTAACTATAGGTAAGGTATTCTGTTACATGTAGTTCATCATTACTGAGCCACAAAAGTCCTAATATGGGGGTGGGGTATGCTGTATTATGCATTGCAGAGAGAGCTGACTACATGCAATGCACTGCAGAAGGTACTGTCCGGTAACTTGTGGTAAAACCAGTAATCTAGATGTGATTTCCGGCCATTACACCTGAAGAAAACAGCATTTAAAAAAATCCGTATTTTGGGGGAGAAGTTTAGTCATTGATTCCCATTTGGCATGACACTGTCCAGGTGGTTGCACCTTTTGACTTTTTTTTATTGATATTTTGGCTACAAATATGACCTAAAGGTTTGAGAAGTTCACCCTACATTAAAGTCAACGGAGGTTCACAGTTCGCATGTTCGCGGCGGGTATTTGCAGAAGTTGAATTTGGCTGTTTGCAGCTGATGTTCGGCCATCACTATATATCAGTGGAACCCTGAGCGATACAACTCACATGATGAGCAAGAGTATAAGTTGATGAGCTTTGGACAAAATGATACCATTGCTGCATCGATTTGAGATGCTTCTGGGATCATTCAGAATTCATTGACAAGTGCATCTGATGTACAGCTGACTTCCTTCTGACCTTCTTCAATCAGGTTTTGCAGTCCAATAGACATGTACGGAAATTCTAAATCCATTAGATGTGAACAAAAGCTCATTGACATATGCCTGAAGGCTGGTAGGCCGAAGCAAAGTAGAAAGATAAATAAATATTTAAATAAACATGACTTTGTTTTGAAATAACTGACTTAAGAACCCAGTCAGTCTTCACTCTATCAATAAAAAAGACTTTATACCATTGAAGACAGTCAATGGTTATCTTACTGGAATCTAACTCTGAATGTTGGAATTTCTTCACTTCTACTCTTAGCGATAGTGGTTACCAGGACACATATTGGGGATAATAAACATATGAATATGATTGAATAAATATAACAATGGGCCAAATGGCAGTGAGTTCAAAACTATCTCCAAGTCAATAAGAAATATTAAAAGGTGTCTGATGTCTGATTTAGAGCTCTGTCAGGAACACTCCACCCTCCTCTCTTCTGGAGAGCCATCCTTTAGCCCCTCAGCCTGAAATCTGCCATGCCTCTATACGTGGCCAAAAAATTTAGACCACGGTTTCAGCCTACTAACGCCGATTCACGCCCGAAAGGGGACCTACTGCCCATCCGCTATTCGTAAACGCCGGGTAATGCTCACAGAGCCTGTCAGAACGCCAAAAATTATTAAAAGGATTAGAAACAGTAAATTGTTTATTGATAATATATTCAATGACATTTTTTTCAAGGATAATAAAAAATATTACCGATTAGAGTCCATCCAGTACAAGTAACCAGTGATCATTCAGAGTCCAGCCAGTACAACCAAACAGAGTCCAACCAGTACAACCATCAATGTATGTGGAATTCATCTCTTTGGTGCCAGCTCACCATCTTGAGGCAAGACAACAAGATGGATGTGAAACGGCCCAACTAGGTGGACCATCCACTCACTCCTGGTGAATCATTCACTCACTCCAGCTCACCCAACCAGGTGGATCATCCACTCACTCCTGGAACGAACTGTAAAGGATAATCTAGGATGACTGGATTCAAGATATGTTCACAATGAAACATGGAACAGGGAAACAGCCCCTGAAGAAGTCTGCAGGTACTTACCTACACCCCCTTGTTTTTAGAAATCAGCTCTTACAGGGTATTGTAGATTGGAAGGGGATCCATGCCTTTAGGGAATACATTTTTAGTAACCTGGAATGTCTGGATAAGTGATCTAGTCACTCTACATGTTCATATGTAGTTGGCATGACCTTTAACAATTTTAAATTGATGCTTTATTTCTCTGTTACTGTTTTTTTGTGGGATGTGGACCTAAAAATCCCTAATAGGGCTCAGCCTCAGCTTTGTGCATAGTATACTGCAGAGGTCAACTCCTCCATTGTTTTTTGTTGTTAACTTAAGGCTCATGGGTGGCATATGGGGTTGTTGCCAAAACAAAGGATTAGGTGAAATATATAATTTATAAAAATTCAGAAGATTAATTTGCCATCAAACCCATAAAGATTCCCTTCTCTTCTCCTGCCTGATTTGTGCCGCGACTGGAGAAGTATAATGTACAGAATTAGCAACATGTATTACACATGAGTGACCATTTTTTGTAAATGAAGCGAGCTAATGCGCAGAACAGACCTCAACTAAGAAAGAATTCGTATTAAAATTAAGATGAACGTAAAACCTTGCCTACAAAATACGTTCTTTGTCCTATTTTCTGACAATGAACATGAAATAACATGAAATCACTGCTATTCCCATAATGTTAGTAGCATCTCAGGCATTTCATCTATATTCAGCTCATTGTAGCTTATATAGTGCAGTCAATTGGTATTATTATATCCATGTAAAGTAAGATTTGTTCTGAGTGAGTCACTAGACACATTGTTACTTTCACAGAGATGGAGAATGTCTGAAGGCCTCCAATTTAGCAATATGAGCATGTGAAAAAAAAAAAATAAGAGCAAGAAAAGCACTTCTTTCTGTACATTTGCTCATGTAATGAGCGATCTCTAATGTAACCTCATCATGAATGTACAGATATAGAGATGTACTTTTAGGTAAAGACTGTCACTATTACATATATTGCTCACAATTCCTTCTGCTGTAAGTATATTTTTATTCAAATAATCTCAAGCAGTAGACGCTCAAGAAAATTTACCAGAATTAGGTTTATGGTGTACATCCACGATACTTCATTGTGATTTGATTCTAGCACTAAGGTTACGGTACAAGGTTTAATGCAGTTTTGTTTTATGGATTTAATTAAATTAAGTTTCCTTACAGAACATTTTATACCTGGTATTTGAGATGAAAGATTGCTGTTGAAATTGAATAAACTTTGGCAGATATTCGAGGTTGGTGTTAGGTGTTGGATCTACAGTAGGTGCAGGTAAAGTTGATTTAATATTTCATTTATTGTTTTCTACCAACACCATTTGACAAATCCCTATTGCATATGTGATATCCAGCTCCAGCCTTCCCTCCCTTCTACCCTTCCCCCCTCATCTTCCCCATTCCCTTCTGTTCCTGATTTTCCCAATGTCTCAGTTGGTTTTGTTTAACCCCCTTCCAGCTTTTGTGTTTTTGTTTTCTTTTCTTGTATTTATTTATTTATTTTATAAGTGTGTAATATGGGTAGCCTAGCCTGTAAGCATATTGTATATAAACATATAACCATGATGTGACTTACACATATATACTTATTCAATGCTTAACTTGTTCATGCATAATGTTTTTTGCGCTGTGTTGTTTGGTTGTTAAAATGTTAAAAGTTAAATAATAAATCTATTGAATAAAAAAAAAAGGATTCCATTTAATGTTATAAAGTTGCACCAACACGTTATATTTTAGGGTATACCACTTACCTAGTGGTAGTGGGTATACATAGTTTGTGTACTACCTATGCCCTGTTCTACTCCCCATCCCCAGTTCTTTCCCCAGTATTTTTTTTTTTATTCTGTCCCCTGTTATAATGTAAGCTACATTGCGACTTGGTAGCACCATATCCTTTAAGCCCCTCACCCAGGTTAGCCACATTTCAGGAATTTTTAGCTGAGGATGATATATTATTATTATATAGGTATAATTATTATTATTATTATTATCATCATCATTTATTAGAGATACAACACAGGATAACACACACAGGTAGAGGTTATGACACAGGAGGAGTAGAGGACCCTGGGCGATCAGCCTTACAATCTAATAGTTATGGTCTGGGTCAACTTTCATTTGCTGAGGGTTTTTACATGTTATAAGCTCCCTATGGTTCTCCAGAGAAAGCAGATGGAGATGACAAAAAAATATATAATACAGTGACCCATTCTAAATCCTTAGGATTTATGAATAGTGATGATCACGAGTATTCGGATTTTTGGAAATTCGCGAAGATGGAGAATATATATATATATATGGTGAATATTTGCAATTCCGGATATTCGGTATTTTTTTTCCATTACACACACCTCTCAATGCAAGTGGACAAATGGGAAGGCTGCAACAAGAGCTTAGCAACACTCCCTGCGACCATCAACAGTTTTTAAATCCAATATTGGGGTGATGCGAATATTCGGAATATTGCGAAAATCGGCACTTTAGAAAATTCGCGAAAATCACTTAGATGGCGTCCAAAATTCGCATTTTTTTTCAACACGCCCCTCAATGCAAGTTAAACATATATTCGCGAATATGTAAAATTCGCGAAATTCGCATAAAACTGCCGATATTCGCAATAAGAAGAATATTGCCGAATGCGAATATTTTCTGAATGTTTTCCCAAAAATTTGCGACCTGCCGCGAATACGAATGTTGCCTATGCCGCTCATCACTATTTATGAATACAATTGTTTGTAGTAGGGATCATCTATTCAGACCTATGGAATGTTTTTTATACATTTTGTGATAATAATAGCATACCTGTCAACTTTAAAAAAACAGTGGGTAAATACAGGAAGTGAGGTCACTGACGTAATTTTTGGTATTCGCAGTGTAGTTCTTATGTGTTCCAAATGCCAGAAGTGTCATCTGGCTTAGGTATCGGTATTAGTTCTTGGATGAGTAACACCCTTTATCTGCTAATGTCCGATCTAACTTGTGCTGATAATGTGCGGGGTGGGACATTAGCAGGGAGAGTAATACCCTCTCCCTACTAAATTACCATGATTTAAAAAATCCGGCATTTGACCGAAAAAGCCACATAAAAAACTTGACCTTCCTGGCCAAAATGGTTGATAGGTATGTAATAGTCTATGAAAGTATATCTTGAATATATACAGCATATAGAAGGACAATAGCAGGTTATGGCTCACAGCCCTACATATGTTTGGTCTGTTCTTCAGTCAACACAACTCTAGTTATCTCGTACTCTTGTTTGTTACACATGGCTAGAAAAGCCTTATATCAACCAGAAAACCTCAGATTTCTACACAAAAGACCAGAAAAAGCCACTGTGCAAAGCCATGAGAAAGGGGGACTTCTGAGCTCCCCAAAACATGTTGGATATTCCTTATATGGTATTTACTCAGTAATTAAACTGTGAACTGCAGTTTAAAAACACAGTGGATTGGTGCCTTAGATTTTTGTATCTTCTTAACAATACACACAAAGAGTTCCAGCAAGGACCTTCAGACTAAAAGCCGGCTCTTCTTTAACATTTTGAAAGTTATTTCCAAGAACAGATGGACATATAGAGGTCTAGCGCTACGGGGTTTTGACCCTACCACCCAGCCTCAGCTTCTAGCCATTGTAGGTTGCTGTCAATCAGAGGCTGTAGTCAATACAAAGCTAGTTTGATTGGATCTGCATAAGGTATAATGTTCTCACCCTGGGGTGTCCAGAGCACCACAGTTGGTCTTCATCTGTTATTATCATTATTATAAAGATTTATATATTATAAATACATTTATGTGTAACATTCAGGTAAACTTTGGATATCCAGATGTCTCCTATCAGCATTTACCGCTATAGGAGAAGTCTGCACAGCTGTTATTTACAACAATCTATACCTTCAGCAGCAGATCCAAAGAAATCAATTGTGTTCCTACAAAATTAAAGGCATTCTTATTTCTCACTTTTATGGAAAGATCTTGTTAACTCTGAATACCAGCTGCTACTATGCCGTTTTAATTGCACCATAAGATGTGCCGAAAAAAACCATTACACTGGTGTTCTCCTAATCGTCATTGTTAACTGCTTCACGCCAAAGATTATTCTGCTGAGACAAAGCAGCATCACAGCTAGACAAGATTGCAGGGAATAGGAAACTTTCAATGTGTATTAACAGAAGGATTATGGACTGCATAGTGTGGGTTTCATTAAAAAGAAAAAATCTGAGCCCTTATAACCTTATATTATTGCCATGATTATATACCTTCAATGCTAATATAATTTCTTTATAGTTCATATAGTATTGTAAAAGTATTATGGAATAGCATAAAAACTGATGTGTGTATCTAAACATTGGTGGAAATCCAGTTAGACAATTTTGTAATGGTATACTGCGTATATGTTTACACCTTAAGGTGGCCATAGAAGCTCACGGCTTCGATCGATCTGCCACAAAATTGGCTGCAATTCGAAAGCTCAAACTTTTAATTCGTCCAGAAATCAGCCCAGAAATCAATCTAACAATCTTTGGACATGTCCGTAATTTTTGGACCAATCCAGCATCCCCACCAAAATTAAATGCCGGCACACAAAGGGTGCACGGCCGACATCATCACGCATGGTCAATCTGCCGAAAAATTGAAGAAGAAACGAGATGTCTATGACTGGTTTTAGATATATGTCTGACATTTTTGCAAACTATTGTATATTTAGGTAGTAAAATATCACCATGATTGGGTAGTACAGTGGCATCACCATGATGCCGGTACAGGAAGTTTGGGAGGCACTGGGGGACACCATTTTACTTACAAGCTTTCCAACCAGAGACATTTTTTGTATACAGGGGCTAAATGACTTGTAAGTTAGCAAAATCACTCCATTGAGGATCCACAGTGTGACAGTTCAAGAGCAGTCTTTGCCCCCTCCCCACATCTTGTGAATGGCACAGTCCAGAGTCTCAAATCCTATGCTTTTGCTGGTTCTTGCGGCACCTCCCATAGATCCATGGCTACATAAATTAGTGCCTCCTTGATATCACTTCAGTCACGACATCACATTAGAGGGAGATTAATGTTGGGTCTATGGCTGAGCAAAGTTGCATATAAATTAAACACGGTCTAATAGTAACTGTCTACTAAGTATATATACATATATATATATATATATATATATATATATATATAGCTTTACAAAATTTCCAGGCAATTTGACACCCATATTACTGACATATGGTACTATGAGGTGACACCATGGGTTTTCGGCACTGGGTGATACCAAACCTGAGGCCATTGGCTTTGTAGTAATAGTAAAGAGTAAGAAAGTTAACAAATATAATCAGGTTAGGTAATGATCCATTTGTCTAATGGTGCCAATGTAATTTTAAAGTATATTTTCTCTTCAAATATTTATATTACAAATTTATACATTAATGCAAGATGCAAAACAATACAATAAAAAAATTAAGTTGGGACGCGGTGTTGGGCTTCTTACGGCTCACCATCCACGTCAGCATTGGGAAGGACCCCTTGCTAATGCTTTTTAGCTATACAAACCGGCATGTCCCGAGAAGCGTCCATATTCACGCCGCATGGGTACATACGTGCCTGCTAGCTGCTAGGCGGGTAATACTGCATGAATGGATAGCTGATAAACCCCCGTCCATGACCCATTTCCATG
>CM070037.1:17881685-17897141 GCA_036250615.1 Ptychadena robeensis
AAAATTATAAACTCGGCTAGAGAGGGAATTGGTGTATGATCTACATTGCAGAACACGGTGTGTGCGGACCCATACAAATCTGTGTATACATTTATCCTTTACCATTGCAGCTGCGGTTTAGTGGTCGGGATGAACCCAATGCTTTATGTAAGCTATATAAAAATAATCTCATCTAGGGTGCTGGTAGAATTAAGTATAACGTTTTTTAGACTAGAGATGGCCAGGAGTACATCTTCTGCGGGGGAGTCATGTATGGGCACTTGTTAAATTTAATAAGCTGATTCATTTTAACTTATCTGATCTAAATAAATTCATCAGATTTTATTTGTATTTTCTGTGTGGGCTAAAACAAGACCAGCCAGTCAGGGAAGTTCAGATTATCAAGTTGGTCATGTGCTTCTCCATGAGTTCTTGAAGAACTCCTAGGCCAATGGTTCCCAAACTGGGGGGCAGGTGCAAAGGCATTCCAGGGGGGCATGGGCCCTCATTCTAAACCTGTATTTGAATAGGGAGGGGGGGCTTGATAATTTTCCTAAATCTGCACACAGCCGAATCTCCCATCTAAACTGTATTGGTCAGATTTGCAGAGCAATCCCCTCCAATCTCCCTCCCCGTGTATGAGGAAGATGAGATGCCATTAGGTGTGCTCTCTAGTGACACCATTTTTGTGGCTGAAATTGGGTACTGCGTGGGATTTTTTCACTCATTCACATTTTTTTCTGATTTCCTGCTCTAAAAACTCAGTGCATCATATAGTCAAGTGTGTCTTATAGTCCGAAAAATACGGTACTCATTATCTATGCAGATTTGTTTGGATCCTCTATTTGTTGTACAATGTTGGGCAATATGTTGCTTCTTTATGGATAACCATGAAGGTTATGGTGAGAAGGGATTCAAGGAATCGAAAAACCCTCAACTCGAGCAGTGCATAGCACAACAAAGCCTTACTGCCAATAAAGGAGCTTAGCTCAGAGAAAAATAAAGATGGAAACCTGAATTGGGACCATAAACAGAGACAATCAGAGAGAAGTCAGGGGGCAGAAATAAGTTCTGAATTGCTTAGTACCACAGCTGCCCATAACTACTCCTTCTCATATCCAACACTCCCTCATTTAGCTTGAACTTTTAAAATTTCAGTAACGAAAGAAATACACTTATCCAGTTATCTACAGCCACATTCTTACTGCTATCTTCAATGTACTTCTTACATATTAGCTAAAACTGGACTTAATTCAAAGAAGTTTCTGTGAAAGATTGAAACACGACTGGTACTTTCATGATATGTTATTATTTTTTTCAAAGCTTGACTGACTATTTTCTTTAGTTTGCTAAGGGAATTTAATTAGGAACAAGATATTGTGCTTACATACTGTGCTACTGGTACCAAATGAGAGTGTTACAACCTAATGAACTGATTCTTGGAAGATTATATGTTGAGGAAAGTTTAATAACTCAAGTTAAAGTTTGTTCAAGAAGAGCCAGCAGGCGCTGCAAAGGCTTAGGAAGCATATAACACATTAAAGTTCACATTTTGTTATTTAAAGGAGACAAATGGTCTAGCTATCAAGTTGATTCTCTGACTTTTTTATATTTAAAGTATGTGACCTGTAACAAGTAAATAGCTAATAATATAGTTAAATCTGAATTTTGTTTTATTTCCATAAGAAATGTGGTAATAAGGTGTGATATATGCCAAGAATGTTGACTACTTATAGCAAAGGGCCATCAGAAATTGTGGCCCCATGCTAGGTAATTTAGTGGTAATTTAGTGGGGCCCCCTAGCCCTACCCCGCATCCTGTCTGAGGTCTCTGCAGGATGCATACCTGCTCTGTAGCAGTGGGGAATAAAGCAGGGTACACATGGCTTGATACAGGAGCTGTTCAAGGTTGCAGCAGCGTGATGAGATAATCGCACTGCTACCCGGCTCCAGCTCAGCTACTGCTTTGCATCAAGACCCCCCAGACCCCATTTTTACGGTCATGTCTGATATCCCTGTTTTTGGGATTGATTGGTCCTGTTTGAAAACAGGGATAGACACATTAGATATGGAACAGATAGATGGCCGTGAGCGCGCATGATGTTTGAAGTGGTCTGGCTAATATCTATACGTGTGTTCCCTGCTTCAGATGTTGGCAGCATGTCCTGACAGCAGCATGGACTACTTGCTTTTCCTGGAGTTAAAACAGTTTAATAACGTTTTAACTTCAGGTAAAGCAAGTAGTGTCTTTGTGCAAAATATACAGTTAGGTCCATAAATATTTGGATAGAGACAACTTCTAAATGAAACAATATGAAGTTGAACTGAAGACTTTTAGCTTTAATTCAGTTGATTGAAAAAAAAAGTTTACAGAGAAATGTGAGGAACACTGTTTTCTTACACAATTACTTTGCTTCAGGGGCTCAAAAGTAATTGGAAAATTAAAAAACTGAAAATAAAATGTTTATTTCTAATACTTGGATGAAAACCCTTTGCTAGAAATAACAGCCTGAAATCTAGAACTCATGGACATCACCAGATTCTGGGTATCCTCCCTTTTAATGTTTAGCCAGTAGTGTTGAGCTCGAATATTCAATTTTCGAATATTTAGCTCGAATATCGCTATTTCGCGAATATTCGCGAATATATCATCGGATATCCGACGCGATCGAGATTTTTCGCGATTTATTGCGCTTTTATAATCGCAATCCATTGCAATGAATGGGATCGCGATTATATAATCGCAATGCGATTTTTTTAAACGGAAATGACGGATATTCTCCCAGTCGAATATCCGACCTCCATTGACTTGCATGCATTGCGCATATTGGATCGCAATTGCGCTTTCTCGGATAATCGCAATTTCGGATTCCGCCATTCTCTATTGACTTCAATGTATTGCGCATATTTGGTCGCATTGCGCTTTCTCGGATAATCGCAATTTCGGATTCCACCATTCTCCATTGACTTGCATGCAGTGCGCATATTGGATCGCAATTGCGATGTTTAGATCACAATTCATGTCGTAAGTGCGGATATTCGAGATTACGAATATGGAATCGAATATTATGGCAGATATTCGCGAAATTACGCGAATTCGAATATTGCCTAGTTGCTCATCACTATTAGCCAGGTCTTTACAGCTGCAATTTTCAGTTGCTGAGTGTTTGTGGACCTTTCTGTCTGACGTTTATTCTTCAACAAGTGAAGTGCGGCTCAATCAGGTGACTGACTTGTTGATTCAAAATTGTGGTAATGTACAGAAACAACATTAGAAAAAAAAGTTGCCTCTGTTTAAAGATGTATAGACCTAAATGTATATGTATTGTTCCATCTTGTGCCCTGAGTTATGCTTATAAAAATGCAAAAAGGTTATTGAGTAATCTGTTTAAATGATGTTCCCTCTTTTTTCCAATCCCCCAAACATTTCTTGCAGCATTGATGGCTTGAGCCCCTTGCCTAATAATACAGGCATAGGCATGGGAATAGGCATCACATTGTATTTTTCGACAGGCAAAGGCATCCCAGACAGTCCCCAGTGAGGAAGCAATCCCTTGTCTGCATCGCTGGAGGATGGCATGGGATCAAATGGAGCAGGTGAGCTGTCTCAGAGGGTTACACATTTTTTTACCCTGAGCCACACTCGGGAACACCAACAAGCAGGTTAAGTTATTGTCTCCCAATTATAAATCTAAATGTATAAATGTGTCCATAAAACACACTCCATAGTTAGAGGCCCAGCCATTCATATTTAAAGTGAATAAACACCAGGGAACAGCAAAGTACACATGGCTGGGCATGCAGTATTCACTCTCTTATCCAAGCCAAAAGGCCAGTGCCAGGAGGCAAGGCTTTGTTCCAACAGGGATAGCATAACTGATATATGTAAATACTGCCAGTACCCATTCTCTGAACCCACTGGCCATCTTATGGAGAGTCACATTTTACAATCTGGCAACAACATTTTTTTCCATATGAGAGGTAAGATGAGTCTGTCATATATTATATATATATGTACATATATTTTAAACTGGTTGTTGGAATCTTATTTCCCATAAAGTCTACATTCTAAAAGCTGCTTCTTTCTCATTTCGAATGATTGTCTTGTTTGATAATGGGTGCAGGTATCCATTGAGGTTACTTATGTTGGATCATTAAACAGATGACCACCAGTGGGGACTTTTGTCCTTTCATTTGATCACCTTCTGATTGTCCCCCTAATTCTGAACCTTTTTATATTTTCTAAGTCAATAGTATTGATTACTGCAGCCTTTACAACATAGCAGGCAGGTAACCAGTATATCCAAAAAAGAATAGCTTTTGCATTATATCAGGACAACCATACAGTTGTTTTTGAACCTCTTTTCTTTTTTAAGAGCTACGGGGTGTCAGAATGGCTCATTTGATATCAACGATGCAATAAAAAACGGATTGATGTGCGAAGATGAAAGCGGAAATTAGTGGGTGATCTGATGTGCAGACTCCAAAAGATTTTTTTGTTCCTTGCGTATAGATCTACTATATAAACACGAATGGCTTTAAGCTATAATTTTAAATCTATGAAGATGGAAAGAGTATTTATTGACCTCTCTGAGGCTCGCCGATCTCTGGAGATAACTGATCACTATCCCCCCTACCTTGGTTCAAGGAAAAGATAACCATCAACTGAGCTGATTTATCCCATTAAAATGTTAAATATATATAAAAAAAGTGACGGAAATGGCATTTATAGTGATTAAATAGAACGTTAACATTTACAAATGACAGCTACAAACATACATGTCTATGGGGCACCATGTACTACTTAAAAGTTTATACATTTTCAAGGACCTTTAAAAGTTTTCCTAAAAGAACAGGCAAGTCACGCAATTATTTAATGGCTTACATTTGAACTTCCCCGATGTTGTCCCCGATAATCTCGCAGTGCTCATTATGCGCATATATTTGGACATATCAGAAGCGCATTCTTTTCCACACTGATGTGTTACTGGGGCTGAAGCAGCTTGTTTAAACTGAGGTTAACTGGGCTCTGTTTTTCAGCCTGCTTGCTTCTTTGATGCTTCTGGGCCTACCATTAAATGGCATGGTTCCTGCTCTTTTCAGAGCGTATACTAAAAATAAATGCTCTGCGCATGAAAATAAAGGAATATAGGCTTGTTGGCTGTTTAGATGAACATGATGTAACCAAAATTAGATGTGTTAAGGCGTATGAGCAGCGTGCACTTTATATACAGTGGTGTGTGTATATATATGTATATATATATATATATATATATATATAGTGAACTTGGGAAGGGGGGGGTGGTCACCGCACAACGGAATTAAACGTCTTTTAAATAAACAAGGCTTTATTTATGTCAAAATGAACAGTTTGGCTTAACTACTGCCATTCAAAAACAACAGTCCATCAGCAAAGGCAAACAAGTAAATATAAGTCTCGCATGGGGAGAGGGTTTTTCCCAAAACCACCATGGAGGGAAGCATTACAGATTTTTCTGTCCTTCAGACAGTGTCCATTACTCTTCCCCCTGATTTGGTCAGGTGACCTGGTTATAATACTGTTGTGCAGCCAACACACCCCCACCGGGCTGGGTGGGGTGAATAGGAGGCCCTCCCAACCATCCTGCCTATTCACAGTCAAGGCCCTGTAAGCAGTCTAACAAAGTTGCAGTCCACAGACTATTCAAATACTGGACTGTGTCCATCCAGCACCCTAGGGGTTACCTAAAAGGGGACACAGACCAAAAATGGGCGACATTTATACCCCATTCAGGACAAATCCCTGGCATCCTGTACAATATATATATAAAGTGTACCTGAACTCAAACAAACGTATGTGTATGTTATCCTATAAAATGGGTAATAAGCATACAATTTATTTGGAAGATGTAGCATTGACCATTAACTACATTTTCTTCTTGTTGTATAAAAAGAAATGGTGCAAACCATTTTCCTTGTGTGGTGCATTTACTAGTAAGTCAAAATTAATGGACAAGCCAGGAAATGACACTCTGCACCCACCTCACTGTCAGTCACTCCCCTTTTTATAACTTTTTACAGCTGTAGCAAGGTAAGCTCACCCAAGAGTCTTGCATCTAAAGGAAAAGGGAGAGTTTATTGTCATGATTAAAGGATTCAGCCTCTTTGGGATCGGGTTGGATACATTTTTGGCCGTCAGCTCAGATAAGTATGAAGATCATTTGTTTTATATTCAAAGTTCAGTTTTTTTTAACAAAGCTTTTTTGGCACTACATATATTGTAGCAGAATATGTTACAAAGCAATAGCAGTCCTGCTTGAGTTTTATACATCATTAAGGCTTCCTTTATATACTCTCCTCAACATCTGATACAGTCCAGGATTCAAACCTATTTATGTGCAATTCATTGGAAAACCATAATCTCTAAGTACAGAATCTTCCCTACACATTTTTACTTTTATTTTTAAGGTACATATTGGCAGGGCATGTGCCACTGAGACAACTTAGTTCTCGTTAGTACTCGGTACTCAAAGCCTGACTGCTCTTGGCTGGCAGCTTGATTTATCCTACACAACTGAATGCTGTTTTTTCTCACATGTATTTATATGTCTGAACTCCAAGTGACCCCATATTTATAATAACTTCTGTACTTAAAGTGTGTGCGCTTTCCCATGGATTGCATTATAGAAAAGGCTAGATATGATAACTTCATAGGCAACAAGGAGTGGGGAACATGTTTTATTGATTAATATGACAGAATATAACTCTCCTCTCAGGCATCAATAAATATATCACAATTAAACAAAAAAAAACCCGATATACTCCGACTTCTGCAGCCTAATACTTGCTACCCAACCTATGTTTGCAATATATTTTATGCATGTGTCCTTTGGGCTAATATTGGGGATTCCAGAAAAATATATAAAATAGCAAGCCAGGAGAGATAGTCAGTGTATTTAGAGCCATTGGCCTATAACAAGTGTTGATAGTTGATGTCAACAACTCATCTGCATAGCTATTCCAGGACAGTAACTTCAAGAAAATGTATTGGAGTGGATTGGACAGCTCAAGAGACATCAGAAACCAGATTCATAATCAGAAACCCCATCCATGCTCAGAATCCCCACCTACCATCAGAAACTCCATTCATGCTCAGAAACTCCACCCACCATCAGAAACCCTTTCCAGGCTTAGAAACGCCATCCACCACCAGAAACCCTATCCATTATCAGAAACCCCATCCACCACCAGAAACCACATTCCCCATCAGAAACCCCATTCACCATCAGAAACCCCTTCCATCTTCAAAAATCCCATTCACCATCAGATACCCCATCCACATTTAAAACTCTATCCACCTTCAGAATCTCCATCCACCATCAGAAACCTTAACCACCATCAGAAAACCCATCCACCATCATATACTCCATCTACGAAACAACGCCTTTAACTTATCTTATTTCAGATTTATTTCAAAGCATCCATCACATATTATGATCTTTAGGTCACTTAGAGGGGCAATGAAACAGGTCACCTAGTGGATAACTCTAGACTCAAAATACGCACCTTGTTATTATTAATATTAATAATCTGAATTTGCTTTGATTTCATGCATTGCATAAGGTCTGATTTTCCATTTGATGTTGCTGCATTTCCCATCCCACGCTTCCCTGTTCATCCATTACAGTAATAATGTACGTAGGTGCAAAAGGTTTAAGGGGCCAAATTTAATGCTACCAGCAGGTCTAACTACCCTTCAATTCATTGCTACATATTTGACTTTGAGGCTTCATAAAATAAGTAATTGCGTGGCATCTTGATGACCTTCTTTTAAATTGTATGTTGAACTTTTTTCTACAGTCAATGAACAAGTGTCCTACTCTTTAAAGTGCATTTGGAAGAACAAAAAGAGCTTTTAACAGAGGAATTCCTTGATGCATTAGGTATCCGTCCAAACCTCAATCTTCTCTGTTATGTCAACCAAAAATATTCATGCTGGAATTGTAAAAGCGGAAAATAATGTTATTTAAATCTATAATACAAAAGGCAACTTGAACATAGTTTCTTTATGAGTAATCTTGAGTCAAATTTCCTTTGGTTTGCATTATGTTTTGCAAAGTTCAGGGGAAACGATCACCAGCACAGCCGGGCGATAAACAAAACGTTGGTTTATTTTCACCAAAAGGAAAACATAAATCATAACTTGCAGTACATTGAACAACCATTCACTGGTACTTAGTACACATTTTCAGCTCACCACAGTTGCTCAGTCCACCTGTGTTTTCAAAGGTCCTGCTAGCCCTCCTAGGCTTTCCACAGGAGTAGTCTTTTTTTGTAGAGAGTGTTGAACTTTACACAGGCTCCGCACCTTTTATTTTTGTCTGCCTGATAGTAAGCAGCAAATCCCAGAGTGTATGTTGGTGGAGTGGGAAGGCCCACCCAGATCCTTCCCTCCCACTTCAGAGTCCGGAAACCCAAAAAACCATACCAAGTGGCAACCCCCATTACCTCTGTCTATCCCCGGACTCCTTACCCAGAATACACTGAGGACCACAATCCATAATATGGGGAGACAAATCTGCCATCCAGGACCCATCCCTGGGGTCCTCCACAGTTTGTATATAGACCAATTTAGCTCCTTAATGATGCGTTGATCTACATAGTGCAGACAACCATGGCAGCCAATCAGAATACACCTTTTCCCTATCAGAAGAATAAAAGCTGACTTCTGATTGCTAGTTGTTGCTTGATGGATTTCACACTGCTCTTTGCCACACTAAACAAGCATGTAAAAGCCTTAGACATAGAATAAAAAACGTTAACTGCCATTGACATAACTGCACCGCATAGGAACACCTGTTATATGTCATAGCTGAATAAAAATGGGAATTAGGTATTCCTCCAATGCATTTGGTAACCATGAAACCGTAGGCAAATGGAGGTATAGACATGGATTACAGAGTCAACGTCTATCATGAGAAAATATGATTCACATTCCTGTTATTCACTCCAACAAATTCAATACATTTCCATGTAATGGATGGCTGTTCCCTCCCTGAATGCAATTCACGAGTCCACCATGGTTCTGTATGACGCCTATACTGACACTGTGGAAAGCTGAGAAATTTCAGATTTTTATAGCATCGACTAGGGATGAATAGAATGGGGCATAAAAACATAAGCAGCAAGGGTTTCAATTACAGGAACTAAGGCAAGGGAGAAATATATGACCTCTTCACCTAATGAAAGTTGTCTAGATGCCATGCTGAACTTCTGGCTTCATTTGTCCCTGATTTCCTGACCTGGAATCTTAAGAAAAGTCTTGCTAAATATTTAACAGAAAGGGACACATGTGGATTTTTCAATCAAAAAGAAACTTCTTCGAATAGTTGATGACTCACATGTATTCTCAGTGCTTGGTTTGATGTATACCAGACAGGAAGTGTATAGGCATGGCCATGATATGTTACAAGCTGGTATTATCACCATACACTCATGGATTGTTGTTCAAATCTATGGTCCTGTATACTGGTGGCCATATGAAAACTCTGGCTGATCCATCTTAGGAGCTTTTAGGACATCAACTTTTCATCACTGGGAATGATCATTCTTAAACATCCTCAGTGACCTAAGAATTACAATAATATTACTAATAAGGAGCTCAAAATTTTTGTGCCAGATCCCATCCCTAAATCTAAAAAATTTACTTAAATTTGACAGAGGGTCAGAGAAAAGAATCTGAAAGGGCCGACCAGTCCCAAGTCCTCCTTGCCTGATCAGGAAATTTAAAGTCAAACTTTTTAACTATCTGTGAGTTGATTGCATGTATTGCTGTAGCTCAGTGGCTTTACTCACAAAGTTGAACTGGCCGTATTTCCAAAAAATAAGAGAAAACATTGATAAATAAATACATTTTCTGTACATTTTTTGCAGACATGAGCAAACTATGGCCTCTAAAAGGAGACAATAACAAACAAACTCTAGGCATTATCTCCACTTACTGGTCAAATTGTTTGACTAGCTGACTTTTTGAGCTGACTGCAAAGCCTCTGAAAATGGTTTTCTCATTAAATGTGTGGACCCTCCAAATTTCAGATGCCACATCCCAACAATAATATACAAAAAATATTTACACTTTTCAGTCCCACCCATCCATTGTTTGAAGGCATTTGAGGGTGGCAAGGAGATTTTTAAGGCATTCCACAGAAGAAGGTATGAAAACAACATAATTTAATAGTAAATCAAAATTCGGGATACAATCCCATACACATTCAAAATAAGAAAAAATTGTATCATCACCAAAATTGCTGGAGATGTGGGCACATTGGAACATTTCAACTTTAGAAATTTTGACTTGACTTTGAACCTATTTGCCCAACCCTTTCCTACATCTCCAGCATGTTTGGTGACTTTGCAATCAGCTCAAAATTGTCGAAATGCAAAAAAGGCAAAGGGCACAGGCAGCCCCCAAATCTCCGATGTAATCAACGATGACAGGGATATGGGTCTAGGATAGAGATACATAATCTCTATCCTAGACCCATATCCCTGTTATCGTTGATTACACCGAAGATGTGGGGACTGCCTGTGCCCTTTGCCTGTTTTGCCCGATAGGCATATTCATCCCAAGTCCTTGCATCCCTGGCTTTATTGATGGGTGGGGGCTTATTTTTTAACCTGTTAAAATTTTCTGTATCGCTTTAAACAATCAGTATTGTGCAACTGTTAAATGAGACTGTACCATCCTACGTTTTTGCAGCATACTGTTAAACAATGAGAGAAAATCTTGGGGTTTAAGGCCAACATCCTACTTGCTACACGTTTCAGTCTTCTATCTAGTGTTATTTCTACAAATATAGAAAAAAAAAAGATGCAGGCTTTGTGGACAGAAAAGCAAACCACAAATTAATTGTCCCTTTGAGACAAAGCTCACTACTGGATTTACAAGAATCCCACTTCAGGGAACAATTTTATATTAAAAAGGGAGAAAACAAACAGAATGTTGAAAAGGCGCTCTTTTGAAACGCTCAGATGCTTCTCGCTAGAAACATTCATTTTTTACGCCCAGGACCTTGGTATTGTTGTGAAATATTCATCAGGCTATGCTAGGCAGGGGATTGATGGATTTTTACATGCAACAATAAGGACGTGACTTCTTACCTCATTGCAATTTCAAGCTTTTGTGTTGGGAGGAGTATTAATTGTGCGCTTTCATTTGTACAACACATTGTAGCGTTGGCCATGTGTTCCCTTCTAAAACGCAAATGAGTTGTTTTTTTCTGTAAACGTAATGAGCGAATTCATTAAAGCTCACACCGCAAACATTTATTTTCATTTATTAAATTAAAGTTACTGCAATGCAACACTCTGGAATTGAGTGCTTGTTATATATAAAAGAACTATAATCATTAAAATGCTGTCAGTCTCTCACTCCCCCACACGGAGTTATGACAAACTATTAATGTTGAAGGATAATGTAATATCAAAATATAACATTTTAATATCTCGTATGAATTATACATAATTGTACTTTGGAATTTTGTCTAGAAAAAAAAGAAGAAGAGGAAGAAGAAATGCAATTGCTGGGGTGAGTATTGATTTAAATAAAAGCCACTATTAAGAATTAGTGGCACAGGAGCCACGTCTGGCTGTCACCCCATTTTATTTTTTCGCTTGTTGTCACAGCAACTTCTTAATGGGGAATAAGCTTTCAATTACTTGCTTGTCAGAACGCATGCTGCGTTATACACCTGTAAGAGTGAAGATAAGCTGGGATTATCTAATGCATATAATTATAATTGAATACAAGCTTAGAACATTATAATATTCATGTTTTTATTTTAGCCCAACTTTTTTTTTATAATTATTGTAAATGGCAGCTTCAAATGGCGCTTGAGTATAGATGATCTGAAAATTTCGACTAGTTTATTTGGAAGTTCAGTACAAAGCCACTGATCATCATCAAAATGTAGAGAAGGGTTGTGGGGACGTTCCAAAAATGTTTTTTGTGGTAGAACATAAATTGCTCTACAATATGTAAATTTTTTTTAAAAAATATGAAATTTGGGTCAAAATTAAGATTCCAAATTTTTTCTACCATCTCTTCTCAGAAAGAGGGTGCAGTGAGAGGTGCTTAAAGGGGTCAAATAAAACCTACTTTGTTCTAGGTCGTGTATGTAAAACACTCAATGTGGAGGTGAGTAGAGCCCCCCATACACCTTTAGCTCACTCCATACTTCCTTTAGATCTACCAACAACTATGTAGTGCCGGAATACATAGCAACTGGAAAGTTTATAAAGGTCCTCATCTTACATGGTTTTGGTAGAACAAGAGTTGATTGTACAGAAATTGTATGGTAAGATTGTAAGGTGTATGGGGGCCTTAAGGTAGCCATACGCAAGGCGATTCTGTCTCCATAGATAAGGGATTGACTTCAGCAGGATGACATCATCCTGCTGCAGCCAGCCTCTCTGGTGGGCACCTGGAATTTGCCATCATATCGTGCGATCCAGGTCTATCTCACAAGATGGGGCCACCCAATTTTCGGCCAAGTGACCACCGGCCAATTGGCAGGAGCGTGCCCTGTGGTCAATGGGCCTAAAAATTAGGTGCAAATCGTGCCGTGTATGGCTACCTTGAAGCTATATATTTGTAAGATTTTGGGGGGGAACATTCGAATAGCTGAATTTGAGAGTTAACTACGAATCCCTTGAACATGGTATCATCACAAAAACTGGAGAATATGTCTGTAGGAAGGGTTTTGGGGAAAAAAGGAAATTGCTCTAGCATGTATAGTTTTTGCATCAGATAAGTTAGCAGTCAAGTCCTCACAACTCTTCTCGCTAGTTATAGTACCATTTGTAGAGTCTAGAGCAGGGGTGGACAAACTTTTTGACTTGTGGGACAATATGGGTTATTAAATTTGACAGAGGAGCCGGACCAAAAGCCTGTAAGGGTCAGGCATAGGTGTCGTAAGTCTTTGCAACCCGGATGGGAAATTTTAAAAATAGAAAATATATTAAAAAAAAAAATAAATATATGTTTTTAATAATTAGTCTTGAACACTCTATTGCATCTAAACTGCAGCCTCTAGGAAGAGATCCAAACAATCATCCTCTAGGTATTATCTCTTCATATTGCAGGGAATGGGTGGAAGAAAGCCAGAGCGTCTTCACATCAAGGTGACAAAGGGATGGGTTAAAAGACTTAATGGGCCGATTAAGGCCTCCGAGCCTTATTTTGCACATGTCTGGTCTAGAGTAAAGCATTATGAATGAATGTTTGATTCCCAAGGTATAAAGAGGCACTTTAGATCAGGGAAGGGTCCAATATGCAGCTAGAGCCTGTTTGGATTTAAAAATGTTACTTAAAGAAGCATCAATAGGTACAGATACAGTAGGTGTTGGCTCCCCTGCCTAGAATATGTTCTGCTACATGTGTGGACATACAAGTCCATGTCCAGGCCTCTCTGGCCTTGTAGTCAGATGCTTTATCCAGATGTTTTGGATGAAGCATAAGCCAGTCACTGTCTCATAAATGGAGGATTTCTAAGAACACAACAAAGGCCACTACATCAGGATTGGTGTATTGAAATACAGTGCATTACCACTTAGGTGCATGTCCTGTACATCATCTTCAATTCCAGTCACTGTTTGGTACAGAATAGGACAATGCCTAAGAAGCAAAGCAAAGCTGGGTCTGACCTTGGAACAGGTTGAAGGTCTACGTGGACCATTAATCAAAGAGACTCATGTTATATTGTGTTAGTTGCCAGTGTGACACTGGATACCTCTGCAAGGGCAAATCTCAAGTGCACCTAAACACACCATATAAACTTTTGTCCCGCGTTGGCCAACCCCCTTTTATTGAGGCAATCTGTAGATAAAGATAAAAAACCCTTACCTATAAGGAGCGCAGTATGGGTGATCAAAGCCTCTGTTTATTTTCCCTGTCCTGCCTCTTCCCCTGTAGGCTGGGAAAACCTCCATTAACATCGAGGTCTTTCAGAATCACTGCGGGCTCGCCAAGCATAGGTAAATATGGCTGATCCCAGCTCAAGCAAAGTTTGTTTTTGCAAGTCCCCACTGGATGAGCTGGGTTCGTCTAAACCACTAGGGGGGTAATGTTCATTATACCACTGCAATAGCCCTAAACTAAACATTTCAAATAGAACATTCATTTATATCCATCCGTAAAAAGAGATTTTATGAGTAAAGTATTAAGCCATCTCATGGTCTTGGTAATTTTTGTATTCGTCCATATAGATAATGCGACTTTCTTTAATGCAGCATCCCTAAGAATTACTTCTCAAAACAGGAAACACACGGCCTGCATTTTAAATCTTTCAATGCAGAGTCATGTAGATAATGAGGTCATTGATAACCATAACACCAGACGCAGAAATTGCAAACTCTGCAAAATCGAATACTCTGAGAAGGTCGTTTGAATGGAAAAACAGTTGCATGCCTCTCTCTTTACATAAGATGTGGGAAAGTGTGAGGACATGTTACAGAGCTCTATAGCCAATACAATATTTTATAGCTGTCAGAGAGGAAGAGGTGAAGGCGAATGTATCAGTAGAATCGCAGTGTGCCCTACTTCTGCCTGGCACTATGGCTTATTAATGTTTGCCATTGACTTCCAATGCCACAAAACATAATGAAATCAGAAAATGTGCAAAGTTGTCATCATTTGAAAGATCAAATAGTAAAGTTTAAACAGCAAACAGTAAATAATAAAATACCTTTTAAAAAATAAATATGAATCAAACGGATTCAGTGTAGTATATGGAAGCAAGTCTTGTGTTTATCCCTCTTTCAGATTGTTCAGTTTAAGCCAAATGTAAAAATTATTGTTATATCCATTATTATCTGATAAAGTGCCTTCAAGTGTATGAAAAACTGACATTCTTGGAAGACATAAAAATAAAATGTCATATAGTAGTTTTAAGCACAACACGCTGGATTCATCCTAATGCTTTGAAAAACCTCACAGAGTCATTGCAGTACTAGTTCAAACTGTATTCTAGAAGTACTTGTTCTCTGGGTGGCCTATAGAAGTGACCTCTCAGAGAGCTGATAAATTGAGGTTACAAAATGACATCAATATCATTTGTTAAAAAATGAAGCTGACTACTCGGTGACCTTGGGCTCCCATCTAGGATTATGTGAGCGCGGTCTGACAGCCTGGTAATTACTCGTAAGGAGGTGGCATGAAGTCTTGGTACTGCTGAAATGAGGAGGCAGAATCCTCACTTGTTACAGCAATGCCAAAAATAACATCATCGGCCACCAAATCACAATGACTCTGGATTAATTAATTAGGTTTTCACTCCACTACTATGTTTTCCTAAAATGCCCTAACTACTAATAAATCAAATTAATCAAGTGGAGCTGATGTAATTATAATACCTGAAACACAAAAACATCATTATATCGCTAAGTTTTTGGGTGTTTGGGCTCTGAGTAGCAAGCATATTGCCAACATCCCGTTGAAATG
>CM070037.1:17897241-17941762 GCA_036250615.1 Ptychadena robeensis
GTCCCTCAAGAGGCTAGCCACCTCATTTTGGTCTGGTTTTGCCAAACTTTTTTTCTTAATCATTATATCGCTACCTAGTTGTGTATACAAACTAATAGAATACTTTCCCTACTTACTCTAGAGCAGTGGTTCCCAAACTGGGGGGCGCAAAACTATTCCAGGGGGGGCACTGGCCCTCATTCTTAACCTGGGAGGGGGACTCGACAATGTTCCTTAATAGAAAAGGGGGACCCTGCAATGAAAGTTTGGGAACCACTGCTCTAAAGGAACAACCATGAAGGTTATGGTGAGAAGAAGTGATGGCCGAACTGTCCACAGGCAGGAAATTTGAATCTGCCCGCGAACAGGCGGATGTCAGACTTCTTTAAAAGTCTCATCCGCTCGTTCGCGGATGGACCTGGCCCCAGTTCAGCCATCACTTGTGAGAAGGCATTAAGGGAATCGAAAAGCCATCAACTCAAGCAGTGCATGGCACAATAAAGCCTTCTTAAAACAGAAGGTATTCACATGCTCTAATGCATCACAAATCCCAAATGTTAAGGAAAAAATCCTTGTTTTATCATAGTGGCTCCACCAACTATCCTGAAACAAGGGTTTTTCACCTAAACTTTTGGGATTTGTGATGGATCGGGCGTGTAAATACCTTCTGTTTTGAGAAGGCTTTATTGTCCTACTTACTCTGTATACCCTTTTCCTACTTAATCAATGTAATCTTTCTCTACTTACTCTTCATACACTTAAATCATCAGACTTTCCAAATGTTTTGCATTCACATTGAGCTACATCTAGAAAGCAATAAAAGCTACCACAAAGCCCCAGAAGGAGTCCAGGATATTATTGCCCAGCAACTTTTATTTGCTGAGTGTTTTGGTTTTTCTTAAAAGGCCCCTGGACTCTGGGATAGGAAGAATGGAACTGTGTGGGCCTTCCTATTCCCCCAGATACACTTAGAGTTAACACCTGGTTGCAGGTGAGTGGAGCGGGGTGTGACTCCAAATAGTTGCAGAGTCCAGTGTGTCAGGGCTTTAGACTAAGTAGGAGACTGTGGGCTTCTGAGTGTAGACAGGGGGCACACAAGGAGTGTGGGGATCAGACCTTTGGCTACTGGAGCTGTGGAAACAGGGGGCTCACAGAGAGTGTGAGGCCCAGACCTGTTCCTGCTGGGAAGCTGAATCCAGGATACAGATTTATGTTGCACATTTGAAAGCCAGGAGGCTTAGCATTTTCAGTTGAGTTTTGTTAAAGCTAGCCATACACTGCACGGATTCCCTGGCTGATCGATTCAGCACCGATGGATTCCGGCGATTCCGCCGGCATCCACAGGTGAGAACGATCAGCCAATTAGGGAATCCGATCGTGGCAGCCCACCTTGCACGGCCGGATCCGTGTCCGATGGATCGGCTCCCTGACCGCAACGCCCCCTGATCAGAGCAGAATCGGACCCAAAAAGACCAACAGGTTGGTTCTTCCTCGGATCCGATTCTGTGCCCCCGATCCATCGGATGCGGTCGGACGGGCAAGGTGGGCTGCAGAGGATTCCGGCACGATGGATCCACGTGCACGCGCCCGGAATCCATCACGCCGGAATCCGGCACGAATCCGTGCCGTGTATGGCAGCCTTAAGACTGATTTTAGCCCCTGCCATGGGTGAGTGATCCACATGAATGGTATCCCCACAATATACATTTATTTGCTGCATCAGAATAACTTCCTCTGTGTTACAACATAAGCCAACAATTTCCATATATACCAATATATTATTATATTTAGCATTTTAAAATCCCCTTAATATAATTTACTAAAGTTACAAAGTTGTTTTCACTCAAACCACACTCATCACATGATGTAAGCCTTCATCACTCAAGAGTTTCCCAATAACCCGATAACTGAACTCTTCATT
Organism: Ptychadena robeensis; assembly: GCA_036250615.1. NCBI lineage: Eukaryota > Metazoa > Chordata > Amphibia > Anura > Ptychadenidae > Ptychadena > Ptychadena robeensis. Next base: position 17,899,142 of record CM070037.1, read on the forward strand.
TCACAGGGTAACACAGTATTTCACACATTACTTGATAAAAGCCATATAAGCAAAGTGAAATTGGAGAATAACAAGAGACAACTCTAACACACAATACTCGGACAATCCAATGACGCTATTGTTTGTTGCCTTCAAAGACATTTCAATTAATTGGCCCAGAGGCAAAAGCTAGGTCACCCATCACACATCATTTAACAACATTGTTCTCTGGATCCATAATACAATTGGAAGCCAGGAGATGTTTATGTTAGTCCTGAGATGGACGGGAAACAAATATGTATCACAGAGAGGTCAGTGTTTCACAAGTTCATTCGGAGTCCAGCTTACATCACACATCTTCTGATTTGGAAGCAGAAGATACGCTAATGGTCCTTAATGCATTTTTATGAAGGTTAAACTGCATAAGCATTGATGACTACGTTGAATTTTTCAATGGACAGTAAAGAAAGGGATTAGCTCATATCTGCTATCTCTAAATTGTATTAAAGGACAACTCCGCTTTGAATAAAAATGTTTCAACGGCTTTTAATGACAGAGCAGCACAGATATCTAAATATAACCTGCTAACAATTTGACTTTGTTTCTAGATCTGCTAATGTTCAAGTCTGTCAAACGTAAATGTTTAAAAACCAGATGGAGGAAAAATTTATTGACTGTGAGAATGTATATGCTATATACTGAAAGAGGTGACAAAGGCAACCTGTTAAAACCTTAATAAAAAAATGCATCGAAATGCCGTATTCAGAGATGGATTTAAAGTTCTAGAATGAACACTGTCTTGATTTATCTTTAAGTGGGACTATTATTATTGCCAAATCATTTACAAGGCACACTAGGCAAGAACCCAGAGCCCAGTGGTTGTTCAGGAAAGCTCATCTTGCAATAAAACAATAAAATTGGAATAACCTAAGCTTAGGACACAAGGATAAGAGTCTCTGGGGATCACCAGTCTCAGTTCAGATAGCATGCCCCAATCTCCACTGCAGTCTTCACCTTTAGCGTGAACAGGTAACATGATAGGTCGCCTTCCTGACTTCGATTGCCGCCAGGACTTATGCGCACTAAGTGATCCTACCTAAGAGGTAGCATATCCAAAACCATGCATTCATAACATGTTCATTTTTCTTCCCCCGGGGAACAGTATGGGTGTACGGGTGTTCACACACGGGAAGAAGGTTACTATTCTTCAAATGACTGGATCAGGAGCAGAATGATCTGGCCAGTGGAAGAATTCTTTCACGAGAGACCGGGTAGAGAAGCCAGTCCCTCGTGAAAGAAAACTGGCTCAAAACGTACGTGACGTCACTATCGTCACTTCCGTTTTTTTCAATTCAAATTCCCCGCGAACAGGAGGGGAATTTTATCTTCCAGTGAACAGGTGAAAGGTGAACTTTTTTTAAAGTCTTATCCGCCTGTTTCCGGACGGACCTGGCCGAAGTTTGGCCATCACTAGTCATGCACAGGAGATCAGTCCAATAAATAGGGTAGATAATGGGTTAAACAGAAGAGTAGTCCATCTATAAATATAGACAGAGGTTATACACAGGTGATCAGTCCAAAAAATGCAGTAGCTTCAACTCCACCCTCTCCTTTGGGCCTACAGCCATGTGTAATAGAAACCATCACAGTCACATTGCAAGAATGGACAGTTATAGAGGGTTAAGGTATGATTCGACGAGGGTCTGACAAGGTTTATTAAATTTTTCAAATTGATGATGGAATGAGGGATGAGGAATCCAAAAGTATTACCTACGGCCAAGTCCTACCTAGCTATGGATCCCTTTCTGCCTAAATCCATCTCCATCATGTGATGTAAATTGGTCTAATAGTGTTGCATGTCCAAGTCAATAACACCTCAATTAGAATAAATGTACGTAGATACCAGTTAACTGTGAACTTTGTGTTAGCTCCTCCAAAAGATACAGTTATATCTACTTGTACTGTTTGACAAATCTGAGCACAAAAAAAATCATTAAATTGAGGCTTCTTATTCAAATCAATGACCAAATTTATACCATATTTTGTGGGTTATAAGACTCATTGGGATATAACCTATATGCAGAGGTGCATACTTTTTCTTTTGTAACTTTTCAGTTACAAGAGAGGCAGAGGGTGGAAACAGGCAGATCTTCCCTCTGACAGCTTTGCCACCTCTTTAAATTCAAGCTTCCGATCGATTCCGGGCGCGTGCACGCCAAACGATCGTGCCGGAATCGCGTGCAGCCCACCTTGTCCGATCGATCGCGTCCGATTGATCAGGGGCCCAGAATCGGATCGGACAGAGAACCAAAATGTTGGTCTTTCTGATCCGATTCAGCACACATCAGGGGGAGTTGCCATGTGTGAAATAAGCGATCGGACACGGAATCGTCCAGGAATCCGTGGGACAAGGTGGTATGCAGCGATCGGATACTCTTAATTGGCCGATTGATCGGAGCTCCGATTCCCGCTGAGATCGCCGGAATCGATCAGATGGGTGATCGATCGGCCATGGAATCGGAACGTGTATGGCTAGCTTTAGACCTCAAAATATGGTAAATCCACTTTGTTTGAACCAAATACCATTGGCATTTTGGATATTACTTTGTAACTGTGTCATAGGCTTATGCAGGAAGAGGAGCTGTGGACGGCACCTCATTGTAGTAGAAGTATAGTCATTATACTTAAGAGATGGTAGCAGTGGCTGGTCTTTGTTACAAGAAGCTACTGCACAGATGTATATCTTTATATCAAAATATTACATAAATCTGTAAGAAATGCATAAAGAATATTAAGAAAGAACATTTCTTCTTGTATTCTGTCAATATTTACAGGAGTCGTTAAAAGAAATGTGAACAGCATTGGTACCACCAAGCTTCAATCATTTTTTTGGGGTTTATTTATAATAACAAGTAAGTTTTTTCTGCTTCAGTATGCAGTATCCATTGTTGTATCTCAGTGGGCTACTGGCAGTCACTGTGCTCATACTAATTCAAGACATCCGATTATTTTGGAACTAAACATACCAAGGGGAAGGAACGTAGGTTTGCAAAATGCTAGCAATTTCATAAAAAGCTAACAACACTCGAACATTGATATTTCATGATAAATAATCATTATTAATGGAACATGCTCTATACAGTAGAAACATTTAGTGAAAAATCCAAAGCGTGAGCAGGTGTATTTTACAGAATGTACAGATAATATTCCCAAATGAAGGGATGACCTGCAGGCAATTATCATCTGTAACTAAATTGTAAGGTTCTAAAAATAGCCAATTTGCATAAAATATGAAGAGGCTTTCTGAATGATAATTGAATCGGACATATTATGCTAATCAGTTTGCAACAAGATCACAACTTATTTTGATGCTTAAACACATTTAAAAATACACATCCCTTTGTTATTATCACCGTTAATGCGTATTTATGAAGTGCAACACATTACTTTAGCAGTTTACTTAAAATAGGGTTTAAAAACAAATATAAACTATTACACCCAAGGAGAAGAGGACAGATTGTCACCCAAGGAGAAGATGACATGCAATCTAACAGGTTGCGGAGCAGAACAATAGGTAGGAGAGTTGAAGGTGGTGGTAACTATTGATGTTTAGGTAAGAGTGCAAGATGGGCAAGCAAGGCTTTTGGGTTTCATTGAATGTGTTAAACGTGGTAGAATGTCAGATGAGATGGAGGGTTCCAGAGAGTTAAGGTGGCCCTAGAGAAGTCTTGAAGTCATGAATCTGATAAGGTTATGAGTGGAGATGTCATTACTAGGACAGTGAAAGAGCAGAGGATCTGTTTAGGGGTGTATTTATGTAGAAGGTTGGAAATGTAAGCAGGATAGGAGGAAATAAGTAAAAGCAAAGCATGGAAGTTTAAGTTTGACATTTCTCTAGCTAAAGGAGTAAGATTAGAGAGGTAAGAGGAGTAAATGAATCTAGTAGAAGCATTCATGATGGACTGAAGAGGTGACAGTCTAGTTTGAGTTAGACCAGAGAGGATGATGTTGCCGTTGTCAAGGTGGAAAATTATGAAACAGATAACCAGGACTTTGATGGCTTCTTGGGTAAGTAATGACCACATCTGGGAGATATTACGTAGAGGGTAGTGGCAGGATATAGCAATGTTCTATATGATGGAGTGAAGAAGAGGGCAAAGTCAAATGTGGCACCAAACAGGGTCCTTGTGGGGTAGTGTTATTTACTATTAGGCTATATTTTCATAGTACTCCTGTCTGAAAATGCCCCCATGACATGTCTATTGGGGTGAAAGCCTGGAAATCGACTGCCAAAATTCTCATGTTGCATTCTCAGGGCAGTAACGGTAATTGCTCATTAAAACGAGCCCTTGGTGAGCTGAGGGTGCAGCTTAGAAGGTGATGGCAGGATCTAATTAAATTCTTACAGATGACCTCTTACCTTTACATTCATACGAGATCATCTAATGCATAAAAATTTCTAACAGTTTGCCAAATTCTCGCAGAGCCCATCCTCTTTCATGACCGATAGACATCTAGTCCTTTCTTCCTCAGTCATGCTGGCCCACCCCTTTCATAAATGTATATTTCGTCATTAGTCGCTATAATCAGAGCCCGGCCAGTTTCCATCACCAGCTATGATCTTCTTGAAGCTTAGACCAGTGGTTCCCAAACTGGGGGGCAGGCCCCCCAGGGGTGCACGTAGGTATTTCAGGGGTGGCACAGGTCCTCATTCATAAACTGTGTTTGAATAGGGAGGGGGGGCTCGATAATGTTCCTACATGGAAAAGAGGGGCCCTGCAAGGAAAGTTTGGGAACCACTGGCTTAGACATACAAACATGGTGTCATGGGGAGGAACCAGGGAGATCAAAACCCTAGCAGATAAAATGCCAGCTTTAAAAAGTATTATATGTGACTGCAGCCTTAAAATCAAACAGAGACATATATTTTCTGCTGACAAATTAAACTTTTACTTCCTAGTGATGTGGAAAAAAGTATCCTGCTTCATGGCCTCTCTGACATTTGGTATATAATCTACAGAGAATTAAAAGAAATGGATACCTACTAAAGCACTTTCTCTAAGATAAAGTATAATCAATTCACCTCTATTTAAAATTCATGGTTTTAGTTTCCAAATGTGAGCAATCTAAATTGATTCATTAAAGGAGGCATTACTTCCTATGCCATTTGCCATATCAATTAATTCAATGAGATGCATTATTATTAAGACTATACCAACATAAGCTACAATAATCACTAACCAGCCTGAATTATTCAACTTCTTTTTAAACACTCAGCTTGAAAGTCCCTTATCAAATTAATGAAGTAGAAGATTAGCATAATCTATTAGTTTCCATACCACCCATGAAACAAATGAGGAAATTTACCATCAGATTTTGTATTCCAATTTCCAGTTAAATTAACTGTATTGAGGAAAACCTGTTTGATTTTAACCATAATCCACGCTCTTTGGATAGCAGTAATTATGTCAGGATTCTGGCTGTGTATCTGATAATAATAAAAAAACACAGTGTATTACTGAGAAAATAGATATGCTAAATGGATTCAGAATATGATGGCTTAATAAGGAAATTTTAATATGGGGACTAATATTTTGAGGGGTCAGACAACAAACTGTCAATTACTTATTTCCCACTTTTCCAAATTGGTTGGTCACAGATTTTTAAAATAAAAAGTGAATGGCTAGACCCGAGTACAAGCCAACCCCCTCCAACCACAAGAGAACAATTGATAAATATTAACCAAATAGCTCTATTTATAATGACGGGGGGGGGGGGCTTATTGAGTGTGTAGATGATGTACCTGCTGCTCCTCCATTCAGTCGTTGGGTCTTTTTTGCATCTGGAAGCTTCTTAACCTTATAGGCCCCCATACACGTGTGGAATTCGCACCGGATTCCGTCACAATTGATTCCGGGCGCATGCACGCGAAACGATCGTGCCGGAATCGCATGCAGCCCACCTTGTCCGATCGATCAGGTCCGATCGTTCAGGGGCTCAGAATCGGATCCGACGGAGAACCAACATGTTGGTCTTTCTCATCCGATTCTGCCCGGATCAGGGGGAGTTGCCATTTGTGAGGTGGAATCGGAGGTGGAATCGCACACGGAATCGTGCCGGAATCTGCTCGGACAAGGTGGTATGCTGTGATGGATACTCTTAGTTGGCCGATTGATCACACCTGTGATTCCCGGCAGAATCGCCGGAATCGATCGGATGATGAATCGATTGGACATGGAATCTGACATGTGTATGGCTAGCTTATGTCTTACTGCTTCTGTCTTTGTGTTATATGGTGAGTAATGATTTTACCATGAATACATTTTATGCTGCCACCTAGTGTTATTAATGACTCTTTCAGCTATAGTTAGAAACAAGAACTGATCGTCCCCCTGCTCCCCATCCCCTAAAGTATGAAGATGCAGCAAGCCCCATACTAAAGTCCTGGGATGCTGGCGGTCCGTTATACTCCCCATGTACTGCCAGGCCTCCCCCCAAAATGACTGGATCTTTGGACAACCCCATAGAAGATGGAGGAAATCCGGCTTTTCGGCAAGTACACCAAATTGAAGACAAGATTATATTTTTAAATTTAAATTGGGTCTTTGAAGGCATTGCATAAGTATATCTGATATTCTGCTCTGATCAATGCTTATATTGCTGGATTGTTATCTATCTAAACAGGCAATCTATGTACTTTTCACTAGAATGCAAAAAAAGTTTAGAAGATTTGTATCGGTAGCGGCCTAGCAGCCAAGCCATGGATACTTAGTAACAGAGCTGGTTATCATTTGCTTTACAAAAGTACAATTATAGGATTGCAAAACCTATCCTTTCATAAGTTCAAGCAGCAGCAAGGACCATTAGAGGAGGAAAGAATTGCTATGTAGGTCCATTAGTAAGTAAATGGCTACATGTGGTCAATAGCTGCTAAAGTATATCTATATCTTTTTTTATCGTTTACGATAGAAGCGGAAATGGTTAGAAATTCTGAGAGGTTTATCTGAAGTAGTAAGTCAAAGAAGCTGAAATTTATGAAATGGATATCAGGATTCTTCACAGATATCCTGACAAGTTTGTTTCGGCTGTCTGTTTCTGGTTGAAGAGATTTTTAAAAAAAGAAAGCGATCAACGGATGACACCATTGGAAAAAATCCAATCTACACCTGTTCCAATAAAAAACTGTTGACTTGGTTTCCCTACTACTTTTTGTACAAATTAACATGATCTCTTCACTTACCATATCCATTGAAAAGTGGCCTGGGGACAGCACCGAAAATTAACCATTCTTCTATCCTATGGGACCAATCCCATGTTACAACACATACGTCACACTTGTGAAGCACAATACCACCAGATGCCCCCAATTGAGACCATAAATGTTCTTTGAACAGACTTCTAAAGAACACATTTTCCTCCACAGCAAAATAAAGAACACATTTCCCGGACCTTTAAATTCACCTGACCATGACCTCCAATCCTGTAAGCCCACCTATTTCTCTCCTGCAATCTTTAAACTCTTCATTGATTGGGGGACTATTACTCCCATAGTCATGTAGACCTTGCGCCCATCCCGTCTTGCAGGTCTGTTTTAAATTTTCCTTATTACCAATGGTATTGGGATTTTGACTTAAGTTGTATTTTAATAATAGGAAGAACATCTCATCCATACTGAGGTATCATAAAGGGTATTACTATTCAAAAATTAAGAAAATCTTTTTACAATGTGAACATTTGCAATAACCCCCCCCCCCCTTCTTCAAAACTGATGGAACTCATCACTGAACAATTAGCACATTAGCTATTCATGCCTAGTCTCTGATAATTTAACCTTCTTAGCGTTCATGACAAGCCCATCTCGTCCAGAGTTTGTGTGAAGAACAAACTCTGGATGAGCTGGGCTCCCATGAAAGCTGCATATCCCCGGAAAGCTACGGCGATGCTGCTTCCAGCCGGGGTTCTGCGGCTTCACTGATCGCGTCGGGGTGACGCGGAAGGGGACGAGGGTGAGCAGTGCCATAGACCTCCATGTTAATGGAGGGGCTTCTGCTTTCCAGCCCTCCCAGCTGGTGTCATGAATGACACTGGCTGTATGGAGAGGGGAGGGGGGAGGGAGGAAATGGCAGGCAGTGTACCTCGTACACTGCTGCCATTGCCTGTACCACACTGTTAAAAACGGTGAGGTACAGGCAGTGCGCTAGGGAGGTTAAAGACCATTGCTATTTAGGTTTCTCCAAGAAATACCTATGTTGCCATAAATTTCTGCTTCCCAGGTCTATGGACATTTTAATTGCTGGAGGTGAATATCACAGCTGAACCTCTTATCTCTATTACCCCCAATAACTCTTCCTAAATCTGATCACTATCTCCATTAGCTAACCCTTCACTCTCACCTCAATCAGTCATGTGTGTCAAGACAAAACTGTTGCTTTTGTTAAAATATTTATGACCTTGTTATTTTGTGTATAAATGTGAGTTTCAAAAACCAGAATTTTATTAAGCCTGAAGAAGGGATCTGCGACATCCAGAAAGCTTGCTTCTCTACTGACTTCAGTTAGCCAATAAACGTTATCACTTGCTGTATTTATTGATGGCTAACACGGTACAACACTCTACTATTACAATGTGTATTCAAATAATGTCTTTATCATCCCATTAAAAAACAAAAACATACACATCAAACCCACAGAATTTAGGTGGTAACTACACTATTGTTTTTTTGCCTAACTTTACTGAATACACCTAACGGTACTTCAACTGACCACTAAATATATAATTATTTTTTCTTTTTTCAGCATTTTACTTATTAATTGTATATTTGAAAAAACTAGTTCATCATTTCCTGCTATAGATTTCTTGTAAATAGCCTCGCAAAAAGCTTTACACTACACTTATATACTTGAAACATATTTTGTTGACGCTGTTGTTGGTGTCCTCTTGGCCCGTGTCCTGAGTACAATATCCAGAATCCTACAAGGATGGCAAAGCATTGCCAGGGAAGCCCCACTGTGACACTTGAGCCCTCTATTCTCTTCCCGCCAGGCACATGTCAACAACTCAGCATGAAAGTACTTAGTTGACATTTGTCACCTTAGGTGGGAATCTCAAAAGAGAGGTCACTAATTGAATTATCGGCAGACAGTACTGATGCTCATGGACTGAAAATCGCCAGCGGAGATACTGGAAACATGTTAAGTCAAAAGACAAGTGAATTTTGGAAAGGCTGAAATCTTATCAGACTACATTTGCCATATGTTATATCGCCATCACGTCCGTAGGTCTGCAGAATGTAAACCTAGACAACAAAAATATTGAGGTTGTAGGACATATAGTGAAAGTACGGTAAATATGACTATTGTTGTCTCTAATGTTAAATGTATTAATCTGTTTTCATAAAGCTACATTACAGTTTGAATTATTAAATAGCAATTCCAAACAATAGTTAAAACTCATCATGTACTGATGGTTCACTTCCTTTCTCTCTATCTTTCTACTTCTTGTCCCACCCCAAAAAATAGAAAAAAGACATGTGCAGTTGTAAATCTCACTGGTAGTGGTGGGTGGGTAATTTAATTAACCAAAAAGAATCTACCATTACATTGATTAGCCAGAGATTGCTTCTCTATTAGTAATGGCCAAACTTCAGCCAGGTCCGTCCTTGAACAGGCGGAGCAGGCTTTAAAAAAAGTCTGACGTCCCCTGTTTACGGGAAGATTCAAATTCCCTGCCTGTTTGCTGGGAATTTGAATTGAAAAAACATCACTTCCGGTACCTGCAACGCACAGTTCCCGGTTTCGATATCGGGTCGTGAATAGTAACCCTCTTCCCGCCAGTGAACAGGGCGGGTCGAACACAAGGAGGGTCGAACACATGTAATGTTGGTGGCTGATCTGTCCACTGTCCACAAAAAATGATTTTGGTCAAATGTATATGGTTTATGAATAGTCTGTTATCTTTTACTCAGCATCCAACTAATGATCTGCATCCCTTTTATCACTCCAACCAACCACTTGATGTACTGAGAGCGTCACTGGGGGCACCATAAAATGGTTTTCAATGGAGAATATGTTTTTGTGTAGTTTTCATTAGACAGCACAATTAAGTTTTTTCCTGGCTGTCACTGCTCTCAGAGATGTGTGATGACCTATGTTTCATATTCAGAGAGGGGCCATGAGTTACATTGGGTTTTTACTCATTACAGGTTAAGTTAACGTGTTTTCTTCAGCTGCATTCTGTCTTAAAATGGGCACTTGTGGTGCCAATTATATGGAAAGTGGAAAAGTGGGTGATATGTCTACTTTAAAGACACAGAGCAGTCTGGGCAAGAGTAAGAACTCATTCCTATGAGACACCTATGTCCAAAGTTCCAATAAGAGACAGTTGGGTCTGAAAAGGAGCTTCTCCTTCTGCGTTTTTATAGCTAACCCTCAGTTCTCAGAAAATCCTATAGCTATTTACTTGCATGCAAAATAAATATTTAGTCAATAAAGATAAAAAAATATTATTTCAGTGTGTGTGCATTACCAGAAATATAATAAGAATATAAGTTTAATGGGTTTTTTTTATCTTCAGTAAGAAATTTAAATATTCATCTCAAACGCCTTCAAATCAGAAGAGATAGATTGTGTGATCTGTCTGTTGACCAATTCTGCCGCACTCCTTTTCCTAGATGTGATATTCCATTGACAAGTTACCAGCATACACATTTTATTTCTGTCTGTTACAGTGACAGCTGCCAACTGGGATCTTGTTACAAACTCCTCATCCAAATCTCCATAATCTCTTTTAGTCATCCTGTATAGAGATTTAGATAGAACAACAACCCGATGTATTATGACTACATACTACTTGAATATATAAGCTTATCTTGAGCTGTGAAAGAGCTGTAATTACCATTAAGCATAATCCTTATTGTATGTGTTGCAAATATATCTGTACTACACTCCGGAGATTGGACTAGAAATTGGGGAGGGGGGTTTCGAGGAACATGTCTGTTGTCTGTAATTCACAGATATTATGTGCACATGGAATATTTTCATAAATGCATACATATTGATATTATTATTAGATATGATGGTCACAAATACCATGACTTTGAATATTGTAATACCATTAGTATTAAACGAAGAATAAATCCCTATCAAAAGGGGACACTTCTCTATTTTCTTCTACGAAAAACTACAACAATAGTTGAGCTTGGGTACTGGGTATGAATTGGACCTCCTGCGCATTAACCCTGAGTGTAGCTCACCTATCCATGGCAGCATAAATATTGGCTGACCCTCCGATCTCTTCCAGGCTGGCAGATGCCATTGACCTCCATGTTATAGACATACCTGTCAAGTTTCTCATCACTAAATGAGGGAAAAATAGTGGAAGTCACTAATATCACTTCAGGTTTTGGAACGCAGAGCTCAATGTTCCAAATTTAGGAAGTGATGTCATAAACGTTACTTCCAGTATTGGGAGGCTTGCTTCCCTTCCCTCCTATTAGCTAGCTAACTTTGAAAGGGAGGTAGTACTCTGCTGGGTGGAAATGGATGGAGAGAAACGCTCCATCCCTCCCAAATTAACCAATTAAAAAATTCTGGGAAAATTCTGTTTATTGTAATCAGGATTTGTCCGGCCAAAACGGGATGCTTGACAGGTATGGTCATGGAGGCAACATTGCAGTTTTCTTACAGAACAGTGATGACACTGGGGATGTGTAGGGGGAGCACAAATGATTGCCAGTGGTGCGCTTTTTTAAAAGGAACATTCAGGAGGTTAAAAACACAACAAAAATTCAACACATCAACACATTTTTATGTGATACTGAAATAATAGTTGGGCCAACGCGTTTCAACCTTATTGGGTCTTACTCAGGGATACAATCAATACAATCAATTAGTACCTATCTAAAAAGAAAAAATCTAAAATAATATTAATAAGTCATCAATTAATATGGAACCAAATGGATTTCTCAATTCATTAAGTCCTATATTACTTGGGCTCCACTATAGGCTGGGATCCACTGATGTCCGCGCAAGCTTCTGTTGCATTCCTGTGGACGCATTGACATCAACGTGACGGAGGCTCTGACCGATGGATTGGGAGCTCTGACGTGCTGTGGAGACAGCCCGGTCAAAGCCCTATTGCCATCAATGGGTGGCTCATGCACTGCGGTAAAAACCCTGCTTTCAACACAGGGATTTTAGCGCATGTGGAGCCCTAGCCTTACACTCCAGGTATTTAATCTACCTCATATAAGAGAAAACATATATTCATATGATGCAACATGCTATAACATTTCACCAAAATACCCAATATTCTCATATCTGGATCCAAAGATGATTGTGGGGGTGGGGGACAGGGTGCATTGTCCCCAACAACAATAGGTTGTTGTGCAGTTTTGTTTAGTTTTTGTTTTGGGATTCTTGATTCTGGGATGTGGGAAGGAACTGGGTGGGCCTTCCCATTCCATCCAGGAACTACACCTGATGGACATCAGGGCGGTGGCTGGTTGTTTCTTAACAAAAGAGACTGAAGCCACTCAGTCAGGGCTCCCAAGGAAGTTGGAGACAGTGCTGCTAGGTGTAAATACAGGGCACACAGAGTGCGTGTGGCCCCATGCTGATGGCTGCCAGAAGGCAGGCCATTAAGGTTTTCTAGAGAAAGGAAACATTGTGTGATCGGTGCCAAGCCAGGAGGCATGGCATTTTTAGGACTTTTTTGTTTCAATTTCCATTAACCCCTGTGAGGGTAAGCTCTGTTTGGACTGTTTGTGTGCAAATAAACACAGGCAGGAGCCCTTAAAGGTAAACAATTGCTGTCAATTGCTGTTTTGGATACACCGTTTGGAGCGGATCCCCCACAGTATCCATAGAAATCAAATCAAAGTGTCTTATTATTATAAAGATTCAACCATGCATGAGGACTCCTCCCTACTGACGCGTTTCACACTTATGGTCTTCATCACAGTGGCGCCCCATCTGATATAGAAATGAAATCCTCATACCTATTAGGAATGATGAATTAAAAAAACTGAAGCATGTTGACTTTGTACGGTAATATTCAACCACCTTAGCGATGGTTTGGAAAATTGCATTTGCAGAGCATACGGAATCTCCTTATTTTCCCTGCTTGAAAATTCCTTCACAAAGTAAACATAGTCTACTTGTTTAGCAAATCAGCCACATTGTTACTTGCAGTTCAATTCCACCTTTAGGGCAAACGTAACCTTGCAAAGCAGAGAATTATAAACAGTATTTATTGGCTGGATTGTTTTTTATTCCCTATATAGTCTATTAAACCGAGACCTGTGCTCCCAGTGAAATGTTAACATTTTACTCGTTCAGTTGCCCTTCCTGTGGGAATGCTCCTTTCTCTCAATTACTATGGTGTGGTTAGTAGTGTCAGACTGGCGATGCTCTCACAAGGAACATGTACTTAAATAAGAGCTGTGACTGTAAGCATAGTGAGTGCACCCGGTCTATAGTTATCCTTTACATGCGTCTATGAAGGGTGACATTTGTCCACATCATGATATTCAGGAGCTAGCAGCAGTTCATGCAAGTGGACTTGTTAAGTAAAGTTGAAGACATTTCATACCCCAAACTGAAAAAGTATTTTAGATTGGCTATGAAACATTGTCAAGATTTCTAAAAGTCTAGTTAAATTTAACTCTTACTAGTGTTGAGCTTGAATATTCGAATTGTGAATATCGTGAATATCAAATATTAACTATTGGAGAATTCACAAATGCAGATGGTGGAGGATATTTGCAATCTCGAATATTCAAGATATTATGAACCAGCAAGCTTTTATGGCCATGCCTTGCGAGAATTGCGATAATAACTCATTCATTTTGCAGATAATCATGATGCAATCATAATTATCGCAATGTATAGCCATATGAATTTCATATTTATAAATATTTAATATTAACAGAATTATTCACAAAATATTGCCTATTCTGCTCATAACTGACTATCCATATTTAACATGGTGGAGCAAGGTATGTAATTAATGTACAACCATGACTATTGGGTGCCATATAGGGAGCTTGATGGAACACTTATCTCTACTCCTTCTACACTTCTCTAAACTTTCTCTAAACTATTCTGTAAAATATTTTTTTCTTCATACCTAATTGACATTTCTAGGGGGGATAAGGACCATTTTTGTTTACCTTAACTAGAAAGTTATGTCACAGGCGCCAAGGGGCAAGCCGCTACTTTTGCAACCCAAAAGCTGGAAGTGATGCTCTGCACATCTTCCAACAAGCAAGGAGGGTAACATTACCCTTCTTCATACCTTTCCACCTCGTATATCCCCCAGACCACCGGGGAGGAAATTGCCCCCCTTCCTCTAAACCTCCTAGCCAACCTAACTACTTCTCTTCTTACCATCCTGCTGTATTCTCACAAGCTCTGTCAGTAGGCTCCATTACAGGGTACAACAATGCCTACTGATGGGGCAGGAAATAGGGTAGCAAAATGGTGTAAATGGGGTACTTGAAGGTATATTCATGGATCTTCAGGACCCCTCCTATGATTCAGTTTTAGGCAATCATCTTTCCTCAAACAACTGAAAATTGAATGAATAGCCACACTCACCACACCAAGCAATTCTTAGTTTTAAAAACATATCTTATTTATTTGATCCATTCTAAAACCATAGTCAATACTATGAACACCCAAAATAAGTGCCCCTGACATGTTTTGCCCACCAGGTCCTTTCATTAAGTCACTCCTCTGCTTGAAAGGACTCCTAAGGTTTCCTAACAGCCAAAAAGGAGGCAAAGTAATTTAGTGCTATCTGGGCTTGCAACAGTGGGGTCACAGGTTTGAACACCAGCCTACATACTATCTGCAAGGTATTTTCTATGTTCCCCTATGTCTGGGTGGGCTTCCTCCAGATACTTTTTTTCCACACTCCCAGGACATACTAGTAAGTTAAATGGCATTCCCCTTGAAATTGTCCCTAGACTGATGACATATAATCATGAGTGTGTCAGTTACATATATATGATATGGTAAGGACTTAAGATTGTGAGCACCTCTAAGAGACAGTTAGTAATACAATGATGTGCTATGTAATTACTGTAGAAGAGACATCAGAATACAAGCCTTACGGTAGTGACTGATAAGAATGGCCCTCTTTTTGTGTTGAGTACAACAAAGTTTGTTGGCCCTGAAAATATAGTTTGCAAAGCACAGAACTCCACCATTCTGCTGTTTTGTCAGCCTGTCTGTAGAACTGTGCTCTCTGCACCTGTAAAATAGGATGCTTCCCTTTCATGTTTCCTGCTTGTGCCATATTTAAAAGTACCTTGGAGTGTCCTTGGAGCTGTCACAGTAAATTGGCTAATGTAGCAGCAGATGCACACACGTGTGCTATGGTTTTTCAGTTACTGTAACTCTATCATAGCGTAAAGATCCACTTATATGATACAGAGACAATCAAGGTTTTCCAAGGAGAAGCATTTTATAGTATGATTGATTTATTTAATATGAATGTGTTTTATTCAATATCATCAAATCTATTTCAGCACTAAGGCCACATAATACAGTGCAATGCCTGCGCCTTAGTGCGTTCCACCATGCTGCAATGCACATTTGCTGGTATATTGGGTTCCATTCAGAATAAATGGTGCCACCAGCATTTGTCAGAGCCATTTTGCCCCGCAAATATAGAAACAGGCTTTTTCCTTGGACTTTGGAAGATGTAGACTTTGTATCTTTGACATGAAATGCACTTGCACTCAATGTATCTCATTGTTCCATGTGAGCCCTAGAGTTGTTCAAAACATTGGACCACCCAATGACTTGTGATTAAATTTTTTGGTAACTCCGGGAGTGTTTGACCTTCTTACCATTTACTATATGTCTAATGGACTGGTGGTAAGGTTGTTAAATCTGTGTTGCCTAGTTGGTTTAACTTTTTAATTCTTATAATGTTAAACAAAGTGTGATCCATCCATAGATATGAACACCATGCTCTCCTTAATAATGACAATATGGTTGCCTTACTGAAGGAGCCAGGACATGACTCTTTCCACTAACCTCATATCTAATTAAATACTGCAAGTCATAGCCTTTACTTAGCCACAGTCACAGTTGTTGAGATTCTTTCTAAATATAAAAAATGCACACAAAATTATCATATTAAATACTTTAATCATGAAAGCTGTGAGACTGTGTGGGCCCTAAGATGAATATTAAGGCCTGAATCCAGTGTGTTCTCATCTAAGAGAATAACAGCAGGCATTTGTGTCTGTAACAGGAAAATAATTTTCCAAGTACCGGCATCAGTAAATGTGCAATGCCTGATTGGTTGTCTAAAAAGCCATAATGATGCCTGTAAAAATGAACTGGCAAGTTCTAGTGCTGATAGTGGTATTGCACTGGAGCACTATATGTTCTGCCACAATTTCCTGGCGGCTAGGGGTCCCAAACACAACTGTGACACCACTGGTGAAGCTGAAGGTATGCTTGAAAAAAGCGACCACCTCCACTATTACGTCCACCAATGTTAGCGCCTGCCCCCGCCACCAATGACGCAATGGGGGGGAACTGAAGCATTGGCCGGTATGCCGATGCTCAAAACCGCCAAGGGAATTTGGCGGACAGGTGTGTTTTTTGTGAGTGAGTTTTTTCGGGGTGTGTTTTCTCAGCTGAGGGCAGAACGCTCAGGAGGTTAAGGACTTCCGTTGAGGACCCCTGCTCTAGTTGATCAAACTGGTCAACGTTTGAGACTCTGCAAGGTGTTACATGCAATACTGCCAGGACAACCATCTCTCCTACCCACTACTACCAGGAAAAATATAATATCCTGAGGACTCAATAAAAGTCCTCTCTTAAGAGGAAATCTAGGACATTCTTGTCTACTTTCCTCATCATCTGTGAGGTAAGGAGAATTAGGTGCAATTTTTTTTTTGGTTCCATTTCATACAGGGATGTTGGCAACACTTGTTTTATATAACACACTTACTCTGGGTGCACTAGTACATTACACTGTTTCATTTACCCCCTCTCTAGTGTTTGGTAACATGTTCTCTAAAGCATGTGGTGTCAGTGTAGTAAACCAAACAATGGCAACTACTGCTTGTAGGCCTCTGGTTGGTGTTGGTTGAAAACATTTGGCAAGATCACTTTGTGAGTTAACTGCAAAGTCATTGAACAATTGTTTGAGATGTAGGGAAGGGTTGGCATTTTCACTTGACTAAGAACTTCATTTATGTAAGAACTACATGTGCTAGAGCAATAGTTTTTGGTAATGTTCCCACAACTCTTCTCTCTCCAGCATATTTGGTGATGATACCATGTTCAGGGTATTTTGCAATTAACTCACAAAAAAAATAGAAGACATGTCATGGCCATCTCTAGTTGGTGTTCTTTTTTGGTTATCTTTGTCATTGAGCCTTCATGATAACGTTTAGAATTGTGCTGTAAAGTATCTTTATGTAAAATGTACAAAAACATGCCATGGCTCCCATGCCTTTATATATTATGCGATGTGTCTTAAGCTGGCCATAGACACCTCGATCCATGACCGGCTAGTAGCAGACTCATTACAGCGTAGTGACGTCCCCACACTTTAAGGAGTCGGCTACAGAACTGACGGGAATCCTGTGTGCTCCACTAACACAGGCGATTCCTGTCAGATTGTAGCCAATTAACTTGGAGGGGGAGGAGACAGATCGGCAACAAAAAAAATCAGCATGCAGGATCGCCCTGCAATCCGACCTGCTATCTTTTTGGGTCTAAACCTCAAGGTGGGCACCCCTGTAGTTGCGGGCGAGCGACCATTATACGTTTCACAGGAGGGTGCACACTGGTCGATTACCCACCACTATGGCCAAGAATCGACATATCTATGGTCGGCTTTAGTCACTGCCACTAGTATTTTTAATAGTTAGATGATTGCAATTAAAACAAGATCAGAGTGCCCTGGCTTTATATTTTCTAAAACACAGATAAAAGGCAAAACTATTAGTTTGTTTTATAGTTACACATAGATCGTTTTGGGACCATTAGAGCTGGCAGCAGTGGTAAGTTTTCCATGTTTAAGTTTTATTATAATTGCTTTCTGTAAAATATTTCCAAATTAAACACGTAAAGAAAAGTAAATTTTGCCTTCCTTTTTTTTTTTCCAGAGTAACGGGGGTATAATCGTGAATTAATCCCGGAGAAAAACGGAAGATATTAACAGTATGTAAATTCTCGATTGTGCACATCGCTGGCAATAAAAATGGGAAAATATCTTTTTTTTCTCCAGAGCCGCTAAGCCATTAAAGTAAAATATATTCAACTATTTATATTTCAAATTATCATGACTTCTTTAAAATGTGAATGAAATGTCACAAAAACAAGTAAAATGTCACGGCGGAAAAAAATAGCATAATAAAGACATTTGTTCTACAAAAAATTTTGTTGCTTTTTTAAGGCTTTATGTGCTTACAGAGACATTACTCCTCCTAACTTCATGAAATGATGTCACCATTCATAGAAACCTGTGTCCAAGGCTTGCAAACTTTGGCAGATATTTGACCCAACTTTAAAATGTTGGAAGCTCCTTACATTGGTAAAACTTTGGATGTGATACTGATAAGGTGCTTCCTAACCTGTCAGGTCAAATTCAATGTTTAATGCCCTGCTTTCAACCTCCCTGATGGTACAATTACGTCATGAAAGTGGTACGAAACATACAAACCGATTAACATGTAATCAGTTTGTGTTTTCCACCCACTGCCTTTTACACATTCCTGGCATCATCTCTGATGCCAAGTAAAATGAGGATCTGGGAGACCTATGCCTGTAACATAATACAGGCATATAATGAAGGCACCTCCACGGCGTGGAGTTTAATCAATCCACAACTCCTGTTCCACTTACATCTCTAACCTTGTTCCAAAATATACCCCTAATGGACCCCTCCTCTCTTCCACTGACCTGCTAATGACATCCCCACTCATACAATCATCACATGTGCAGCTTCAAGACTTCTCTAAGGCTGTCTTTACTCTCTGGAACTCTCTCCATTGTCATATTAGACTTGTTTCTAACACTTTTAAACCCAACCATATCCCAGAAAACCCACCTCTTCAGTCTGGCCTACCCATCTTCTCATCCCTTACATCATCACCTAACCACCTATTGTATACTTTGTTCCTCAATTAATCAGGGACCTTTCCTCACCCTGTGTCATTGTTGGTACCTGTATGTTAGCTTCTGTTCCCCTATTCAACCCTCTAGGTGTTATGCACGTGGTGCACTCTTTGTAAAAATTTATATTGTAACCTGCTGTGACCCTCCCTTCCCCCCGCCTCTTTTAAATGGAGATCAATGGTACTGTCCCTTCACCTCTCCAACGTCGCTGAAGCAAACTCAGAAAGATCGGTCATTGCAGAGTTACGGAGAAAAGCCATGGGCACCCTCCAGGTGCAGGTGAGTATGCCCGAGATTAGCTAGGAAGGAGTATTGTTAAACAAACTCACCCAGAGTTGATGAGCAATATGTTGTGATAAATAAAAGTTAATAATAGTAATTAAATAAAATAAGAAAAACTTACATGTAATGAGCAAACTATGAAAGTTCCTTGTAGCCCCTCCTCTCTACCTCATCCGGGAAAAAAATGTCATCAGGATGTATACTAAAATACAATTATATGGTGATATTTCACTGAAATAACCCTCGCAAGCCTGGCTGATAAATATGGAATCTCTCATATGATTCCAGGGAACAGCTGGCAAGATGCACCGGACCATAGGACGCACCCAGTTTTTAGGCCAGGGGAACCAGAAAGTTTTTACAATAATTGGGTTAATACAATGAATCAAACTAATGCAATATCAAATTCAACCAGTAGATGTCACTAGCAGCAATACACGCTCAGCATACAGGTCATTCTCCACACTGACTGGGAGGGGGGGACCGCTGCACAGTCTCTCCTCTCTGTGGAAGCTGCAGTGATTGCAGTTTCCATGGACATGGAGAAAGGGATAGATGGCAGTTCATCTACCTCTCTTTTCATTGTTTATACCAGCAGGGCTCTGAGCTCTGCTTGCATAAGCAATTATACAGTTCAGATGGCATCTCTCACCTGACAGCTCCCCGGCAAATCTCCTTGCTGGGAGAGCTGGTGGGAAGCGCATTCGAACCATCAGACATAGGCACTTCTTCTTATAGTCTAAAAAATACAGTATATTTTTTGGGGATTGTGGAGTGCAGTGTCACCATGGTGACTGCTCATAGGTAAGTCAAAGTATAATTTTATATATATTTTTTTTATATATATATTTTTTTTTTGGCCATACATCCTATTTCTATTCTCATAAACAACCAGCGGGTGAAGCTTTAGGCTTCTTTTCAAAAGCATTCTGGGTTCTGCTTACTTGCTATCGTTTACAAGGGTC
The DNA here is from genome assembly GCA_036250615.1 of Ptychadena robeensis. Classification (NCBI taxonomy): domain Eukaryota; kingdom Metazoa; phylum Chordata; class Amphibia; order Anura; family Ptychadenidae; genus Ptychadena; species Ptychadena robeensis. Next base: position 17,919,519 of record CM070037.1, read on the forward strand.
AAAAGCTGAAGCTGAATTAATTATAGAGATGCAATGGAGCCAGAGACTCCTTCCCACTGCACTGTATAGACGTTTTCAGTGTGACGATGAAGTATAGGGAAAAGAAATAGAGTACATCAGGTATTTAATATCAATCTACATTAACATTTTCCTTTAAGATTTAAACCATTGCGAATATCTAAAATTAACTTTTTGCTTAGTGACAAGCCTTTGTGAATCAGGTGTCAGAATCACACGGCAAGATTTCAGGCCTCACTCACACGTTAGATAACATAAGCATAATAATCACATGCAATCGCTGCTCAATCTGCTACTTTTAGCATCAGTCATCACATATGGCAGCCCGATCGGTTGAGCGCACTCAACGTAAGCACATATATCTCATGCTTCTATAGACTTGGACACATGTGTATACACAAAGATACACAAGACCCATGACACGAGTCCTCGAGCCTGTGGAATAAATACTGCCGAGATCCTCCCCCAGGACGAGGATAGAAGCATTGGATCCCCACCAAGTCATTTGTCTGACGATCTGTGCTACTGCATAAGCAGGATCAGTGCGCCATCCAAATTTTCCAAATCCTTTAGGATATGGACACATAGGCAGCCCTTTTCCATTAATTAAACTAGGTCTTATGCAAATCAGCCTGGCTTTGCATCCTAATCTCTAGGAAAGCGTTTGCTTACTTTCCAAAACACTTGTATTCGTAGGCACATTGCCTGCCATGGGCTGAGAGCGGTGTGATGTTTTGCGGTGCCCTTATTGTAACTATTGTGCATTTGACTAAAAAAATGATTTTCCTCTAAATGTTAATCCCTTCCCTGACACCGTACCGCTACAAAATGCTCCTGGCAACATTTGAGTTAAATAGTTTTCTTACAACCAGAAATGATATAACAATTTTTTTTATGGAGTGTCCAAAGCTGGAAAAATAAAATAACCGCCCAATCTGTAGTCTTTAAAGGAGTTTTCAGCGTCAAGACTCCCACGTATCTTCCCGAAACGTGCGTCTTTTACCAAATTGGACGATAGAGAGAGAAATCTTGTTGCCATTTTGAGAGTTTGAAAGGTGAGAGAGAAGATCAATTAAGGACTGGAAGTCTGGTGGAGTTGTAGCAATTTGACTGCACGGCAAATAGCATCAAAATCGGACCGGAGTAAGCAAAAGAAATGACACGAGGACTTAAAAGCCAGGAAATCAATTTGACAGTCTTTTCTAAATGTGCTGTACCTCGCCTAAACACCACTTCTAACTAGAATGCAATTTCAAGCCCTTTCGTGCCTTCTACTACAACATGAATTGCAATGTGCAGGAACCCATTGTGCACCTGCCAAATAGAATTATTCTTTCTGTGCCAAAGAGAAGGTTGCAGAGATTGTTATAATTTTCAACGGCGTATTCATAATGATCATTTTACCTGTATTATGCCAGAGGGAACGAACAATGGCTTAGCTTATTTCATTTCTGGGATTTTTTGATGGGTAAATAGGAGGCACCGTAGAGTAATAACAAACCTTCTGGTTTAGACAGTTTTTGTAATATAAACTAGTAATGAGCAGGATAGGCAATGTCACAAACCAGCGGATGTGGACCCGCTGTGCCACGAGTGCTACCTCTTCTAAGGGCGTTGTCTAAGTGAACCCACTCGTTTTTCGTTTTTTTGAACCCCTGATGGTGGGCATAGACTTTCCAGAGGGGAACACCAGGTGGCTACTTCTGGAGGGAGGGTTGACACACGAGGCAGATGGTCCAGAGGGCATCAGGGAGAGGTACCAGAAACACAGGTGTTTATCAGCAGGCCAGGCCGTAACCAGGGGCAATAGTGCGGGACCCAGGGGTGAGGCAATAGCATTGTCAGGTAGAGGATTAGGGCTGGCAGCAGAGGTACAGGTCAGACAGTCCAGGTCAGCAACAAAAGTTGATAGAAAAGTCAATCCAGGCAGACAAGGGTTAAACGTATTAAAGTCTTAGAGCTCAGGCAGGAATCAGCAACACAGAAACACAGTTAGCATGCACACTCTAGGCAGAGACATTGGACATTGAGGAATAGTGGAAAGGGACTGGATCCCTTATATATATGCGGGAGGACCACGATTGGCCAGCCAAGACACATGACCAATCTTTAAATCCCAGGAAGTGACACCTACTGAGTCCCTAAGAAGCACTGCAAAACAGCATGTAGACCAGGATCCAGCACAGCTAAAATCATCGTTTAACACAGCGCTGAGGGCCGCAGCTGTAAGAGGAGAATGGTGGACAAGTAATATTCGTATTCACTAAATATCACAAAATTTTCAACTAATATTCACCATAAATTTGTGAATTTGTGATCTCCAGTCATTATTACCTTAATTGTGAAAATCTGCACTTGTACATGCACATATTGTGAATGCAATGCATGGTACTTTCCACCAATTACCTTCATTGTGCAAATTGGCACTTGTACTTTATGTTAAACATCTCAAATATTTGTGATTACAAAGATATAGCACTAAATTTGAGATCTCTGCAAATTCGCCAAGTGCTGATATTCACAATGCAAATTTTATAATTAGAATATACGCGATCAACACTAATAAAAACTCCAGGAACACGGTGTATTCCGTCTGGGACCACAATCGCTACCAATACTAAATATTATTTTAACAGGCTTTTTTGGGAAATCCTGAAAACATGCTGAGGGCTATACACTCAATTCAGTCCAGATAGGGCAGGATCCAATCATAGGTCAGGGCAGGCAGAAATCAAGCAATGTTAGAAATCAGGCAGGGTCACCAAACCAAACACAGGAGCACACCCAAGCACACTGCTATACATGGTCTATAACCTGCAATTATATCCATGTCCTCATTAAATAAGCAGATTGCCCAATCATATTATGCCACCTGGTTTATAGGATTAGTGAACAAATGACTTGAATATCCTGCAGCCCAAATGCATACTCAACATCTCCCACCCAGTGGTAAGGCAAAAGGGTCCTTAACTGTACTCTGCTATGCACATCCACAGGAATGCTGTGGAAGCCATTAGCTCAAACAGTATTTCGGCTACAGTGGATCCCTCTGTCAGAGCAGGTAGGCATGGTTATGCTGTGTTATGCACATCTAAACGGATGCTAGGGATGCCAGAGCAGAGAGACATGCTTTGGCCATGCTGCCTGCTGTGCAGACACCCATGACACTGCCGGCAATCCCTGTGGTCACAGAGAATGACACAGGATTGTCGTCAGGATAAGTACTTTACAAGCTGAATTGTTTTTTAATGGTGGCTTGATGCTTATAAGGAGCTCTATATTACGACTTGTAAACATAATTTTATGGTTTACATATTTGAATGGGAACTCTCCTAGAGAAAGGATCTCTGGTGGAGAACATATTGAAAAGCCCACAGTCTATTTGAACAACTTTTATGGCTGGTCCTGTTTTAGCCTATGACTAAATGATGATCATCTGGTCTCAAATAGGCAAACCAGGAGAGAGCAACCCAAAAAGCAAATTACAATAATCATGTGCTTCTCCATGAGTTCTCTTTCAGGAGTACTTTCCAAGGAGAGCTAGTCCTTCTTGTTCACAAAGATCAGTAGTTTAACAGATAGAGGCAATGGGAAAAGCAAGTGTAGGTGCTCTTTCTCTCTTCAGCTATCCCATAATGCTTTATTTATCAATTATCATGTCAAATTCTTTTACCACATCATCCAATGTATGAAATATATAAAAAAATTACTGTATACACATTTTGTCCCCTCAAAATTAGGGGCAAAGTGTGTGCGTCCTATGAGGCGAATGCATGGCCGAATAGTCTTTTTGCATTCTCAGTACCCCTCTGCCACCGCACCCAAGCTTAGTGCTCAGGCAGAGGCAGGGAAGCACTCAGCATTGTCGTGCCTTTTATAAGGGGTATAACGTTTCATATATATTCTTAGTTCTAATATCTATTGGCATATATATATAAGCAATTTTTTTTCTCCATTTTGTAGTATGTTATGCAAGATATGTTTCCAGGTGGTTCATGTGAGAACAATAGACGTTCTTATAATATTATCAGGCCTGTCCTTGGAACATTGTAGATGGTTGGGAAAAGCCTGTGATATCTGCCTGGGCTTTATTACATTGTATGCAGGAACATTCAGTTACAAAAACAGGCATGTGATTCATCCTAAAATCAAGCAGACATTGTTCATAAGTTACTTATTTTGATACATTGTAATGTAACACCTGTTTCTGAATTCCTAATATAAATTTTTTTTTTAGTGTATAGTTTATACCATACTGCCATTCAGCGATCTAATGGTTACATTACATTATTTTGGCCTAACAGGTTAACTACTAATTTAATATGGAAATTCATTAAATGTGATTGGACGATCCAAATGTTTTCGGGGTGTGTCTGTTAGGTAAAGGCTTCCCTAAAAAGTGGTACAGTGCACTTTCTCCGAAATGTCTGCATGTTTCACCCTTCTGGGCTTCCTCAGGACAAAGAAAGGCTCTACAAAAGATAAAATACATATTGGAATATGTATAAGATCTAACAACAAATCTAATCTACCCGTTTGCATTATATTGAACCCTGATATATTCTATATTAGATCCCAATATTGTTCAAAAAGTGGCCTATCGCTGTACAAGGTGTGGACTCTTCCCCTGGGCTAGAGGAGGACTTTATGCCAACGGAGGAGGGTCGTGTGTAGATGGAGCAACAATCGCCCCAACAGGCTGAACCTCAATGGCAGAAGCAGAAACCATACAGTTCCATTCTGTTCATTGTTTTTAATGGTGTTACCAATAAAGATAATTTTTTACAAATTACTGATTGTAAGCGAGTGCAAACCTAAAGTCCCCATTTGAGGGTAACTTGTTTTTTGTTCAATTCATGATTTTTAGAACACTTTAATTGATCTGTCTTTGTAATATGAGTACATTTTATCTCCTTTGAGTAGTTGCTTTTATCAGGAATAACCTTTAAATGATATCTATTGTTTTTCAGCACTCCTCACAGTCCTCCCACATACACACATATATAATAGTGCAATAAATCTATCCATCTGTCCATGATGTCTCATGTTGGCAGGTCCATTCTGCATATGCATTAGTAGAATCCATTCCCTTTTTTTCACTGATACTTGCGATTGTTTATTATTATTTATTTTGTTTAGTATTAAATTATATATATCTCTGATTCATATGATAAATTTGATATTACCACTACAAAATAGAAGCATGATATTTACTAGTGATGGCCGAACTGCCCACAAGGCGGACAGTTCGGCCGCGAACAAGCATGTTCGCCCTCCTTCTCGCCGGCGGACAGTACGGGTGTTCGACCCGCCGTGTCCGCCGACGAGAAGGAGCCCTCTATTCTTCCTGCGGTGGCATCATTAGCAGCGAGATCCCGCCGCAGGAAGAATCTTTCACTGAAGACCGGGTAGAGAACATCACATCCAGGTAGCACAACCAGGAACTATGCGTTCCAGGTGCCGGATGTGACGTCACTGACGTCACATCCGGGTGTACGAGCCGGATTTTCACTGATAGACCGGGTTCGTGGACGGACACGGCACTTGTTCGGCCATCACTTATATTTACAAAAAGAAGAGTAGCCCCCCTCCTTGATATAGACAAAATCACACACTAACACCTCTTGTTTCCTCATGTTCTCAACACGTTTCACATTCAAGTGGTGCTTCATCGGGAAGATATCGACATCTTTCATTATTCAATTCTCTTGTCCAAGTCAATTATTCTGTGATCTCCACACCCTGTCCTGGGAAATAGAACTGCCATCACTCACCTTTGGGTTCTGTCAGGATTCAAGCCCAGGGATGCTCCGACACCTGGTTGTAGCTCTACCTGTTGAGCCACCTCACGTTCTGACTTTACACCTTGCTGGATCCCTTGGACCTTGATACCAAGTAACCTAGTTCTCATGAACCCTGAACCCTTGGTCACTCCCCTGGACTTCCTATAAAAGCCAGGTCCCAACCTGCATTCAATGCCAGATTATTGTTCCTTGCCAATAACTCCCCCTGTCTCCTCATTGTACTCCAATTTCTGATAACTTGTGTACCGAACCTTGGCTACTGAACATCGACTACTCTTCTCTCATCGCTACATTCCAAACGGGACACCATTGGCTACTGACCCCCGGCTTGGATTTGACTACTCTTTTGCTTGTTCCCTGACTATTACCTGTGTTTGTGCTCTGTTTTTGGACTGTGATCACCTGTGTTCTGATTGCTGTTTCAGCTACTGGACTCTGAGCCTGAACTGAGATCGTTACAGGTTCGCTAAGGATTACGGAGATGTTCATGGCATCCCAATGAAGTATTTGCATGAGAACTGCAAAATTCTAGGACGCAAAATAGGTATTAGGGTACAATTTAAAATTGAGTGTTGATTTAATGAATATGGTATGTATGTTTTTAGTTTGCATACATTAAGCCATTATCTTCACTCATTACATTAAACAAATGGAGGGGAGCCAGAGTGTCTTGTCACCAAACTGATAACGGGATGAATAAAAAAAAATAAAAGGGCTGGGTATGTCCTGCGGGTGGTAGTATGCTCATGTCTGATTCAGCATATGCAGTTTTTGCATGAATTAAAAAGATCAAGTGCATGAAAGCTTAATGTAAAGTCCAAATAGTTTTTTTAAGTTGAAATTTCAACACTAGATGTTGCCGTGCGTTGCCATATTTGCATGTACAAGTGCCGGTTTTCGCAATACATAATAATGACAGGAGATCTCAAATTTTCGAATATTTTGAATATTTGGAGAATAACTCACTGCTGCTCATCACTATATATGTATATGATAGATAAGAAGACTCGTAGACTGCAAACTCAATGCTTTTAGTGGGAAAAGTTGTTATTAGAAAATAAAGATTTATCTTTAAGTTTCTGTTTATTCTTTTTTTTTTGTGAATCAGTTAGCAGTGCCAACAGCTACAGAGGTCAGTTAGGGTTTTGTTTTTAAAAATTGGATCTGTTTGTTCATAAAGTATTAATAATGAAAGGTCCATTGCCTTGCCACAAGTCTACTTTAAGTAGGTGTAACTCCTGCAGAACATTCACCTTTAGATCACTCCATACAATTTCCATTAGATCTACCAACAATTCATCATAATCATATTACATGGTAAAGTGGATTGTACAGAAATTGTATGGTAAGATTGTAAGGTGTATAAAGGGCTTAAGGCTCAATATTGTATTAGTTTTAAAAAGGAATTTTTACTATGCAAAGGAAATTATTGACTTCCAATCTGTTATATTCTGTGCAAGATATATGTCTAAAGCTGGGCATACACGTTCCAATTTCTGCACGATCTGATGCCTTGTGCGCTCCCGCATCCCTTAAGGATCAGGTCGTGCAGAAATTGGATGCAGCAACTAATGAGGATTGGGCTAAAATCAGCCGTCCTGTTGAATCGCACAGTTATCCGACAGGACGGTAAATGTTAGCCCGATCCCATTAGTTCGGCTGGGGATGGCTGCCCCCAGCCAAAGTAATGAGCTGCATATGAAGAGTGCAGTCCGATTCTTGGCACTAGCGGGCGGGCGTGATGACGTCATCACACCGCTCCTAGTGCAGAGAATCGCATAAGGAATAGATAGTAAATCGTACCGTCTATTCCCAGCTTAAGTCTAGCCAAGCAAGCATTTTTCAGAATTCAAAAGAGTTGCAATGGTTATATGGGAATAAAATAATGTTTTAGTAGGCTTACTTGCAAAGTTGAAGGTGACGGCGATCTTCATTATGTCTCCTGAAGAATTGCCAAAGCTATATAAAAGAAAAAAACACTGCCACTGGCAAGATATTAAGAATGGCAAATAGCGGGATGGTTTAAGCAAAAATTAAACTAGTGCAGATATCATTTAATTTAAACCTGTAGGGTGTGTAAATGCTAGCTGCCTGGTTGTCTTTGACATTGACTTCAATGCTTTTAGAGACAATAATCCAGGATAAGAATGCACATAGCTAATTGGTTATGTATTTAAGCGGGGTGGGAACTTAGAAGGGAGGGGGCGTTATTACGGTAATTTTGAAATTACCTGGATTTTAAAATGCCAGGAAAAATCTGGGATTTATTGAAATTGGGATTAGTCCAGAGAAGACACATAAAAAAAACATGGCTTTCCCGACCAAAACGGGATACTTGACAGGTATGTTCTACTACAGAGAGATTGAGAGGTACATGATGATCTTAAAGCTAGTCACACACAGCTCAATGAAGTAACAGATTAGAGTAACATCGGGCACTGATATTCCTCTAATCTGTTACTTCATCTGAGCCATCCAGGCTTGGTCTAAATACATTGAATTAAATAGGGAGAGCGCTGTCCCCATCCAATGTAATGGACAGGCTGACAGCTAGCTGAACACAGGCAACGGAGCCACACACACAAGCTCTGTGTGATCACCCAGCTTCTCTGTGTGTGAAGGGGGCGTGGCCAGCACAGACCCAGCTCTGGCAGAAGAGGAGCAGGCTGGCTGCAGACAACTGCTCTCTCGAGCTGAAGAAGCTGTCTGCCCTTTAGGCTATGGAAACCGGGTCCCCATCGTACATGTGGTTCACATTGATTACTGTCCAATTGATCAGCGATCGATCACAGCGTAGTGACGTAATTGATCGCCGTTCCATTGCATGGGAATCTACCCATGTGTGGCTAGCTTTACTCTCACAGATCTAAAAGAAATACTCCAAGATTTAGGTTAAAATACACTTGCCTCTTTTTTTTCAACAACATATGTTTATCCTTGGGTTTATCTTTAAAAAAACGAAATTAAATATGGAACCCAAAGATGGACACTTGTTCCTGTCCTCGTGACATTTTGCTACAAAAATAGCACCAACTAGCGGCCCATGTTGGCATTTAGCTCTTTGGATAATTGGTGTACAGCATATCCTGTATTTTATAACCTCAAAGCTCCATTAGTGCAGGTTATTGTGCTCACATTCAGTATTGTTACTGGGAAATTGCTGCTTTCTCTGTCTTGTTATACACATACTGGCAACCCAGCTCATGCATCGAGCTTATTCAGAAGGTCACCTGGAAACCTGCGACCTTCAGGCATTTTTAAATGAATACGTCCTGCTACAAATGATTTCCAACACAGCTTGAATGTTAAGTCTTCTGCTTTCCAGAAAAGAAGAAAAAAAAAGAATGAAGCAACCCAAACGCCCTTGAATGTCATCCCTTCTAAATTAAGCCTTTAACAATGAAGATGGTGATGGCCTCCATTTAATTACTGTTAATGGCTGTGTATCATTTAAATAACACCAAACCTGTAATGGCTTACTATTATTCTAATAAAACTACAATCATTATATTATAAGAATACATTGCTATTTAAAGCAATTAACATAAAAGGCAAATAAAGGGAGAGTGCTGAATCAGATATCTTTCCCATCAGATTTAAGAATGCTATGAAATATTTGCTTTTTTTCTTGGTTATAGTATATATAAAAAGTTTTCAATATAATTGTTCTTAAAAAACAAAAGGTGAACAAGCTACATTCTTGAATCTTGGGCTACTATATAAAATATTATTTACACAATGTAAAAGCAACATACAGGATATCATTGGTTGGACCAGCTATTTTCTATAATTATTGCGATTATGGAGCAGTACCAACTTAGCTTCCGATTTTGATATTCTGTGGTTCCCTCTTGTTCATGGAGGTCTGGAGGGTTAGTATTAGCGATGGCCGAACTTCAGCCAGGTCAATTCACAAACAGGCAAATCTGACTTTTAAAATAGTCTGCCTGTTCGCAGCCAGATTAAAAAATTTGAATCGGGAAAACCTGGAAATGATGTCACATCCGGTACCTGGAATTCATAGTTCCTGGTTCCGATTGCCGGATGTGACTTCTCTGTCATCACTTCCGGTTATCACTAAGCCGGTTTTTCACTGGAAGTCCAGGTTCTCTAGTGAAAAGATTCTTTCTCCGGAGGGATATTAATGCTCCTGATCCTGCCGGTGGAAGAATAGTTAGCTCCTTCTCGCCAGCGAATGGGCACTTCCCGGCGAGAAGGAGTGCAAACTGTCTGGACAGTTCCTTTATCACTAGTTAGTATTTACGGGCCTGTCTCTTCTCTTGATTATAGTATTGGAGACTCTATGAAATGGTTTCATCAAACGATTTCTGCATATCTCCTGAAGAAGCATGTTAATTCTGCAAAACTCCTTAAGAATTATATACAGAAATCCCATGTATACTAAAGTAAATGAGGCCATACAGTTAAAGCCTACTGGTAGTTTCTTATCATTGTATGTAAATTGGTTTTGCTAAAACTAAATTATATGTATATAGAGTGACTATAATTATTGTAAAATGTATATGAGATTTCATGATGCCTTTAAAGTTCTACCCTTTAGATACTAGAGGCCTAAGTATTTGGATTGCTTTGGCTTGGCTGGTTACAAATGTCACCACCCTTCAGGCAAACCTCAGGGTCCTTGGCTTACATTATTATTTTTTAAATACACTTTACATATTGAAGACACCATTAAAATAGGCACAGGACATTCACAGTCTCTAGTATCTTGTTTCATAGGGAATGACCATGATGCAATGAGTCTAGGCATCTCCGGGTTTGTATTTAATAAAACAGAATTATTGGCAATTTGGCAGAAATAACATCAATCAAGGCTAAGCTATGTATATCACTGAATTAAGATTTCTCCTATTTTATATATATATATATATATATATATATATATATATATATATATATATAGATATATATATATATATATATATATATAGACAGACATTGGTGCAATGTGTCCCAGGAAGATGCCTTAAAGTGTTCATTGCAAGAAATAGATGGGACAAAAATGCATCAAATGCTTTTCAAGCGTTTTTTTGATGCGTTCTTCCCATTGGAGTCAATGGATCCATTAACACATGTTTTAGCACATCAAGAAGGCCGCCACAACATGCCCACTTTTGGAGAAAGTAATAGGAGGAATATCACCCAGACATGGGGAGAATATTCAAACTCCTTGCTGAGATTCAAACCTATGGTCCTAGCATGGTCAGCTGCTTGTCCCTCACAATGAGAAATTCAGTAAATTTTAATAAAGCAATATGAAAGTCCCCATGAAACCTAGACAACACCTTCTGAAGCTCTTCCCAACACAAGATTATACTGTGAGATGTACAATGTTATTTCTGTTTTGTGGAACATGGTCATCATGAAGATCAAGTATTTTAGCATATCAGGGTGATAAACCTTTCTTTCCCTTTTCATGTGTGCTGACCTTCAATGCGCCATCAATGTCAACTCAAAGAGAGCATTAAAAATGCATCAACATATGGCAACAGAACACGTTACCACATGCATTAATGCCGTGAACAATTCATATATGTTGATGACAACACCTAGATGTACCGATAATATATAAACATCTGCCAGATGATGTATATAGCACAAAAGTCCATCTTTATAAAAATACATTTCACATTGACTTCTTAGGTGAAAACTTTTTTTAATATTGAGTTACTTTAATGGAATATTTTCATCTCTATCTTTAGTGTAGAGGAAGTTGACCAGGTCGTGTTGAAGACAAGAAGTCATTTTGGATGGTTTATGTTATCATTGCAGGCTATGCGAAAGGAGTGAGAATTCATTTGTTCCATTTTTATAACTCTCTGATCTTCTGAGGTGCAGCAGAAGGAACTAACCTTTGTGAATTATTAATGTGCTTATCTGCCTTGCTGCAGAAACATTAGCACATTTAATACAGGAAGCTCCACTGAAACCTTCAGCCCTGTCTCCTATCTAATGAAATAAATAAACTTAACTTTATTGTCTCATTTGAATAAAAAATACAAAAAAAAATTAATTCATTTACAAAGTTCATAATTTGCATTCTTTCTTTTCACGTTACAAATTAAACAAATAATACAATGCTTTAGAGTAGTCTAATTAGTTGTAAGTCTTTGTTTGATAAGCAGAAACCTCCTAGTATATTATTTTCTTGTAAAAAAACAAGCTAATGTGTTACTACTTGCGTCCAAGTTTGAAGACTACATTTTCTACACAGAAGCTCTGCCTAGTAGGACATTCTAGATGTTCTGCCCTCTCATGGACATCAAACGCTGCCAACAAACTCATAAGATGCCATAAAAGGTAACGAGGATTTCATCTGTCATCTCTACAAATACACAACTATGAAAGCTTTCATACACCTTCAGTGAGATCTCTTCTGTACTCTAGCCTTCAGAAGTTAGGATTGATGCCCCAAGGAGAAGAAAAGCTTTCCTGGAGGTCAACCTTGACCTCAAACTTAATGTGGAGTGGGTCGGTTAGATCTTCCTTTTAAGATGCTCAGTTTTTAAGGTCCTTCAGGAATTTCACCATCACATGTAAATTGTACTCTATTAATACCTCCTTCTCCTTTTGCAGCTGCAAACCCTTTAGGATTCCCTTTTCTTTTTTCTATTCTTAGGACACAGGTGTCAACCCTTCTGAAGTAACATGTGCCATACGTGACTTGGCTCCCAGTAAAAAAGCCTGGCCCAGAAGGCTTTACCTCTTTAAGAAGTGTATTGAGGTACTGGATTTTTACTGGCATATTTAATTCTAAAACAGGGTTGACTGCTGTGTATGTAGCAGTTGATATAATCAAATTGAATAATAGAGAGGGTTGCTTTTTAACCTCCTTGGCGTTATCTCCGAAGCCAGTACGGGCGCATTTTGATCAGGAATCAACCTGCGCCCATGCTGGGATTGGGCACAACCACTGGCTCCCTGTGTGCCTGTAGCACTTCTACAGAGCTGCAGGCACACAGAGCCTTTCCGGCCCCGTGTCTTGGGGGGGCAGCACCAAAGACCTCCATGTTAATGGAGGGGTGCAGCTTTTCTCCCCACACACTGCCGGCGTCTATTTGACACCGGTGTTGTGTAGAGGGCCGGGGAAGGAGCCTGCAATTGCCCGGGAAACAGCTTTTCATGCCATGAAAAATGGTGTGAAAAGCCCGTAACGCCCAGGGGGTTAATAGTTGATTTTGTGAGTTATTTGCAAAGCCCTTTTAAATTTACCTCATGCATGGATTCCAAATTTGGACCATCGCCATTGAGTAAATATTCCTCCATAGCTGTCCTGGTGGTACTAAATGATTCCTGGATCATGTATGTGAATTAAATTAAATGTGTCGCTTTGATATTTGTTTCTATGATATTTTAATGCAAGATGTAACCACTGGAGAACTTATTTGAGTATGATAGAGAAAATGCTCTACACTAGGAGTGTCAAGCTCACAAAGTTGGCCAGATTTAAAGACTTGTCAATGTGCCAACCTTGATATTTATTGAAAAAAATATATGCAGCTGAGGCAATTTATATGTCCCATCAAATGTAACAATGATCCTTTGTAATGGGAACAAATGTAAGTTTTGGTTAAACATTAAATCTAGAACAAGCAAAACATAATACCATAACACACGTGACATCAAATATCAAAGGGTTACATCTATGCCATTAATTTCTTAAAAAAACATTAATAAAAAAAAATTGTGAGACAAATATTATGTTTTTACCCCTGGACTGCACTCCTCCTCTACATATTTAATAAAACATCCCGAATAATTGACGTTTACTGCTGTTTTTCCAAGTGCAGGTCTATGTGTTGACCTACTCAACTGACTAACCTACAAATGTTTTTTGATAATATGATAATAATAATAATAATAATTGTAATAACAAATAATAAGAAAATAGAAGGACACAGAAGCATTGGCAAGTACCCTGATGTGTTCTAGGAAGGGGGGGGGGGGGAGAACAATAGCTAGTTGTTTAGTTGTAGTACAGATCACTTGTTAATATCCAAGTGCAGGTCTATTTTTTTTTTTTTATTCTCTTTATTCAAAATTTTCTCATATAAACAAAACTCACAAAAAACAAATCAAAACTTTCGTACAGCATTTTGAGCAAATGAATACATACAGACAGAAGTATCCAATGCAGCTAGGCAAGAACATGAACGGGCGCATAAATCATACAGAGGCTATCATGAGGCGGAAAAACAGAAAAAAACTAGTCGAGTATACATATAAACATCAATCAACACATGTCGGGAACAGGGATAAGGCGTCAGAACCATTTGTAAAAACGCTGACAACATAGCCTTTGGGACCCCCCGAAGTCTACAGGGTTATAAGTTGTCTAAGAATACTCAATACCCAAGAGGGAAACTACCCTCTCTAGCTCTCTAGGTGACAAACAGGTTTCCAAAAACAGGCGCCATCTGACCAGAAACTTGTTGAGCGCAGTAATGTTGTGTCGGTCGACCTCTCTCAGTTCCTGGTAAAACAGGGAGTGGAGGCGGGTACATACAAGAATCACAGTAGGAGGCTCGGCGTGTATCCACTGGTGCAGGTCTATATGTTGACCAACATCAAATAAGACAAGTATTTGTAAATTACATTTTTCATACTCAGTTGGCTAATATGCAAATTTTTATAATATGCAATTTTTTGCTAGTATGATGATAATAATATAAAAAAAAAACAAAAAAGAAACTATAAGGACAGAATACAGACCAAGTGCCAAGAACCCTGCTCTAGGAATGGGGGAAGAAGAACAGCTAGTTGTTTAGTTGCAAATCAAATAAATTGAATAATAGAGAGGGTTGTTTTTTGACCTCCTTGGTGTTATCTCCTAAGCCAGTACAGGCGCAGTTTGGTCATGAATTGGGCACAACTACTGGCTCTCTGTGTGCCTGCAGCACTTCTACAGAGCTTCAGGCACACAGAGCCTTTCTGGTCCTGTGTTTACGATTTTGTATAATAATAAAAACTAAAAAAGAAAATAGAAGGACACAATACAGACCAATTGCCAAGTTCCCTGTTCTAGGAATTGGGGAAGAAGAACAGCTAGTTGTTTAGTTGCAAATCACTTGCACCCAACAACAACAAATAACTGCTGTACAGATGTTGAATTCTCTTGGTGGTTGCTATTGATAGTCAAAAGTTTAAATAATACAAAAAATATTATTTAGATATTAACATACATATAAATAGTAAAAAAAATAGATAAACTCATCCCATCCTGCAGATAAAATAAAAAAATAAATATGTACATGTTTGAAAATCAAAACTGCTGATTTAGCATTGAATTGACAGTAATGGAAAACAAAGGTTAACAAGAAAATTAGATGTAACATTATAGAAAAGAACATTTTAGTGAACCAAAAATTAAAATGAAACTTTTTAAATGTAGAAAAGGTTAAAAAAAAAGATCTAACGATATGATTCTTCAATTGTCATGTAAATCCTTTTAATTATACTTGATCATGTGAACATAGTCACTCCTCCATTCTTTGATCTGACAAACATAATATTTTATATTATAATCGACTTCTTGTTTCAAGTGTAGTGACCCTTTTTTTCATCATTTATAGCAATGCTTAAGTGAGCACCCCTCTAGGTTAAATTCCATGTGTTTGCTTATTACAAGGTAATTAGCGACATTAGCATATCAAAGGACAGAGCTTGCCTAAGAACATTGTAGTTTCTTTTTGGCTCTAGTTCTTGTTACATTGCCCTCCTGTACAAGGGGCAGAAAAGATTAAGTGGATGGTGAAATGAGATCAGCGTACCCATCTGCAACTATTAAATAACTATTGTTTTATATAATGAATGTTCATTTATATAATGTTTTATATAAATGAACAAGCAGGTTAGGTCAGTAGGGTCTCCTAAAAAAGGTTCCTCAGAAGAACATGACATAGAGAACCACATGATCAATTTAATAAGATGATTGAATTATAATTCTCTAATTGGATCATGTCCACCCTACCACTATCCAGTGAAAACTGACAGATTGACAGATTTTGTCAAATAAAAACTTGAATTTCATCTAGGCTTTGGCTTTGCCAATCGAGCTTAATAACATGCAAAACAAGTTGAATGCAGAGAACACATAGCAGTAGTATAACACATGAGGAAATGCAAATATGTATATGTGTTTTAAACATTCAGCTTACATGCATATACAATACTGATGATGCAATGTCCATCTACATTAGTCCAGTGTTCCAGTAGAGATGGTTGAATTCTTTTTTCAAAAATTCGACCATTTCCACGATTTCCAATTAATTATAAAGCCCTTGAGCATGGTATCATCACCAAACTTGCTGGAGATGTAGAGAAGGGTTGGGGGTTAGTGATGGCTGAACTTTGACCAGGTCCATTCGCGCACAGGTGGATCGGACTTTTAAAGAAGTCTGACGTCCAACTGATCGCGGGCAGATTAAAATTTGAATCGGTAAAAATGCAAGTGACATCAGTGACATCACATCCGGTACCTGGAACGCATCGTTCCTGGTTCCGATTGCCGGATGTGATGTCAGTTCCAGTTTTCGGAGGCAGTTTTTCACTAGAAGACCGGGTTCTCTATTTCTTCTACATCTTCTAGCGAAAAGATTCTTCCACTGGTGGGAATTTACTGCTCATGATCCTGCCGGAGGAAGAACAAAAAGCTCATTCTTGCCGGCAAACGGGGTGGGTCGAACACCTGTACTGTTCGCTAGCTAGAAGGAATGCGGACATCCATGTTTGCGGCCAAACTTTCCACCTTGGGGACAGTTCGGCCATCACGATTGGGGGTATACTACAAAAAAAGTATTTCTCTAACAAAAATAGTTTTTGCATACATTAAGTTTAAAGTCAAGACTTTGAGTATCTATGGTAAAAAACGATGGCCATATGCAACCTTTTTCTCTTGATAACAGTATGAGTATGGCTAAGCCAATATTATTTAAGGACAGGCTCATTAGGTAGATTATTTCTTTTTTTTATACCAAAAACACTTTTTCTGTGCTGTATTTAATGTTAGTTGTCCTTTGGCGGTTAGCATGTTTTTATTAGGAATTCACCTTTTGCTCCGCTCTTGTTTATGCAATAATAAACCTTAGCCATTTTACAATAAGCAGGGGATAAAGAATGTGACTTGAATGATAATTTGCTTCAGGACAGCACCTAAAACACAATAAGATCTTCGTTCCACTCAGCTGCTCACCACAGTTGATGAGAACACTGAAGTTTCAATAAGCTTGTCGACAGGCCTAACACAACAGTGTTTTCATTAATCTTCTTCTAACCCCTGAATGACGACTATTATGCGCATTTAAGAAATAGCAAAGATGTAATTCACATTTCTTCATGGAAATGGCTGAATATTTAGTTCGTTACGGCGGTAATGGCTTTGAGTAGGTGTGATGTTAGAAGGCAAAGCATAAAAAAAAAGAGTTTAAAGGGAACTCCGATGTTTTTCTTTGTAGATGCCATTGCTGCCATATAGCATTAGGTGTGTATTAGCTTGTGATATATACAGTATTTATATATATATATATATATATATACATATACAGTGAATGTAAGTACACCCCTGATATTGTAGTAAATGGTTTATTACATATTTTCATATGACAACACTGAAGATATGTCATGATTTTTTGTATAACAGTGTAAATTTGCTGTCCCCTCAAAATAGCCATTCCTTTTCTAAATCTCTTGAACACAAAACAAGTATAACATTTCCAAATTGTGCCCAATTAGCAATTTCCCCTCCCTGGTGTTATGTGTTACAAGGTTTCGGGTATGAACTGGGAGCAAGTGTTAAATTTGAAAGTTCAGCATGGCGCCTCATAGCAAAGAACTCTCTGAGGATCTGAAAAAAAAAAAGAAATGCTGATCTACATAAAGATGGCCTAGGCCAGTTGTCATCACGCATGCAGATCTTTAGCCACTTTGTGCTGGCTAAACTCATGCCTCCCCTCTCCCTGCAACCCATAGATACATGCTGGAAGGAAGATAAAGCAGTTAACATCTGCAGAAGGAGCTGTGAGAGATCTGGCCCTCATTTTGAACCTGTATTTGAATGGAGAGGGGGGGGGGGGGCTTGATAATTCCGAAATAGAAAATGGGGGCTCTGCAGGGAAAGTTTGGGTACTACTGGCTTAAGTGAAGTATAGACATGGGGAGTTTTGACTTCACCATGACCTGCCCCATTCATGACCTGGTCCAGTCAGGGACTTCAAGTTTTAAGCCAGTGACATCTTAGAATTAAATATATATATATATATATATATATATATATTTATTTATTTTTATGTTATTCTGTTTCTGAAAGAGATGAGGCATCTCCACCATAGCTCTGAGGTTGTCCCGTGGTATCTGGCACTTAGATGTTAAATCTTTCATGACTTGTAAGTTGGCAAGTGGAGAACCCCCATAGAAAAGACCTGATCTTTCAGCCTGGTATTGAGTTACATCACCAATTTTCCTCCAGACTCACTTGCTTCTTAGGTCTCCTAATGGACTAATGTGAAGACAGGAACCAGGCAATAAACCATTGCATTGAGTGCAGATTTGGGATACTCCCATTCTTGCATATGAGACAGTAAAACCGATTACAAAGTTGAGAGGCAAGATAGACTAGATTCCCTTAACCCGTCAGGTTATTGCATTTTCATATTTTATAGTAATTTTACATATTTCCCTCACCTAACTGTCTATATTTCATGTTTGTTATCATTTCAGTCACATTATTTAAATATTTATTTAATTATGAATAAAGTGACATCTGTTGTGGCATAAATCAAAAAAAAAAAAAAAACCTATCCAGTAATCGCCAATTAAAAGCAACAGTGGAGGTTAAGAAGAGGACAGCTTGAGGTCCATTGCCTGTCAAATTGCCATCATCTGGCGACTCTACCTGCTGAATTGATTCACGGGTTTCCTGCTGCTTGGCAGAACACATCTATGCTTCAAGGAACATTCACAGTTATTCACTGGAGGCTCCACTAGCTGTCAGCATAAAGATGCCGAAAGGCAGAAAGAGGTTCAGTCTTACAAGAATCTCACCTGGAGCTTTCTACTTTCTCTGCCTGATTCACGTTTGGCGTGTTTAAAGCACAGTACAGATAAAACTGCAATACAGGTCTCATACCAGGGGTTCACTTCTTAAAACAAAAAATTTAACTAAATAAATATTTATTTATCCATTTGGTTAAGGTTACAACAATTTACCACTACATGGGACATGGAAAGAATGTATTTGACATATTTAGTGGTTTTATTATCACATTATGGTACACAAGAAACACATACTATATAAAATTCCTCAGGCAACATCCTGTCTTGAATACATACATTTTATACCCCAAGTGCCTTGTGCTTATGTCCACAGACATAGGAATTGAGGAACTTCATCACACAGCCTCAGCCGCAGGTAGGGTGGGCTCATAGCAATGAATTGGGGCTATTCTGTACACCAATGTAATATATTGCTCCTGTATATTTTATTTTTATTTTGGAACCTTCTAAGCCCTAATATTCATCAACAACTATTGTGCAACCAGTAATTCAGTTTGCCAATATCTTCTCATGCATTAGTTATTGGACCTACCTTCCCAGGTGGGCTTTATTTAATAAAGCAAGTGTTAATAACTATTAACATACACTAGAATATCAGGCTTCTGTACTCAAAGTCAAAATACCATTAGCTTTTGTAAGCCCATAAAGTCATTGACATTAGGCCTATAGAAGGCAAAAGTAAGGCCCCCCATACACGTATGGATCCCTGGGCAATCTTTCGGGCAATTGACCCTTGCACATAACAATCAATCAATTTAATAATGTTGTTTTTGTTGACTGTAGATATATGAGAAAAAAAATAATCTGTTTAGTAGGTATGAGATCTTAAAAATACCTTCCTAAATTAATGCAAATGGTTCAACTTCAATGTGCTGTCTATATCTATATCTCTATTTCACAATAATTAATATATTTTGATGAGCAGCTCATTCATGCCATGCATGCATGACACCGAATACAGGAAAATACTTGGTGAAGATTTCAGCAGTAGAATGAGACTAGTAGACTAGAGACAAGTAGCACTGCCAAAAAATGGCATGAAATTGGTAATCTGCCATAAAATATAATTGTATGTACTTTGGCCTAGTTTCTTTGGTAATGGGAACTGATTTACAATGTCATGACTAAACCTTGAAAAGTTATATTTACAACCAGTATGGGTACTGCTATGGGACCATGTAATGGCAGATGAGAGAAGGACTTGTGGTATTTGTCTAAAAAAGGTATTGTAGGCTTAGAAAGTTAGAAATTAAGCTGGGCATACACAGTTCAATTTTTAAATGTAAAATATGATCATATTAAATGATCTTTTGATTTTATGTTAAATTTTGATAACATTTTTGGATCCAACTAGATTTTGATAAAAGAAAAGAAACGATTTTCAAATGATCGACAACCAAATGAATATCTAAGAATTCAGAAAAGTTACTGCATAGACTGTGAACCAGTTACTAAAGAGATCAGATGGTGTAACACACATAACAGTGTCTTAAGCTGGGCATACACGGCTCGATGAAGTAATACATTCGAGCATGGTCAGGTGCCGTGCGCGCTCACATCACCCTATGTTGCTAATCTGAGCCATCCACGCTTCCTTTGAGCAGGATCCTGCTCGAAGGAACCAACCAAAGAGGTTTCCAACATATAGCTTGATGCTGTAGGACAAGAACCTTGATGCCATAGGACAAGAACAACAAGCACTTTATCGAATTCCATGTGTTTAGCTTTTATCAAAGGGAGTTCTCTCTATTTTGGAATTTACCTAATTTCCTCTTAGCTTTTTTATTGTGATTTTAAATATTCCAACTAAGCTAGTTAGATCTTGACTTCTGTAGTAGAAGTCTAAAGTAAACATTAGGGTCACGTTTAGTTGTTATAATAAATAAAAAGAACTATACTTCCAAGGAGATTTATTGCTGTAACCTTGTATTCCTATCTTTATACATTACCCTTGTTATTTTTCCTTTCATGATATATTTGTTACTTTCTATGAACTTGTCCTGCCCAAGACAGAGCAATGTGAATGAGGTTATGAGCACAAATGCTGAAATCTGCTTTAACACATATCCTTCATTGCTCCCCTCTGTGAATTCGGCGTGATCTTTCTCTGACCCTTTAAAAGAACATTCATACTCAAAATCATGCTTTCAACACCAGAAACATTAAAAACCTCTTTTCGTGTTATGTGTACCCAGGAGATCTGCGGACTGAGGAAATACTTCAACCTGTTTTCAATGTCTAGCTAGAACAGACGGAATTGTCTTTTGTCCAGAAGAGCTGAAGGCTTCATTTAACTCGAATATCATCCACATGAGCGAAGTGAAGAAAAAACAATGGATAACCAGTTTACTTTCTATTATTTTATGGCTTATTTTGTTTGTCTTTTAAAAAAATATGAGACTACTTGTTTTTATATGCTAAGTATACGAGATACATGCAGAATAACATAATAGTGCATGGAAAGTATCTTCTAAAATATTATGGAAATATGGTATTGGTGGAGCTCCGAACCCAGATAGTAACGCCCTCTCTCTGCTAAATCATCCATTACCTAAATCCGATACCAGAAGTGACGCCAGTGAAAGAGCTGCGTTTCCTATACTGGAAGTAATGGGTCCTGCCAGAGAGGCCTCTTTCCCCTTCATTAATGCAGTGATTCGAAGAGGTCATATATCCTGGATCTGTAGGATACTGAGCATTATTTTGTTCAATTTTTTTTTACAGGTTTTTTTACTGGGTCCCAGACTCTGGAATGGGAAGGAAGGAACTGGGCTGGCCTTCCCATTCGCCCAGGTACTCAAAGATTAACACCTGCTTACAAATGAGCATGGAATTGCGTGTGTCTACACAAAAGGAGTAGAGACCAGAGTGTCAGGGCTCCTGACCAGGTAAGGGATGGTGGGCTGCTTGAATAGTGGATACAGGGAGGCTCACAACTGAAGAGACATTGTTGAATGTTTGCAAGCCAGGAGGCTTTGTATTTTCTATTGGCTTTTCTTTCAATTAGATATTAACCCCTGCAAGGGTAAGTTCTGTTTTGGAGTGTTTGGACAATAAATATGGGCAGGAAGACAAGAGACACATGTTTTGTGAATGTACCCCTTTAATATCACCCCTTTGAGGCTGACCCCCACAAAGAA
Organism: Ptychadena robeensis; assembly: GCA_036250615.1. Classification (NCBI taxonomy): domain Eukaryota; kingdom Metazoa; phylum Chordata; class Amphibia; order Anura; family Ptychadenidae; genus Ptychadena; species Ptychadena robeensis. The sequence continues at coordinate 17,941,552 of CM070037.1, forward strand.
TAAAAATACATGTAAAAATGATGACTTCATCAAGAAAAGCCATAAATAAAACCCTAGAGGGGGCCCGAAGGGACCCTTCAATTATCTAAATGGTGCTTTTATGGCCATAAAGGTAGATAACAAATTAGTCCGATCATATATAAAAAATAAAAGGTCTTTATTTAACCTCCCTAGCGATATGCCCGAACCCAGTTCGGGCAAAGGGAAGCTG
>CM070037.1:17941862-17954813 GCA_036250615.1 Ptychadena robeensis
GTATCACTTTTGGTACAGAAATCTGCACCTCAGTGAACCGCCAGGGAGGTTAAATATCAAACAGGACCGTGGCTCAAACATGGGCGGTTTGATTACAAAGTATCAAAAAATACTATCACACATGTCATCTATACCAAAACCTATACAAGGTTTATACAGTCCAAAGTAGTACGATGCATTTTGTTCATTCCATAAGCTTCGTCGGGGACAGACATATAATAGAAGAAAGGACCACAAGTTAAAAATTAAATGTATCTGTGTGAGCTGCCAATGTGGATTCGATGCTGCACCCCCAGGGGGGACCCCAAACGGGAAGGGATCGTACCCAGACGTCTAGCGATATATCCCAGATGATATCTAATCACCCTTAAAGCAGAGGGAGACATGAATGGGGCATAAAGAGCCCCTTTGGAAGTCCTGAGAGGCTGTGACAATTTGATCAAGTCCAACAGCAAGGCTGCCGCATTTAACAAGATGCACCGCAGTCTTCATTAAGAGCATCAACAATCCTGATTGTATTCTGCTACATCGTTGGAGGGTGCATGAAATATCACAGATTTGTACATCGAGTATACCCAGCTTATTTTGGAGAACAGCTTGGAAACCAGGATAAGTCTTGAGCTCCCCATGTGGTTTGCAAAACCCGAGAGAGGACAAAAGGTTGAGTAACCTTAGGTTACTATTAACTATTAAATATTACAGAGCCAATCTGGTAAAACCATATTTCTAATTAGCATCAGACAACATTAGCACCGTAATCACTGTATACCAGTGTTATTGGCAAGACTGTAAGAAGGTCACCATGAAGAGAGTTCTTAAGTGAAGAGACCACCAAGCTATTTTCAGTTAATATGTATTTGTCACTTAAATAATTGACCGATTTCTGGGGCTTATAAAGAAAATTCTGGGCAAACTGAAAATTCAGTCTTATAGCATAGGCCATTAGACCTTGAAAGCCTTTGTTTATTAGCCTTTGATAGTTATGTGACCTATATTGGAGGCAAATAGGACTTTAATCATTGGAGAACTCTGTTATTCAATTACCAGTGAAAATGTACTAATGTCTTTTGGTAAAAAATACGTATTACAGTATAATGAATGGCAACACATGGAAAATGCACTGATAACATTTTAATTAGTGTGCTACTCATACGTAACATGTCCATGGGGCATCTGAAATAGGAACAGGAAATGGTGCAATAGAAAACACAACATGAATAATACACATTATATAAATTTTTGTATCGTGTTACATTATAACACAACTTCTTAAAGACATACTAGAGATGCATTACGTTCATATGTTATGTTAATGTGTCTAGTTTGATGGAGTGAATAAGTTAAGTATTTAATAGGCAGCAAATACCCAAGACAGTTGAGCATTTGTCTTCAGCTCTTGCATTATTAGAAAGGTGAATTTCCTACCCATTGTTTTGTTCCCCAGGTCTGTAAACCAGAAGAACTCACTTCTTTAATATTGATTGGGTTGTCTAATCTTGCTTCTTGCTTATCTAGCTTTCTCTTAATGGTTACACAGCTAATAGTTATTTAAACCTGCCGTTGCTGAACTTAAATCTACATCTATATAAGTCGAAATTTATATCCATTAAGAATTGCTATTTTACAGTCACATAACTGAAGGATTGGTACTACTCCAAATGACTCAATTACAGGGATTGCTGTTTTAAGGGGTAAATTATTAGGGAATATCATTTATTTTTTTATTGCGTTTCTTTGGAAGGTAGTAAACAAAGCTTGGTCAAAAGGGACCTTAACAATACACAGTTCATTATATCTAAAATATCTCAAAATTTATATAAAACAGGTTTGATTTGCTACTTTAAAAAGAGTAAAAAAAAACAAAAACTTACAGCCACCATGCTTTGTTGCAGACCATAGTAGAAGGGTAAGATAATTGGGCTTATTTATGCCATGTAACTTTGGAATTTGAAAAGGCAATGGGATGAGTATTCCTTTAAATATGCATACCTTATACAGACTTCTTATTTCCTGGATGATGGACATATAGCAGCATCTAACCCTGTCTTTGTCAGCTGAACTAAAAATGGCCAACCTATCCCATTGATTGGATTTCATCCCTTTCAGTTGTGTTTCCATTAATCTATGTACAGTACCCAGCCATCCCTAACAATTATGACCCCCTTGAAACACCAAATGGTGATGTTAATGGGTCTGAAACAGGTATGAAATTAAAGTTAAGGGCTCTCCAGTTGGCATAAAGAACATGTTAGTGGTATCAAGTTAAAAGACGGGTTTTATGCACTTTTGGACAGGTTAACACAGATGTCGTCAGTGAAGTCACTTCCGGCAGTTGGAAAGCAGAAGAAACTCATTTAAAATATAGCTTGCGCGGAATTACATTTTAAAATATATGGCGTTTATGGCTCTCAAAACCAAAAAGTTTCCTGACCCCGATGTTAACAGCTTATAATAGCTCATAACATCAATTTGATGGATGTATGGATACATCAATGGATGTATTGTCGAGGTATCAATTGTGTGGACTTTAACACAGTGGATACAAAGCCTTAAAGTGTTTTTTTACTTAGTCAAAAACATTTAAAAGAATAACAAATGCTCACCTGTCAGCTGTCTTGATCTGGTCAGGCCGATACACAAACCTATAAATCACATACCCGTGCCGCCATCCTTTTCTCCCCCATTTGCCATCTTCTAAGATGGCTGTTGGAGCTTCTTCCGGTCTCAACTTTGCACTCCAGTGGTTGTGACAGACCGGAGGAGCACAGCAGAGACTAAAGGGAAGGATCTTCATGGCATCTACCCTCAGTACCACCTCTTCAGTGGTCATCACAGACTGGAAGGGCAGAGTGAAGATTAGATGAAGAGATCTTTATCTAGTCTCTACCTTGCTCCACCCCTTGAGTGACGCGGTAAATTCTCTACCTTCCCAAATGCCCATGCACCCAGAAAGCTCAGCTTATTTACGTTTTTAACCCCTACTCTGTCCTATCTTTGGCACTTCTAGTGCTGAAAATAGAAAGTGGCAGAGCAGGTGATAGATCCACTTTAAGGTTTATAAAAACTGTAAGTAGCCTGAGAAAAAGAAAGAAAAGATGGTACCAGTGAGGGTAAAATTATATTTTTAACTGAAGCTTTAATTAGTTTCCTATGCGTGCAAAAAGTAAATAAATTAAGTTGAAGCTTATTATTACAATAACTTACTCAATATATAGGATTTAATATAAGAAGATGATTATCGTTTGCATTATATGTTTTAAAAAAACATTAATAAAAATTCATAAAAAATAAATAAATAAATATATATATATATATATATATATATATATATATATATATATATATATATAAGATATGACAGATAAAGGTTGTTTACTGAAATAAATAATAATAATTAATAACACATTTGTATTTTAGATATAGATATATGCATTCAAATTATTTCCTGTTCCTGTATCCCAAGCCTCGCTTCATTCTTCATACATTTTTTTTAATACCTTCACAACAGAAGGATGTTTTTCTGTTTAGCTGAAAGCTATGTACACCCAATAATTACTCTGTCACCGAAACGGAAATGATTTCTTTCCAATACAACTAACAGTCCAGCTGCAGCTCTAAATGATTGATTAGAAAGGTGCAAAGAAGCAGCTTGAAGATTAACTTTGTTTCATTACGCCGAGAGTAATTTGTGCTTGCCCCGCGTCCACCTTAAATGCAATAGCAGCGGCACCTAAGGGTAGCACAGGTCACACTTATTTCCACTCGAAATAAACTGAAAGGCCTATCTTATTTACTTCAGTTAAGACATCGGTGTTGCAATGGGGATATTCAAATATGTCCATTTGTGATGTACCACAAGATGGTTTTGCCACTTGTTTACATTTCGCCAGCCCAAGTCCAGCTTGATATTACCACTTTCAACAAGATTCTTCTGCCTGAGCTGGACTCAGTTTACAGAGAGAGCACGGAGCTGAGCCAGGTGTCCTTCCCCTTCCAACGCTACTTATGGAGCATCCCCATTGCAATCTCTAGCACCCACGGGGGGTGGGTTTTTGAGGTCAGCTGGTTTGATAGCTGTCGCCCTTAATTGAGGCTGATTTACCTATTCACATTAAATTGGGTTCCTTGGACTCATGCCCATTGTATAGCTCATCTCTTTATATATAGTAACCTGTGGGAGTTGCAATTTCACGCTAACAAATATTGAAGATGACAATTGTTTAGTCACTATGGAAAATAACCGCTTCTCTTAATTTTTTTCCTTTTATAACCACTTCTAGAAGCGTTTTAAATTATTATAGGTTTAGCAAACTGAAAGGCTCGGGAACATTCCCTGCATTCATTTACATTAGTACATAATTATTTGCAGCTGCATTTGTCTAGTTATGTTGTGACATTTGCTAATATCAATATTGCTCAAAACCATTATCACACATTAGACTAAAAGAGTTTGGGGCTGGGTTGGAAAATGTAATAACAAAAATCTATTAAGGTGGCCCTACATTACAAGTTTTATTACACTACATCTTAAGCCGGCCATAGATGCATCAATCAAATTTCATGGCAGATAGGCTGCCGTGTATGGCCACGGATCGAAGCCGTCCACCTGGAGCTCCCACTACTGTCTGTTTTTCTTTGGTTGACGCTGGCACACAATGGCTGCGAGTGCCAGCATCGCAGCCTCTATGGGCGGCTTTAAATTTTATATATTTTTTATTGATTTTCACATTTTTCAGCAACAAAATGATACAGCGCTGAAACATACACAATAGTTAAACACCATTAGTAGTTGTAGAGAAGTAATCGGCTGTAGCATTTAAATCAAGATGAAACATAATATCAATAAATCCAGCAACATCTTAGACAGCTGAATATATAATACAGCATATCTATAAAAAATAGAAAAGGAAAGAGACCACCCAGAGGGAAATTTGAATCAATTTTTGATTAGTATTTGATTAAGCAATGTTTAGGTAACCTACTAAGTGTTTACCCCAAATGTAGCTCAGGGTAAGTTTGCTGACCCCATAAACAGTCAGGGATACTCCCTTATCTCACAACAAGGGAGAGTATCGGCAGACCTTCTCTGCGAGTGGGTGCAGCACTATTGAACTCCATGTTATGGTAAATAGTGCTCCCTAGATACTCCTATTTAACAACTTGTCCCGCATTTCTAATGTACTGACCAATGGGTATATGGTGGTACATGGTGGTACAATTGATCAATATCAGGGAGATTCCTATTAACTGTTTTTCGATCTACTGAGCCAACAGAATCCACAAATGGATGTCTGTGTGTTCCACTAAAATCAATATGGCTGTCCATTGTTACAAGACCACACAGTGAAAAAGTATCAATAGACCTCATGCATTGTTGATGCATTAACCCTTATCAGGCTTAAGTATCACAAACCTTCAAGTCAAGAAAACATTTCCTTGTTTTGTTATTGGGGCAAGAAGTTTCGGGAAATCTCCCAAGGGGGGCACAGAGGACATTAATACATTTTCTGTAACTCGAACATTTCTGTACAACTCCCCAACAAAAATGTCTATGCATGTTAACAAGTATACATATATTTTAACCTCCCTAGCGCACTGCTGAGGTCCAGATTTCTGTACCAGGAGCGCACCATAGCCTCTAATGGAATTTTTTTTTTGTGTTGTAGGCTTGTAAAATCTGTCCGTACAAGGGTCTAATAGACATCCGGACTATAATAATGTTTGAAACACACAATTATTATAAAAAAAGTACATTTAAAAAAATTATGAAATGTATCATTTGAATGCTTAAATCTCTTGAATACTTATTTGGTATGAAAGATTTCAAAACAGTATTTATTGATTTCAAAGCAGTATTTATGTTTGTTTATAATAACATTTTGTTTTGAATTGTATCACTGTATTGTTATCACTGTATCTAATACAATGGCATTCTCTGAAAGGGTTAACTTCAAAGATCACATCTGGAATGACAATGGGGGTGATATTCCAATTTGCACATGAATATCCCAATTTGCACATGAATGTCCAGCGGCCCCCCACGGGGGGCGGGACATTCATGTGCAAATTGGGACATTCATGTGCAGATTAGGCTGGTACAGAGGTGTCACAGCCGGCTTGCACACAGACAGCACACAGCAGAGTGTGGGGATTCTGAGCTCTTAGCTGGACGGCACTATCTCGTCAGCTGCAATACTGCATAAGCAAGTGCAGGACGAGATAGTGCCGTCAGAAGCGCTAGGAAGGTTAAAGAGGCTATATACTCTATACAGGAAAAAATAATTATTAAACTTTTATTTTCCTCTGAAGGAGCATATGATGGGTGCTTTGACTGTAAGGCACATGGAGGTAAGTATAGGTTCACTTTAAATATATCTGTCACAAAGGTAAGAGTTCTTCTAGTGTTTCTGCATGTAAGCTCCAGAGCAATGACATTCCTTGCATGGAACTTGAATGGATTCGGTTTCAATGTCACAGAACTATCTTACAGACAGTCAACGGGAGCTTCTATCAGAGGCTTCTTAGATAGGTGTTCAGCTTAGCGACAGATACCAATAAAAACACCATCTGTTGGAACAAACCGGCATCTGTTCTTATTTATTTGTAAATCTCTATTGATCTTATTGACAGATTTCTTTTCAAACACTGCAGAGGTCTGAGAGTGAGTCTGAGACAATTTATGTTGTGGGCTATAAATGTGAAACTATAAAGGAATACGCTTCCATTTAAGGGGTAGAATAAGTTGTAGTCTACAGAAAATCTGGAACATGCTTAGATGTATCTGGATAATAAAAAGAAATACACCCACTGAGCCGCCATTGTGTATTTCATCCCCAGAAGACTTCTTGAACATAAATGTCTCCCTAGCATCAAGATGTAGCTCAATATGTAAACTAATATGCCATTACAATATGATTTACAACCAAGAGAAAGACTTTTCCTCCTAATTTATTACAGGAGAAAAAGTTGATGACAGAATCCTAATAAACACCTGAGGCCAAACATTTTTTAGCAAATCATTTACTTTGCACTGTAAAAACACAAAGACACCAATAAATATACCTAATTGGCATTGGGACTGAGGTCACCTGAAGGTCTAATGAACCTGCCTCTGAATTTTGAATGTCAACTGATGCCATTGACACAAACCCAATGTCTTGATTCCCATCTTGTATCTTGAATAACCAGTTATTTTTTGGTCTGTATAATATGAGGAATCAGCAGATCTAAGGAGACACCTTGCTGGTTTTGATTGATCAATTCTTTAGAAAAAGGTAAGTGCTCATCTCATGATTCTGTTGATCTACTGTATTCTATCATGACTGCTAATTGTACGTTACTGTGTGTTTCCGGCGATTTGGGTTGGCCTTTTTGTCCGACTGAAGGGACAATTTTTACCATGTTCTTCACATGGCACGTATTTTTAATGTAGTATGTCTCCCCCACTCACCCCCTGCTCCACGAGTTTAACATTAAGTAGGGGATTAATCTACTTTGAGTTGACCCGGAAGTTGATATGAGTAAGGGCTTACAACTTTGGCATGGTTCCCTTTCAGGGAAGCCCTTGCTTAGTACTGGAGTGGATCTGCCCTGGTCCCCTTTAAGAAGTGGCTTCAACAAGTCATCCACAGTTGTGGGGTTCCTTGCATAAAAACATAAGGGTTGAGTGTACCAATCTCTTTAGAGAAGTACAAATACTCATGACCCTTTTTTGTAGAATTCACTTAAGTTTAATGATTATGTGCTCTTCACATAATGCACGCTCTTCTGGGAAAAAATGCATATTTCACCGCCCATGATTGTAAAGTATAAGGTGTGAACCGTTATTATCCTTACAGGACTGCACCTCCTGTAAGGATAATAACGAATGCCCTTTCCATGAAAGAGTACTTAGAGCACTTTTACTCTAAAGGCCCCCATACACGGGTCGGATTCCGGGCCGATCGATTCCGGGCGCGTGCACGCGAAACGATCGTGCCGGAATCGTGTGCAGCCCACCTTGTCCGATCGATCACGTCCGATTGATCAGGGGCTCAGAATCGGATCCGACAGAGAACCAACATGTTGGTCTTTTTGATCCGATTCTGCACAGATCAGGGGGAGTTGCCATTTGTGAGGTGGACAATCGGACACGGAATCGTCCCGGAATCCGTTGGACAAGGTGGTATGCAGCGATCGGACACTCTTAATTGGCCGATCGATCACACCTGCGATTCCCGGCAGAATCGCCGGAATCGATCGGATAGGTGATCGAGCGGCCATGGAATCCGAACGTGTATGGCTAGCTTAAGATTTGCATTTCTTATTCGTAATAATAATGTTTATACATATTCACAAAATCTTTTGAATCAAACATAGGCAATACACTATGCTTTTCATGGTCTAAGGAATATGACCATGATATAAATCATCATCATTTTAACAAAAGACAAGAAAAATTTATACTTTTTAAATTCCTCGAATAAGTCTTCTCTTACAAAATTAAGGAAAGAGAATTGCAACCTAGGGAATTAAAAGAATAAATTATATCTAACGGAAATAACTCTGTATTAGTATCAAAATATTCAAGATGGCTAGATGTGGCAACAAAGTTTAGATGCTTCTGCGAATGTCCCTTGAGGGCATATTCTTATTTAAAGGCAGGTACCCGACCAGAGCTGAGCATAAGACCTTCTGCTCAGCTCTGGTTCGGGACCTGTAGTACGTCAGTAGTAGTCGAATTCAAGAGACATCTGCCCAGAATCCATCACAGATGGGGACCTTGTTACAACTGTGCAGGTAGGTCTGTTGAAGAGCAGAACTGACATAAATCTTGGACTTTCATTAACTTCTAATTTTCAAGTTTAAGTTAGAATCTAAATTTCAATGGAAAAAATTAGGTCACAAGGCTTCAGAAAGGAATTGGTTTTGAATGGATCACACCATGTGGTGGCACAATCAACCAATATTAGACTGGCAGTCAACATTTTAGTCGCATGAGCCAATAGAATCAGAGATCGATCAAGCAAAAGTTGATGTGTGTATGGCTAGTCTTAAGCTAGGCACACACAGATAGATTCCTGAGCAATCTACCCCCGATCAATCACAGCGTGGTGTTGTCACCACACTTTGATTAATTGGGGATCAATGAAACGGAATTCAGTGTGCACCACATGGGCACATCGATTCCCGTTCAATGGGGACCCGTTCTCCCCAACTTGCAGCACGTGTGAATCACAATACGCTGCAAGATAGAGAGAAATCCAGCCTGCCTCTCACTGACACAGCTTCAGAGTGTGGAGTGCTGGCTCTGCCCCCTTATTATTATTATTATCATTTATTTATATAGCGCCAACATATTATGCAGCGCTGTACAATACATTAGAGTGGAGATACAACACACAATAACACACAGGTACAGGTAATGACACAGGAGGAATAGAGGACCCTGCCCGGTTGGGCTTACAGTCTAATAGGTTGGGGAACAGAGTATGCAATAGGTGGGGGGATGGGTCTGGCAAGGTGGTGATGTTAGGAAAGAGAAGATGGGTAGGAGAGACTGAAGAGGTGGGTTTTTAGGGCTTTTAGGCCCCCTTCGAACTGACAGAGGATGGCTGTGCAGGAGGCAGGAGCAGCAGCTCCTTTAACACTTTGCATGAAGACTCACATTTCCATGCAAAGTAATCGAGATTGAACAGGGTTTTCTAACATGATGGAACCCCGTTCAATCGAGTTTCTTTTAGCGGGCTCTATTGATCCCGCTCGAAGGAAGGCACACCCAGGTAGATTTTGAAACAGATCAAGCACCGTGACCGCGCACGTTGATTCATTGTACTCAAATCTTTTTACAGATCTACCCGTGTGTGCCTAGCTTTAGTGATATAACGTTCTACTCTGTAAATATAATGTGTCCGCTCTATGTAGATATACTAGATAATGATTATAATAAAAGCGATGCATTGCAATATTATGTCAATAAAGCTTCACTGCAAATACATTTACTTTTAAAAATTTGCATTTTTCTGATTTTGTTGTCTTTTGATATTGGAAATTGAGAAAAAAATTTGGCATGTATCTGATAAAGGGATTTTAACAATTAACTAAAACTGCCTGGAGCCTCTTTATAAATTGACAAAGCTATGAAAATTGGTATTTCCCAGGAGGATAAATGGATGAGAATATTGATTCTGAACATTTATAAAAGTCTAAAAAAAACACGCTAATGTCCCTACTGTCTATCCAAATATCCCTGACAATGGTCATGTGAAAGTCTAATGATCGAAGGCCTCATGTTTTTTTTTTCTCTAAGACACAGCAATCCCAAGGGCGGTTAGCCAATACCGGCATTAAATGGCAGATGACCAGGAGAGGAAACCTTGACCATTAAGGGTCATTATTCAGCAACAATTAACTGATGTCAAGGAAACAAAGCTGCAACATAGGAAGTATTGATACTAAAACTGCATAAAATGGAGAGGTTTGTGAATTTTAGATTTTCGGGAAGAATTGCAGTTTGAAGGAAAGATGAAGAAATGATTCTTGCTACACACTTGGCATGACACAAGCTGTCATTCCCCTTTTCAGAATTACTTTTTCCACTCTTTTGCATACAGCTGATATTTTCTGTTGTCATACTTGATTTCAATAACATGGTCATTTTAGATTGTCACAGTATTGCTGGGTGATTGGCAGCTGTGAGCATCACTTTGCTTTTGCTGAGTCAGGCGGTCTGCCTTCCATGTACGTGTCCGGCTAGTTCCCCCAGAGGTCTCATTTACGGGAAAATGGAACCCTGAGAATTACTAAGCCTCACTGCCTTTGCCTGGGGGCAGCACATACAACGCCATTCTACGGACTTATATAAAAACCGTAATTACCACCATGTGTGGCATCAATTGATCTGACTCTGGGTTTCTCAAATCTACATTGCTCCAGTGGTATTGGAAACACGTTTATGTTTCTCCTGGTCTTGTAAATATAAAGAGAAAATGAAAAAATACTAACATGTTACAGGGACAGCAAGCCTTTCAGGTTTTATGTTACTTGTATGCTGTAGATATCGACATTTGAGGTGGTTATAGAAAGCCATGAAAATCCATGTACCAGGTATTACTAGACGACACTACCAATAGCGTAGGATGTATGAAATCTAATTGCGTAGCTTTGTACATAATTATGTAAGATAACCAATTAGTTGGAAGACTTTGTGATTACAGTCAGGAAACCATAGCTTAGTCACTTTGATATGTATAATTAGTAAGTGACTGTTACATATATAATTAACCTGTGCCAAGTTTCCTTGGAGGTATGTGTTGTGAAGGTAGGAGTGCCCAAGTAACCTTGATGGTACATTAACACGATGGTTTCCCAACGACCAGGCGTTCCTGTCTGCGAATGCCTGTAAACTTTTGCAGGCACTCAGGGGTAGTTTAGATAACCACCCTGGGACAGGTATATCAGGCGAATGCCTGAAAACTGACTTTTGGACAACTTCACCGGTCGGTGGTGCTAATTGGTCATATACCGGGCGGTTGTTACAAACGAGCCCTGAGTGTTGTCCAAAAGATTTGCGTGATTGTTAATATACAAACAATAACATGACAAGACATTCCAATATGTTCAAGCCTGGCTGAGTAGAGGAACGTTGGTTTCCACTTATCCGAAGTAAATTTTATTGGATAAGAAAGCAGTAGGAAGTAAAAAATTGACTGCTGTGTGCCCACGCTGTTTCACTCTTAGGCACACATGATTCACTGTAAATATAATTGGCAGACTCTACCCTCTACCTGGTCCTGGTCTTTCCTTATTCTCAGACCTGTCAATGATTTAGATGAATATGTTAGATAAACACATTGACTTCTGTAACATTGCTATTCCTTGGCAAAACCAAATGATAAATTATTCTTCTAGGCGGCATCACATACACAACATATATGTAAAGTTTTCCATTTTTAGTTTGATAGGCTACCAGAGGAAATGAGTGGCTATAAATAGTCCTGCTGAACCAGATGCAATATACCGTGTTTCATCTTGAAAAGAGGGATGCAGACCAAGTTTTAACATAATGCATTCAGAAAAACGAGGCATACATCAATCAGGCAGCATGAAGTCGTTGACACAATGACTTTAACCTTATAACAGAAAATAGTGCGCAGACAGGATTCAGCTAGCTGGTTTTCAGGAGGTTTAGCTGCCATGAATATTTATTCATAAAATAGGTTTCAGAGGAACAAAAAAGCAATGGGATTTCTCTTTCACGAGCTGTAGGCATGGCCTTTGAAATAATTTGGCATTATACAGAGAGAAGAATTGAAAACTCGAATTTAAACTCTTCCCACTCATCCACTGTGCATTTTTGGATTACTTGATGTCAATATAATGGCTCATAGAAAGAAATATGATTTACAACCGTGTCTGCTCTAACATGCTGGTTGAAAGTTTAGCCCTCAAAGACATCTATGACCAGAAATGTCATCCAATGGACAAAAACTAATCTGGTAATCGCAAATATTCGAATATATTTGTCTAATATTAGCTATTCGACATTTAGCAATGTTGTGCCAGATATTCGCCATGCCATGAATATAATCATATAATGGTTCAACTTGGTTTACCTGCATACATTACGCATATTTGTTCGCATTGCAAATGGAAATGTGCAATGCATACACTGCTAGGGCAATTAAAGATTAAAGAACGGTAATCCTGTGTGTGGCACAAAAATAGGGATTACTGCCAGATTGCTGTCAGATACTTTAGATGGGGAATCTGTTCCCCTTCCAAAAAATCAGGATCGTCCAGAAAAATACCGCAAGACGGTTCGCCGTGCGATCCATCTTCCGGGGATTTTCGGGTTGGTCTATCAAGGTGGGCACCTCTGTAATTGCCAGTGATCAACCACCAACCGTTCGGCATGAGCGTGCACACTGGTCAATCTCCCGCAACTATGCCTGGGAATCGCTGTGTCCATGG
>CM070037.1:17960871-17976700 GCA_036250615.1 Ptychadena robeensis
CGAACATGCGATGTTCGCCGCGAATAGTTCTCCGGTGAACAGTTCGGGCCATCACTAGCCTTATCCTCCTGTGGACTAGATCCGCAGTCTCTGCTATCTTCTGTTCTATGCAAGTACCAGTTACCAATATCACTAATGAGGACCTGTCCTCAATATGGGACAAGCTGAACTGTTCCAGTTTACTATTGAACTTAATCTCCTAAACTTATTATTTCCCTGAGTTTAAGCTACATTTTCTTTTAAGGCAGTACATAGACATTGTACCACCTAACTTAATGTTAAAAGGTCTTTATTGTCAACATTTAAGACCATTCATTTAAATTCCAATAACCTACATTGTATCAAATATTTACATACATTGTACCATCATAAGTGCCAAAGAGTACGCTATGCTTGGCGTGTCCTAAAGGCTCTGACACTTTTCACCTATTCAGGCTTCCTCAGGGATTACCTGGAACCACACTGTTATATATAGGAAGATATACATAAAATTCAAAGCAAAGTTTTAATTGAGATGATCACTTGCACTGGTTCGATGTCATGCCCCTCCAAGGAGTCTTGGTATTCCAGCCAGCACGCAAAGATTGGAGAATGCCAGGGACCAGACCGAAACGCCAAGGGAGCGGGGTCGTTCCCAACCGCATACCACCATTGCACCTGGACAGTCAGTGGCCAGGATGCACTGTCCAGCCTCCAACACACTGTTGAGGGGTATACTCCCCCTGCAAACACAAATATACACTCAAAATACATTCCATAGTAAAAGGTTAGGTCATACCCATCAGAAGATCACAATGATATAATGTGCGCTACTTACCCCCCATATAAAGAATGGGGAGTCCTCCTCTCCAATCCTCCTGCTTAGACTTCCCACCAACTCTACCAACCTGCAGAGTATACCCCTGTCTTCTGTGTGTATTACACTTTAACTCCCTATATGGATAATCAATTAAACAGGATCTATTAGATTCTTTGTAATAAACAATTCTCATTGTCTCAGCATGCTGGTTCCAGTTGCCTACCTTTATCAGGATACATTCAGTCCAGACTGGTGTGTTGAGATTCTGTTCCTCCATTGTCCGGGGCACTACCCTGTACTGGGGCTGTCTAGTGGGGGTTAGATATACCCCTCCTTCAGGGAACCTGGAAATCACCCGCCCTAACTACGCGTTCCCTCGCTGTCCCTCCGCCAGGACCGTGTCGGATATCATTGTGGTCTTATGATGAGTATGACCTAACCTTTCACTATGGAGTGGATTTTGAGTGTATATGTGTGTCATATGTTTTTTCTGTGTTCAAATTATCAGGGTGTGGCACTGATTTATAACTAAGAATCTGGGAGAGAGATACTATTTTCTGGCCTATGCCAATTGGTTTCCGTTATCTCGCTAAATAAACAGTTTTACAGTACGTCCACCTCCTGACATTGGTTGATCCTCAAAACTGTACAATAGGATGCTCAGGAAGCTTTGCAAAAAAAAATCAAACTGTTCAAATTAATAAAAAAATGTTTTCGACCATCTCTAGTTGAACCCATTATAAACCCTTTATAAACCAGTGCTTGCTACTTGCTATGGACATGAGGGTTGCACCAACGTTACCAAAGGACCACGTGTGGCCTTCAGGGCATCAAGGTAAAGCTATATGGTATTATATACTGAGATCCAATAAAATGACTGACCCATTTTTAAAAGTTTCTTTCTTCCCAGTTTTCTATCTTTCAGGCATATAAAATGTGTTTAAATGTCATTTAGTAAAAAAAAAATGGAACTCCAAATCTGCTTTAGCCTTTTTATACCTATCTCATAAAAATGATCCACAAGGAAGCACAGTGATATGCTGACTCTGTGCAATTAATGTTACTGTTTTAAAGCCCTTGGGCCTTTTACAAACTCATGAGTTGCACATTTTTTTTGCATGAGACTACATAAAAACAGCCTTTTCAATTCTACAGGAGCCAATGCTTCTGATCAATGTTTAGTGCTACACAATGCTCTGTCTCAAAACCTGCTCTGTTCTAAGACATGCAATTCCCGAGTGCACTGCACTGTGCGAAACACATTTATATGTTATAGAAAATGAAAGAAAGGCTGTTTAGTTAAGAGGAAATCCCTATAGATACTGGGTAAAACTTTAGAAAAGAAAATGGAATATTCTGGTTAAAAAAGGTTTTGAATTGGTTTGGCTATTTGACACAATATGCGGAATAACTAATGTTTCCTGTGTAACACCATTACACTCTGTAACATAAAAAGAGTTATAGGATCAGTGGGCCTGTTAAAGAGATCCTTCCTTCTTGTTTTTTCTTATTTGTAAACAGAGGTGTGTGTTTTTTAGGCCACCCACGGCTGACACACATAGTTGACTAGTACAGAAGGGCGTGATTGTGGAGCAGGCCAGCAGCGAGATTGGCCAGGCAAGAATTCCAAGAGGCAAAGGCAGGGAAGTATCTTCCCTCTGACAGCTTTCCCACCTCTGCCTGTAACACCATTACACTCTGTTACAGAAAAAGAGTTATAGGATTAGTGGGCCTGTTAAAGATATCCTTCCTCCTTGTTTTTTGCATTTGTAAACAGAGGTGTTTGCTTTGTAGGCCACCCATGGCAGACACACATGGTTGACCACTACAGAATGGTGTGATTGCAGAGCAGCCAGCAAAGAAATGCTAGCTGCTCCTCAATCACTTTCCTAAAGTCTGGTCAGCAACGAGACTGGATAGGTAAAAGTTCCAAGAGGCAAAGGCAGGGAAGTATCTTCCCTCTGACAGCTCTCCCGCTTCTGCCTGTAACACCATTACACTCTGTTACAGAAAAAGATTTATAGGATCAGTGGGCCAATTAAAGAGATTCTTCCTCCTTGTTTTTTCGTATTTGTAAACAGAGGTGTGTGCTTTTTAGGCCACCCGTGGCTGACACACATAGTTGACTAGTACAGAAGGGCCTGATTGCGGAGCAGCCAGCAGAGAAATGCTACCTGCTCTGCAATCACTTTCCTGAAGTCTGGCCAGCAACAAGACTGGCCAGGCAAGAGTTCCAAGAGGCAAAGGCAGGGAAGTTTCTGCCTGTAACACCATTAAACTCTGTAACAGAAAAAAAGTTATAGGGTCAGTGAGCCCATTAAAGAGACCCTTCCTACTCCTTCCTCATCATTCTTTCCCTCACTGATTTATACTCTATGGGTATCTATGGGGTATCTGTACAATAAGGTATCCAACAGTTCTATTGTTCCAAACCTGCAACTTCCCAGTAGCCATAACTTTTATACTCATCAAGAGTGAACAAATATTTGAATGGCAAACTGGATAATGGCCACACTTTGCATGCCAAGTAGTCGATTATTAGAATGTTCCTTTAACAGTCCTCTGTGATTAAGTCCATTGGATCATTCTCTGGGTTTTTGTATTACCTTTTCAATTTAAATTGTCAAGCATTGGGTGTGTAGATTGCAGCCATTGTTCAGTTTGCTGTTTGCTATACTCAGTGAGATTTGGAGGGGCCAGAACCTACAGAGATTGAAGCAGGCCTAGAATGGAGAAGAAGGTACTGTGCACTATTTAAATTGATTTAAGGAGAGGTTGCTAGAAGGTTATTGACCACTTTCTCCCACTCTGAACCCTATTCTCTATAGGCAGCTGAGGCTGTGGGGAACCTGCACAACAAGCCAGCCAACTGTCCAGGGGTTCCCATTTCTGTTCCAGAGCCATCCCCTTTTCACTCATAAGCAAATATTTGAATCAATAGTCATCAACTCTCTCTCACCCTGATTCATTGTCCATGGTATGTCTTTAGGGTAACTGCACAACAAGGCACGCAACTATTTATGTAAGAAGAGACTTGGTTAACAGATACCTATTCTTGTCTTACCTATATTGCTGCAAAATGTCTGGAGCTTCCAGTTATGGCAGAAACCTAGTAGGAATTACTACTTTCATCATGATCCTTGATGAAGTATTCTATGGCACCAGTAACAGAGGAAAGAGTAGGAGGAGAGAGCTGTCAACTAAAGCATCAGGTGGTCTTAGTAGCCTTTACAGAGATTCAATAACCTTGACCCAAACTATATCACTATATATCAAATATTTACATTTCATAATTGTTCCAAATATCTTGACATTATACTATAAGTCCAATATTAAACTTTAGTTACAAGAGGCAGGGAAGTTGTCAGAGGGAAGATGCTTCCTTACCTTTGCCTCTTGGAACTCCTGCCTGGCCAGCCCCATTGCTGGCAAGACTTCAGGGAAGTGATTGCAGAGCAGCCAGCATTTTGCTGCCTCCTCGGCAATCATGTCATTCTGTCGTAGTCAATCGCTCCACTGTGTGCGTCAGCCACGGTGACCTAAAAAGCAAAAGCTGTACATAGGGGTACATATTATATTGCGATACATGTTATAGCCATCAAAATATGGTACATTCTATAGGCAGCCATGCCCAAGTTATATTTTATCAATTATGTTTACGCTATTCTATCTAGTCTGAACTTATTGACCAGCATATCATATCCTGTAAGTATTTCCCATAACTTGTAACACTATAGGTGAATTTTAAGTGAAAAAAAACAGCCAAATCTCCACCCATACATAAAATAAGTAGTAATTTCCCTGTAAATGATAACATCACATAAGTCTATCTTTAAAATCCATAATAACATCCTATTACAGAAAGTATTTAGCAAACACATAAAAACAAACCCCTTTGTTCCGCTAGCAATATATATAATTATTCTCAGCTGAAAATAACAAAACCCCTTTAAAGAGGTTCCGTTTGAAAAGAAAGAAATTCATTTCCACTGAAAAGGAGTTGTAGAAACGCTACCATTGTTTAGCTCGCATTGCAAATTTACGCATGAATTAATTAAATTAGCCTTATCTCAAGGAAAAAAACAAAAACAAAATTGGCAAATACATTAGAAAAAAGTATCCAAACTGGCAATGAATGTGCCGTTCCCTAATGCTGCAAACATAATCCATTAAACCCATTATCAATCCCCACTTGGAAAAAAAAATTGAGCGTTATAAGCAAGAAGTCAAGACGAGCGAGTCTACTGCTGAAATTAAGAAATTCAAATCTCACTTCTAACAGAGCAAAGAAAAGGTGTCTGTGTGAAACTAGATAATCTCGGCACTGCATTAAATCAATAATCTTCCCGAAAAACATTTTCCTTTGCAGTCCCAGCTAGTTTCCTCGGCAGGCTAATGAATGCATATTTGGAGCCTGATTTACTAAAGTCAAGCTCACAAAGCAGGGAAAGGTAAGCCACATTCGTTTTTCTGTCGGAAGCACAATGATGCCCGTTAGCTGATACGTCCCCGAGCAGGAGCATACATCGCCAAACACAACGAGGGACGCTGGGAAGTATCGAGCCGGAGAAAAACTATTTGTTCAGACTAATTATGAAAATCCATTAGATTTCCGCGCAATAAAAATATTTTTTACAATCGTGTATAATAAAATTATGAAATTAAATGTTTTCAAATAGAATTGTCAATATAACGGATCTCTCTGTTAACCTCCCTGACGTTACAGGGTGATGTCAGTTCCTGTTTCTTAAGTGGTAACTAGGATCTTTAGTTCTTAATTTCTAGACCCATCCTCTCAATGGGTGCATGTTGTGACTTCATCCCGGAACAGGAAGAAGAGGAAGATGATGCTGGAGATGCATCTTTGTTTAAAGCTGAGCAAACCTTTGTTTACATTGGGGCTGCCCCGACTCCAATTCGGGCTGATCACTTAAAGCACATTAACCTCCCTAGCGCTCAGCCCGTTAAAAATTGCGGTACTGGTGATTGCAACAGAGTACACAGTATTCTGTTTAAATTTCCCATCCTCACCTCTACACATGTGGGTTGGGAAACCAACGCCCTTCCATTAATATGGAGGTCTGTGGCTTGGCACCCCCTGCCTATTCGGCGTCACTGATCCTGCAGAAGGGGCGGTCCCGGAATCAATTGGTGCTGCGGCTGGAAAGAAAACCACCGCAGCTTTCAGGAGCACAGGTAATTTCTGACTGTCCCGGTTCAGGTTCATGATTCAAACAAACTCTGAATGAACTGGGTTCATCTCAACTGCTAGGGGATTTAACACAATGGATCCCTTTGTGCCGTGAAAAGATAGCCAAACATAGACCCACAATGTAATATTTACAGGAGTTACATAGCAATCCCAACACTTGTCAAAGAGAGGTCAAATTTTCCACATTAGCATGCAAATGGTATGCAGATTGAAAATGAGCCAATCAAATTCTGCATCTCTTCTATGTGTTTGGCTTAATTTTAGCCTGCATGACTGCTACTCATTGATAGTGTTGATCGTAAATATTAACATCCTAAAGTTTCAATGCAAACATCGGCACTTCGAGAATTTGTCAAGATCTCCAATACAGTGCTATTTCTTCCTAATCTAGAATATTTGAGATTCTGGGGAAAGTACCATACATTGCGTTCGCAATATGCGCATGTTCAAGTGCCAATTTCGCAATTAATTACTTCTATGAGTGTTGTCTCATGTAGTGATTACACTGCAGCTGCTATTTTACATCCACTAGATGTTGCCGTGACAACATACATTGTTCGCAATATGCACATTTGCAAGTGCTGATTTTCGCAATAAAGGCAATAATCACAAATCTTACATTCACAAATGAACCCCCCCTAGCGCTCTTACAAGGTCCAGATTTCTGTACCAAACGCACACCATAGACTCTAATGGAATTTAATTTTTATGTTGTAGGCCTGTAACTTCCCAAAATATGTCCGTACAAGGGTCTAGTAGACATCCTGAATATAATAACGTTTGAAACACACAATTATGGAAAAAAAATAAAAATAAAAAAAAAGATTGTTTTTTTTTTACTTTAAATTGTATTGGATACAGTTATCAATGTACCCAATACAATGCCCGTTGGCATCCTCTCTCTCTCCTCTGGTGCGATGAACACTCCAGGGGAGGGAGGGTTAACTTCAAAGAGCACATCTGGGGATCACACTGAAACAGTTTCTTGTGTGATTTACATCAAAATCAACCCCCCTCCTGATGTGACATCATCACGTCACTCGGGGGGGGGGGGGGGGGGTGGGACATCGGCTCGGAGCCACCGGGACAGCGCAGAATGGTAACTATGCGCTGCTGGGGCTCTGATCTTCGCCGGACAGCACCATCTCATCCAGAGCAGTACTGACAGCTCTAGGGGGGTTAACAGAGAATATTAGGCAAATAATGTGCAATCATTACTACTCATTGACAAACTCTAATGGTTGTAAATGACTGAGCTGTCTCTTGTCTATTTTCTCTGGAGGATGATGCATTTGAGATGCAGAGTGCGCTCTGCACACAGTGCTCATTTGATCACTATTTGCTGCCAATGATCACAAAATATAATTCCCACTGACCACCATCTGACGTGGAAACCTAACCTCTACCATATCAAAA
The DNA here is from genome assembly GCA_036250615.1 of Ptychadena robeensis. Lineage (NCBI taxonomy): Eukaryota > Metazoa > Chordata > Amphibia > Anura > Ptychadenidae > Ptychadena > Ptychadena robeensis. The sequence continues at coordinate 17,968,299 of CM070037.1, forward strand.
AGTTGAATGTTTTGGTTTTCAATTCCCTTTGTTTTGTACAGTGTTGCCATAATCACTGGTCTGTGTGATGCGGTGTATTCTCTCGAACACAGAATTTGATGGCCTTGATATGCCCTTGAACTTCAGTAAGTATGCATGCATAATCCCTTGCTACCTACGAATCTGTACACCACATTTGCTTTTAGAAAACAAGGTTTTCCTGATGCATCTCCTGAGATGGATTTATAACACGGCAGACAAGCATGTGAGTAAATCATGCCAGCTATATGGTAACGGAACTGCCTGGTCATGTGACTTAAGATAAAATACATCATGAAAAAGAATAGAATATTTATGTGCAGGAATCCTTTTGTTTTACCGATCACTGACCTGGAATCAGGTATTGCTGTAGGAGGGGGATGAATGTTTTTATTTACTCAGGTTTCTAAGTGGTTCCTTTTACGGAATCATTTGAGGGATGTAATAGACATGTATTGGCATTCAAGCATGGAAATCAAAGCAGCTTAAAGCAGAGCTCTATCTAGTGAAGTGGATGTCTAGGAAGAGGACGAAACAAAGACTGCTCTGTCCCATAACGGAATTGTTCTTTAAGGACAATCCAGTCTTCCTCAACCTTACATTTGTTATCTGTTCTTTATTAAATTCTTCATTGGTGGAGGTTTACTCTCAGTAGAAATGGACTAGGACGGTGAATGAACTTCTGAATATTCTGTATCATGTTGATGGAAAGAGGTCACCCAATATTTAGCTTTAGGTTTTGTGGAAAAGAAAAGAGAAAGATTTGTGCAAAAGTTGGCTGGTCCATTAAACAGTAGAGTAGATCGCCGAATGTTTTCCACAAGTGGACTTTGTGAGATGATAGTAGAGCCCTGAACAAGCTATCCTCACTAACATTGCTGGAGATGTAGAGAAGGATTGTGGTAAAATTTTTGGAGTATACCCCGGACCCTTCTCTACACCTTCAGCTTGGTTTGATTTCAAGTTTGGTGATTATACTATGCTCAGGGGCTTTACAATTAACTCACAATTTAACTATTAAGCATGCACTTAGGGATGGACTCTGGGCCCCATTGGATAGTCACTAAGGGGTGGACTAACCTCCGAGACTTTATTTGATTGTCATGAAGAGGTATGCTTTATAGCCACAGCCTACCCCTATGGGAAGTGGTCATTTTAGCATCCTCCTCCCTATTCTATGCAAGTTTCAAAAAGGGTCACAATTAAAGTATCTTCCACCCAGGTTGTATACCTGGGCTAGAGCAGTATGGGACATGTCAAATAATCCCCCAAGACCTAAAGCTGACTCCTCTCTAGCATCTCCAGAATAGATGAGGTTGCTCTAAAGTAATATTTCTCTTCTTCCCTCTATTGACACAACAAAAAACCCTTCATTTTGGGTTAGACAATCAGTTTGGGGTTAGACAAAACTTCAGTATGGGTTTAGGCAATCAGTATGGGGTTATACAAAACTTTAGCATGGGGTTAGACATTCAGTATGGGGTTAGACAAAACCTCAGTATGGGGTTAGACAAAACTTTAGCATGGGGTTAGACAATCAGTAGGGGGTTAGACAAACCTTTAGTATTGGGTTAGACAAACCTTCAGTATTGGGTTAGAAAAACCTTCATTATGGGGTTAGAGAATCAGTGTGGCATTAGACAAACCTTAAGTATGTGGTTTGCAAGAGGGGAAGGTAATAAAGTGGCAACACTAGCCTGCCCCTTCCCCTCTTTTGAAATGGTACAAGTGGCCTCTACAAGATCCTTTTGGCCTCCATGTGATAGAGATACCAGTGTCAGTTCTGCCTTGGGTATGCCAGACAGTATATAAATATATAAAGTACACCATATACACCATGGGTTTCCCGGCACCAAATTATACCAAATCTAGTGAGACCACTAAGCCCAGACCTAAGCCCTTGTTGAAAAATCCCTCGTAGTCATTGCTTGTAGAGCAACAAATTCAGCTAATCCCACATCAAATACTCTACAAAAGAGAAGTTTCAAGCAAGATTGTCCTTGAAGCTACTACAATTTGAAGCCCATTAGCAACTTTGCTTTTTTTACAGTATAACAATTGTAATCTATTATGTGAGAATTTCATCCATTAGTGGCTTGCAATCAGGTAATGTATTTTAGAAATCCATTCAGCTTGACTTTTCATGATTTCCCCAATGCCGATAAATCAACAGTTATTACAAAATAAACATTTTTTTCATGTTTACAACAAGCACTATAATGATTCCTATTAACTGGCATCACGATCCAATAATTGAGTTCCTGCTCTTGAGCAAGGAAGTAAATTTGCCACTTTGTTGAGGCTGCAATTATATCATACTTACTTCTTTTAGACTGACTGTATCTAGGACGGTACCAATTACTCTGGCAAAGCGAAAAATAATACTTATCTGAGTTTTTTTTAAGGCATCAGTTTGAACTGAACCAAACTAATAAAAAGTCAATCAGTCATATATAGCTATTACTAATCCTCTCTTGGCCAATCAGCGGTCTCAGTCAGAGATGTCACCCTTTTTAAAGCACCCAAAATGTATCACCCTACCTAGACATTAATGAGCATTTAACCCTTACTATGGGATGGATCTTTTATGACAAAATAAATACCAACAAATATCAACACATAAAAGTGATGACAGAAAAAGGGCACTTGGTCCATCAAATCTGCCCAACATACACACTAACACATACGTGACATAACACACATTTATTTTGCTTTAGTATCTTTATACTTGTCCTAAGCATACTTAAATGCACTTCCTGTTGGCCGTTCGACTACTTTCTAAAGTTGGTTTTGAACTTTTCTCCAGCTGGTTGGAGGCCATTCCCCTATGTTTATAGCCCCATCAATTTAGCTTCATATTAAAGATTCTGCCCTCCACAATAAAAATTTAAATATTCCAATAATTAAAAATTTGTGTGGGAATTTATTATTACATTATTACATTATTATTTATTATTATGTTTTTTTAGTTTATGGTAATATGTTTCATTCTTCATGGCTGATTGGGGTGCTTACTTAAGAGTAGTAGTACTCCCAGGCTGGTATTAGAATACATGCCCAGGACATAACTCCATGAGCATTTTGGGTGAGAGGGAGTGTTTTTTCTGTTTTGTTTTTTTCAACTTTTTTTTATGATGTTGGCCATTATTCACTAAATAAGCCTATTTCAAAAACACTTCTGCTTTGCCTTCTCATTTCTAAAAACAGTTCTTGCCTGGTTGTCATGTTAATCCAATTGTTTTAGAACCTTATACTGGCAATATACAAGTATGCAGATAAAGAGATTTTTACATATTTTAGTAAATCATTTAAGACGGAGTTTCTCCTCTTTGTCATAAAAGAATAAGGTAGTACATGATAGAATAAATGGCACATGTGGTTCTTTTGAAGTGGCATTAATGAATCCATTTATGCTCTGCTAGGAAGTGTGAAAAACCTGCACTGTTATCGCTTCTCGTTTTAAAATTAGACATTGCTTAACCTTGAAATATTTTTAAAGGAGACTTTTGGTGAGTTTCCTCTTGCTGACCTGCTTTTGGAAAAGTTAATTGCTTGTATGCCATGCTGATTCTTCTACCATGACTTTCTGATTTGCAGAAAAAAATAATTGTTTATTGTATTTATTGTATTTTTTTTAATGTCTACTGGATGTAAGGTTATGGCAACAGCAGGCAGAAGGTAGGCTAGGTAGTTTGGTGTCATCCAGTTCCGGAAATGTATGTGTCACCCTATTGTGGTTTATATTAATCTTCCTTCATGAGCATCAAATTGAACTGCTAAAGGGATGCAAAGGATGTAAATATATGTGTAGCCAGGGATCCAAGGGAGAAAACGGAGTTATGGAATTGGTTTGGGTGACATGGCAGTGAGAAGCACTGCTTTACTGAACCAGACCTGGAGCCACCCTATTGTCATGCACCAGGAGTGGTCCACATCAACCACACAAACATAGTGATGCTAATTGGGCAGTTGGCCAGTAAATAACCAGCATTGGCTACATTACCACTAGATTAAAGTTATGTTACCACACAGAAACAAATATTTTCATTCCCACCCATTGAAAGTGAGTTTTTTATTGCCATTTTGTTTACAGACCTTTTAAGTGGTGATCTCTAGGATCTGACCTCATGCCTCCACAATGCAGATATTAAATGTGTGGGTCTCGTGGGATCGCCAGTCTTAGTTCAGGTAGAAAACCCTAATCTACACTACGGTTTTCACCTTAAGGAAAGCCCCCACGGATGGGGAACCCCAGGGAGTGAATTCAGTGCCAATGGGTTAATGAAAGAGTAGTCCTGGTACACAGGGGGAGTCATACACAGGGATTCAGTACACAGGATCCTAGTGGTTAAACATAAGAGTAGTCTAGATACCTGAAATTAAGGCCATGTCTTCACTGCATTTTTGTTGGGATGCAGATGCTGCCCATTGTAAATATTGGGATATGATGTTTGTGTCTTCACAGGCATGTAAACCCCTAACATTTTGCATCACTTAAATCACAACGCGGGGCCCCATATTATCTTTGTGACCCAATGACCCATAGACATGAAGTGTTGTGTGTCAATGGATGTTACCTTGATGCCTCCATGATTCCCAGTGGAGACAAAGCCTAAGCTCTGCAAAGGTTTCCGGGACTGTCCAAAGGCCACTTACACTGGGAGCACAGGTATCTACCAAATAGCAAGATTGGTGAGAAAGGGGAAGACCCCAATGCATCGAATCTCTCACTCCCCAGTGTGAAGACGAGGACTCCAGGGACCTCCTAAGGCACCAATTGATTGTAGTCAAAAAGTTTCTTAATACAACAATGTATGCCTAGCAATTACAGTTTATGTACATCAGAAACTTTACAATGTTAAAAAACACCATTTCGACACATTTTGCATAGTTGCTTTCTCAGGAGATTCAGTGTTTCACATTGCTAACAACATCAAAATATTTAGGTCAGATTTACAAGATATATATCGCTGTTCTATCACTTGTTTTTACACATATATGCTCACAGCTTAAAGGGTAACACTTTTGGTTTAGAATGCTCAGATATGCATGTTGGTTGGCTACCATTGCTTGGTTGATGATTTGCAACACCTAACTTAAGAGTTGAAAGAACTGTCCACAGTATGTGTGTTCGACCCACCCTTTGCCGGGGAGAAGAAGCTTATTATTCTTCCACAAGCCGGATCAGGTACGGAAAGATCCAGCCAGAGGAAAAAACAATTCTCTAGAGACCAGGTAGAAACCCCAGTCTCCAGCTAAAATTCGGGCAGAAAACAAGAAGTGACGTCACTGATGTCACTTCCGGCATATGGAACAAGGAAAGCTGCATTCCATACCGTGGAAGTCTTGGTCCTAAACCATATACAACACAAACAGATTAACATATACACACATAGTATATATTCTGAAAGTGACAGGGGATGCGTTCAGGTGGGGAATTTGAATTTTCCGTGAACAGACTTTTTTAAAAGTCCAATCTGCCTGCCTCACCTGCGTGGTGGTCGATTTCGGACGCCATGTGCCCATTGGAATCCCCCGGTATCTTGGGGTCCTGGTGCATATGATCTGTGCCAGATAGATGGCCATCAATCTGGCCCATATATACATGTGTGTACCCTGCTATTGATGGGATGTTGGCACACTTATATTAGTAGGATAGAGTGAACGACATAAAAGGGAATAACTGGTAACACAGGATATGGTAAGCATGGCTTGTGAGCCCACCGAACATAAACAAGCAGCTCACACTTGCAATGGAGTGACCGCACAACTGAAAGAGTTAACAATACTGCAGGTTTAATCATCTTTTAATGCATATACTGTATATACATGAAAAAATAGGTTAAACATGTTTATTAGAAATGTTTCTTGGTTAGTTCATTATCTATCACAACTACATGTAACATTTTTCATGTACAATAAATTATGCATAAGATAGCTCATGAAATATTAGTGCACAAAACATTAGAGGAACTCACTAATGGGTATGGCTTCCAATAAAGTAGAAGCAAAAATTTCAAAAGAAAAACTCAATGAAACGGCAGAAACATCATAATAAAATCCATTGTTAAATATTAAATGAAGCTCCATTCTTTTTTTTTTCTTCTTCAAACTAAAAACTGGTTGGTTTCGACAAAGCTGTATTATCTACCAATGAGAAGCAATGCTTTCCCCAGCTGTTATGGTTTTTTTATCTTGATTTGTGTTTGGGCACATATTATAATTTCATGAACCGCCGCAATATATCAAAAAACGCAATGCAGACCCTCTCTAGGGGTTTCGGGTTATAAAGATTGATAAAGATGCTCAAGGAGACTTTTAGTCCATTTCTGTCAGTGTGTTAAAGTGAAACGATCGTGATTTATTCGTATAATCTCACTAACCTTTAGGCTGAGACACATGTCAGTAGCTGTGAAAAATTGTCATCATCGATCCAATGCGCACGAGGCATATTGCAAAAATGTCGCTTGTAAGATTTGAAGAAAAAAATGTAGTCTTGGTCCTGAACTGTATACAACACAAACACATTAACACATACACACGTTGTATATATTCTGAAAGTGACAGGGGACTGCAACAAAGTTAACAGCCATGACGCAACCTTTGACCCTCATTTAATAAAGATATGCATTTTTATACGCCTAAGGCTGAGTGCACTTGGGTGATGGATGATGGCGCACATCCACCATGGACCATCTGTGTTCACGCAAGCCCTCTCCTTAGGGTGGCAAATAAAGGGAGCTGTATAAGTAATGGAATGTAATATGTAGCATTCCCTAGGTTGTGAAAATATACGTTCCCTAGGTTGAATGAAATAACTGCAGATCTTTTGTTGATCACAGCACAACCTCAATCCCAAATGACTTCTCCTACTTGCAGAGAAAGGCTTCTGTACTAACACCCCAGTGTGATATCATATGGAAAGTGTTATAGCATATGCTGTATATCTCTAAATAAGTATAACTTCAAGGTCATCATGCTACATCTGTAGTATAGAATCTGTAGTAAGAACATGATTTGCTTAAGTTTTTGACTTTGTTGATTCAGACGTTTTTTATGAAAGCCAGCCAGATGACTATTAAAATGTATTATTAATGTAAAAATCTGAAGCCACTCCATTTGCTTTGACTAATGACTACAGCTTTACCATGACCTTGGTGAATGAGAGCCTTCACAGACATAGTGGTGGTACCATGTATTTTAGAAAAACGCAGTAAATATAAGGAGAGGACAGCTGACATCAGTATTTGTTGACATAATATTGCCTTTTCCAGATAAATCTCATAACTTTTAGGAAAATATCTTATCCATTGTGGTTACACATCTGAAAGTAAATTTTTAAAACTGCAGGATAGATATGATCCCATCTATTATACCTCTGTGCTGAGGTTTAATTGAAAATAAGTTTTAAATGAAAATCGCTGGAAGGCAACACTCAGTGTCGTATTGAACTATACATCTCAGTAATGCACAAAAGCACCCCATAGCATGGGAAGATGCCCATGGTGTAGGTGGGTTAAATTATTTTAAGAGCATGGACCATGAGTAGGTCAAGGTCAACCATCTTGTCCTAAAAGACTTAAATTCTTAAAATGAGTTTTTGAATGAGTTACCATATATTTCAGTTTATAAGATGCATTTTCCCCCCAAAGTTCGGGGGAGGGATAGGTATGCTTCCTAATCATTGAAGGCGCAATTACCCATGGGTAAAATTTAGCCACAGGTTGTTGTGCCTAAACTACCTCCACCATGGGCCAAGCACTGAATGGGCAGTTCTTCTCCCTGCCACTGCTTTTCCACCTCCTGGAGCTCAAGCTCAGCCAGCCTGAAAGTGATTGCAGAGCAGTCAGCATTACTCTGTTGAAGACTATCTCTTGTAGCAGGGGTCTCAAACTCGCGGCCCGTGGGCCATTTGCAGCCCTCGGGATCTTGTTTTGCGGCCCGCACCTGGGCCAACGCTGAGGTCAGTTTTGTGGGCAGCAGGAGGTTGCAGCATGAGGGGAGAGCATTGGTCATCGCGGGGAGGGTCGGACATTCCCCCCACCCTCCCCGCTGGGGCTTTCCCCTCTGCTCTACCCGTCGAAGCCTCCGCCGAGGTTCCACTCTGAGGTAGTATGAGTACTTTTGTGTAAACAGGAAGTACATCATACGCTCGGAGACGGGACTTCCCGGCGGCCATAACGCGTGCATCAAAGGCTGCAAGGGGGACCCTGAGCTGCCACCAGAGTCTGCAGGCATAACAGCCCCTCGGCTGCCGCACCAGAGACCCTCTGCACTGCTGGCTGTCCAGAGACCATCTGCAGGCTTAACAGCCCCTCTGCAGTCATAACAGCCCCTCGGCTGCTACTACAGACCCTCATAGCTTCATCATGACTTCATCAAAG
>CM070037.1:17981850-18001273 GCA_036250615.1 Ptychadena robeensis
GTGAAAGCGGGAGCCCTAGGCAGCCATGTCCTGTTCGGCTGCCGTCCAAGCCACGCCCCAACAGCTTTTTTTTAAAGTAATTGCCTGGGAATCCTGCCACACATAGAACGGCTTAGTGACCTAATGTTCCTGATACACAAAATGGCAGCATGTTATCACATGGCAGTCATATTCACCATTGGAGAACACATTGGATATTTCTAAGAACAGTGGTCCATTCCTAGTCTCTACTGAATTCCATTTAAATTTTGTATGGAGTTGACTATAAAAATTGATTATAAAGATTTCTTTACCATTTGATATAAGTAGCTTACTTTCATTAATATAAAACACGTAGTTAGCATGAGATATTAATTGCTTTTTCCTACCACGGTTTCCTAAGCACAGAGGCAAAGTCCAGGGAAAATGACTCAGCACTGTCAGACCGGCACAGCGCTCCTCTGTTACACAAGCCTTTAATCTACTTTTTAATAATATATGTGAGCCAAAAGTGGCTGCGATCACAGTTGTACAGCCACGTTCACCTTGATAAATGACCACCTATTTATCTTGACAAGCAGGAAGAGGGAGATGAGGCATGCTCACTGCCTACAGATGAGAGGCAAGCGAAATTAAACGCTTTATTGAGAAAAAATAGACAAAAATATGGGGGAGGCTAAGAGAAAACCAGATTCTAAGATACTAATGTGAGCAGCAGTGTAATCCTTTATTACACCCACTGCTTATTAAAATCTACTGTGTTTTCTGCTGTCCATTTCTCCTCCACATCCTTGTTATTTGATGCACCACTAATCAGCCCCCCCAAAACCATCTTCATTATTGAATACATTTGGTTAATGAGTTCATTGCTATTGCTGTCACTTTATTATTTCACATTACCCTTACATGGTTTTATATGAATTAATAGGAGAAAGGACAATTAACTACGATAGCCAAACTCAATGTACTTCTGAAGCAGTACAGGTTCTTCTGAACTCGGACTTCACTCTACATTGTAAAATTATCAAGGTTAGCTTTCGAAGCTATAGCCAGGTAAAGCCCACCATGTTTTCATAATAAAATTGATGAATGGTCTAACTCACATGCCAATGGTTTGACTTTTACTTGTAAAGCAGTACAGGTTCTTCTGAACTCTGACTTCACTTTACATTGTAAAATTCTCAAGGTTAGCATTCGAAGCTGTAGCCAGGTAAAGCCTACCATGTTTTCATAACAAACTTGATGAATGGTCAAACCTACATGCCAATGGCTTGACATTTACAACATGATACAGGCTAAAATTATAGTCAATATAGATACAGACACCAGGAGGACATTCACCTAATGTGGTTCACGTTGAAGGGCTTAATAAGAGGAACCATTTGTCATGGTTTGTTGACCTCCACCATCATCTTACCCATAACCCATTTCTCCTTAGTGTCACAGATCGCAGTGTTATCAGCAATCTGTAGCTGCAGATGTGCCATTCCCCAGTTTGTCTGCTTCACTTCCCAAACCTCAGAGGACCAGGACCTTTCGGAGATCAGCTCCCTCTGCTGTTGGAAGTGATGATGGCACTTGATGTACTCCTGCTTCCTCTCCTGGCTGATACCTATTATCACTCACCTGGAGCCCTGTCCAATCAGACCACCTTGTATTTAAGGAAGTTTAACTTCTGTCTGCTATCTTGTTACTGACCCTTGGACTGTTTATTGACTACCCTGTTTGCCACCTGCCCTGACTATCACCTGTCTGACTACGTCTCTGCCTGCCTGACTATGTCTCTGCCTGTCATCTTGGCACCTCGTCTTGGATACTTGCCAAGTAAGTGTAGCTAGGGACCACAACCTGGGGGCTCCCCACAGAAAAATCCAGTGGCTCCTTAGACTCTGTGCCCTGGTTTATACTTGTCTGGTGGCATGGTGTGTCCACTGATTTCGTTGCTCATCTGTGACACTTAGCTTTACTGTCCCTTGTCTGCCCCTTTAATTTGGTTTCAGTTACTTCAGTTATGAAGTAATCTGCTTCAGGTCTGGGCTTTACCTAATTCAGCAGCAACCTTCCTCAAACTCCCCATTCAATTTGACATTCACCTATCAATTCTCGAAGGACACCTTGTACAAAACTAAAAAAAGCTTTGGATCATAGTGTAATATGTTTGTTAAAAAACAAATAACAAATGGAACCAAATTGTTAAACAAACTCTTAACTACACCAATTGATGTATAACTATTGTCAAAAGAAGAATAACCTATACAAGCTCAGAAAGCTCTCCCTACACTCGACAAAAAAATTGTTCTGAGCTCCAGGGTTCCACTTCATTACGCAGCCTGTATCTCTACGAATCTGAAAGCCCACCCCATGTTGATCTTCGGTTCAAAAGTACACCCAGCATATCATTTGGGGTAGTAGTTAGCACACACTTAGTGGATTGGTTTATGTGTACTAGGCCTTACTCACAAGGTCTTCTGTATAAAGGGTCACCATCAAAAATTTGGGGGCCCCATACCAGGTATTTTTTCGGGGCCTCGGGGACAACACAGAGTAGACACTGTCCCATTCATCACAATGGACAGCGTCCCGATCCAAAGTAAATGCCAGCACACAAAGTGTGTGTGGACAATTCTCAGCATGTCCGGCCACGCGTGAGGACGTCATAATGAACGGTCAGTCTGCCGCTAAATTGAAAGTAATTCGAAGCGTGTATGGAGAGCTTAATTCTTACTTATTTTGATTGTGTTAGTGGCTTATTAAAAGAGTCAAGTGTATTTCAGATTATTATAATATTGTATATTATTCCGTTATCCCTCTCCATGTCTTGTCTCCCCCTTATTAACTTATAAACAAACTGAGTTGTTGTTTAATTTTTCAATTACGAACACATGTTACGTCATAAGTTATGTCTTCAATCTTGAGTGATGTCGCTACTATTTGTTGTATTGACATTTTTTATGATATCCTTCTCAATAAAATGTATTATAAAGTTAAAAAAGAAAAGAAAGATCAAGAAAAATGTTGTATATACACACACAAAAGGTATAGCTTACACTGCCATTCAAAGGGTTACCATGCAGCTAATGCCTCATAATCCCTAGGAGACTAGCTCAGGGTCGCAATGTCCTAGAATGCCACAATAATACTCTGTGACCTGTGAACTATGATATTAGCTTTCTCCCAGTCACCATTTTCTCTGAGACACCATGTGCTGACTCTCCTCTTTCTGACTCCAAAGGCTATGCTTCCGTTAAACACGTTTATGATAATTTAACCGGCCTCTTGGGCTGACTTTATACCTTGCTTTCATCATGTCCTCAAACTGTAAACAATGATACAACAAAAATTATCCACGGGCAAAAATACATCACCGCGATGGCTTGGGTTCATCATAAACCCAATGTGTGGGGTATTAGGCAACTCTTCTCTCCACTAATCATGTCTACAAATTGAACAAATATAGTCTGAAGCTGTTGATGGGAAATAAGGGCTCGATTTCAGGGAAAGCATGTTTTAAGAGATAAGAAATCTTATTGAATAGCTATACTGCTCTATGTACATTTCCCATGCTTGCATAATCAATCAAAATGACACAAATGTAACACAACGAATGTGTCTCTTCTGTAATTGAATATAACAACTTTTACCGTATCTGAACACAATGCGCCAATAAAAAAGATACACTTCATTATTTACCAGCAGAGATGGTCGAATTCTTTTTTTTTCGAATAGTAAACTTTTGGAGTTAATAACAAAGACACTGTACATGGTATCATCACCAAAACTAAGGTGGAAAATTGCTGTTTAATTTTGAAACGAATTTATGCAAAAAAAAAGACTTCTCTACATCTCCAACAATTTTGGAGATGAGAGCTTGTTCATTAGAAATCTACTATTTTTCAAAATCATTACAGTTCACTGTTACTAGTACGTCCATTTGTGGAAGTGTTTTGAAGAACATTAGTGTAAACCACAATTCATTATTTGAGGTTTTGGTGGGGAGAGGGTTTGATTTCCCAATAGGCTTTTTTTACTAGTTTTAACGACCCTAAATTGGAGATCCTTCACTCACTTGTTATACCCGAATGACAACCAGATAAATTGTTGGAACAACACACAATATATAATCAAGTCTCCTTTTTGAGATGTTATAGCACCACAAACCATATAACCAATTAGGCCAATAAGTTATATACAGATATATAGTAATGAACGTTTGTTTAGGTGGCCCCAACATTTCTGAAGCTCCTTGTTTACTGTTGGTGAAAAAGCAGAACATTGTCATGTGATGTTTTTCAGCACATACAATATCAATGGGAGAGCATGTTACAGGGAAGCTGAGCCTGTAAATGGCAAGAGGTACCTTGGTCGGACTGCAGCTGATATTTATATGTATTAACTGCTAGAGCGGGTATTGCTTTACATTTGTATGCATATCAGTAAGCTAAGAGTGGATCTAAACTCTAAATAAGCTTAGAATTAGATTTTTATACTTATATTAGCATTGTCACTCTCCCTAGCTATGTAGGCTTTATCAGCATTAATTCATGAAAACCCACATGGCTACTATGGGTGGAAGGTGCTATCTTGTGTGGTGTGTGGCACCAGAAAAAGCAAATAATGTGAACATTTCAAAATTAAAGGGTATTTCTAGACCAGACATGGGCAAACTATGGCCCGAGGCCATATCCGGCCCATTTGGCTTTCAATTCCAGACACTTTGATGAAAAGTCACTCTGGCTTACTCGTGCTGATGTGTACGCATGTTGCCTAGAAGCGCCCAAACGTCACCACGGGAACTATGCATTGGCATGATCCTGTAATGGAGCTTTGGGCGGGTCCTCATGGCAATGGCAGGCTGCCTCAAGGAATTATATCTGCTCATCATAGTGAATGAATGGAGGGGAGCTATGGCCCCTTGTCACTTGACTGAAATATAGCAGGTAAGTTTTTACAAGTGTCAATGGGAATATTTGTTAATTTTCGTTTTTAAAACATTAAAAAATTTATTTACAATTACTACAATTCCAATTACTATTATAATTACACATATATTGTTTGCAGGTCCCCAGCATCATCACGAGCACCAGGAACCCAAGGATCTGAGGCACCTATGATGAGTGGCCATGGAAGGCCCCTCTTTCAAATTTAATAACCCATTGTGGCCCGTGAGTAAAAAAAGTTTGTCTACCCCTGTTCTAGTCAATACCCAGATATATCCTTGGACCATGTTATCGGTAATGTCAGGGAGGTAGGTCCAGTGAGGATGAACACAGAACACCATTGCTAGCAAAATGCGCTTGCTCCTCTGGAAAAGGAAGTGTGGATCGGAGTTACCATTTTTAATAATTAAAATTTACCATGAGTTACACTTGGGAATATTGCTAGGGGAGGCATCGGCAACCTGCAACTCTTCAGCCTTCTTATTGTGGCTTCTTGGCTACCTACCTACAAACCTGAAGAGCTCTCATAAATGAATAGAGAAGAACATTACAGCAGCAAAGATGGCTGCAGCTCCTTGTTTATGATGTTTGTCAATACACCTACCTCACCCAAAGCAGGAGCTGGCTGCAACACAGGGGTCCCAGACACAAAGTTTTTAAGGACTTGGAAAAAATTGGGAAATGTGCATGCATTGAAAATATATATATATATATATATATATATTATGCTTTACCAATGTACATGGCCAATGAACTGACTTAATAGTGCAAAGCCTTAAAGGAAGAGCTTTTAAAGAGCTCACACTTTTTAGAAGGTTTACTTTGTTTTTTCTAATTCATTTTTGCAGTGTAGACAAGTTGTCTTTCTGTAACCGAAAAACATTTGTGATCATGTAATACAGTTTTCAGTGTGGGCCATTAATGTCATCTGCTAATGTAAATCATTGATTGGCATGTAACATAAGAAGAAATGCATATGATACTTCCGCAAGCCATTGTTATTCCATTTCTCTTTGTGAATGTATACATCTGACAGTAACGATTTTTTCTACCTACAGAGCTGCATTGTTTTGTAGATTGTAGATTAACCTCTTCGAAATAGTAACCTTCTACTAAATAACCCTCCATGAGACCTGTCAGCAGGGCTTAAAGTACATTTCCAGACATGTAGATAAATACACAATGAACAAAATGTACAAATAGCGGTAATTCTATTCTGTTCTATAAACCACAGAAATCTGATACAACCGAGATGATACCACTTTCCAAAGTTTGCATCTTCGTGTAGCTGATCCCTTCCTTATGCTGGGCATACACATACCGAGCAGGTCAGATAGACCTGCTCCGATGTGTGCCGAGATGCTAACGTGATGACGTCATCACGTTAGCATCCCGTTGCATTATGGGGCCCCTTCAATCGGCCGGGCATGTGTGTATAAAGGAAAATACCCTCACTGATAACCTCTTTCCCATACTCTCCTAAATCTATCCTAGCCTTATCCTACACCAATTTCAACATATAATAATATGACAGGTCTATAAAATGTAAGATCATTGATTTTACTAACCTAAAGGCCGCCACACACGCACCGAGCGGCGGCCGATTTTGTCGCAGAGAACAGACATGACATGTCCGATAATCTCTGGCCGATAGTTTCAATGGAGACCGGCGTCTCATTACCAAAATTGTTGGAGATATAGAGAAGCGTTGTAGGAATTTTTTTTTTTTTAAAGGATTGTTCTAGCATATGTAGCTTTTGCATAAATTGTCAAGAGTCAAGATTTTTACTTCAGAACTCAATTTATGCAAAAACTATTTTGTTAGAGCACTACTTTTTTTTGTTGTATACCCTGGACCCTTCTCTAAATCCCCAGCAAGTTTGGTAAGTAGAACTGGTCAAATCTCTATCTGACACAAACAGCCCCCGAATAGCAGGGAAAGCGTGGGTGGGTGGCATGGACACGTCACTCCCACATGGTTTAAGTGTAGACATAGCCTTAGGCTAGGCATACACAGCTTGATTTTGTAACAGATTCAAGCACAATTGAGCACCGTGCGCGTTCACGGATACTGATTTTGCTCGAATCTTTAACAATATTTGAGACATTTTGGCTTCTTTCACGCAAGATCAATCGATTCCGCTCGAAGAAGCTCGGCCGAACAGGTTTCCAACATGTTCCAACTACTTGGTCATCACGCTGCGCTCGATACTCCTCGAATAGCACTGGTATCGACCTATGTATGCCAGCCTTTAGACTCATACTAGTGTACTAGAGTTACTAGAGTTTTTTTTAAGCAGCAGCCAGAATCTAATGTATATAACTGCTTTTCCATCACCCATAATAACCAATTAACACATATAGAGGAGTGGGGGGCTAACTGCAAGGGTTAAACATTTCCTGAGGTTTAACCCTTAATTTTGAGCTTTCTTAGTTTGAAAATTGTGTATGTTAGGAAGTAAAACACACAAAATGATACATGTGGCTTCCGTATACAAGGTTTTAAAAACAAATCCTCATTATGATGATATCATTGCATTCAGATCTGGCACACGGAGCGTATTTATAACGCTCTCAAAGCTTAACAAATTATTGTTTACACTACAATGTTTTCTGCATCTATTATTCTACATAATTTGGGCTGCAAAAATTGCCAACCTTCGCTACTAACCAAAGTCACCCTTTAATTTCTGCTTTCATACTTGGCTGCAGGCCAAGCCTCCTATGTAAGAAGGCAGAAACTATTCAGTCAGCAAACAGCAGGGATAAAATCGAGAATAACGAAAAAGAAAAAAGTGCGAGTATAATTACCAGAACACTCAGAGCTTAGACAAGGCGGTATTGTATTTATAAGCCACCATAGGTGTGTGGTGGCCATATACTATGAATATGTTGTTGGTGCCCTAAGACAGCAAAATGGCAAAAAGGATTGTACCTTCACCAGTATACAATACCAAGTATCTCTTAGAACCATATTAGATATGTTTTGTATCTAAGCATTTTAAGATAAAGTAAGGAAGGGTTAAAGCCTTATTTTATTATTAACATTTATTTATAGCAGCAACAAATTATGCAGCAATGTACAATGAATAAGGGTTGAGACAGGTACAGGTTATAACACAGGAGGAGCTCAGGACGCTGCACGATTAGGCTTACAATCTTCAGCTGGCCATACAGGGGTTGATTTTCCTGGATTCCCAAATGATCTATCACATTCAGGAATCAAACATGCCAACCCTTTCTTGGGATTGATCGGTTGGGGAACAGAGTATTCAGTAGGTGGGAGGGGGGGGGGGGACTTCCATGGTGGTGATGTTAGAATGAAAACATGGGGAGGCCAAAGGTTTTCCAGGGCTTTTAAAATGTATTAAAAGCAGAAGCAAGTCCAATGAGATGAGGGAGAGTTCCAGAGCAAGCGGCCCTAGAGAATGAAATGAGTGGGGATGTCATAACTAGGTTACTGGAGGGGTGGCGGAGGTGGTTATGGGTATATTTGTGTATCAAGTTGGACATTTAAGTGGGAGATGGGGTGTAGCATGATATAAAAGCAAGGCACAGAACTTTGGATGTCATTATTTGGACAATTGGAAGTGAGTGTATATAGAGATTTGAAGAGAGGAGCAGCAGATGAGAACTGCTTAGAGGAGAAAATTAGTCTAGCAGCACCATTCATGATGAAGAGGTGAGAGACAATGTTTTGTAAATTCTATGAATATCCTTCCGAGACAGCACAACAGAAACTGAGAAAACGAAAAAATCACTATGACCAAACACAACTCCTCAATGGAAGATTTACCTTCACCAGTTGTTCTGGTGACACATGTTACAATCTTTGATCCACTAATGATGGTCAACAGAGAAGTAAATTTTTCTTGGCGATAATAACACAGACAGCAAAGGTATTAAAAATATGACTTGAGTGCATGAGTGCATCACTCCCCAAAAGTCCCATAACATTGGATTTTGGTATGTAGTTGGAAATCCTTGACTTCACTTTGTATGTCATGACTACTTCGTACTGGAATTTCCCTTCTCAAGCAAGCATCTTTTCACCTCTATAGCAATTATGACTTGGGTTGCCACCTTTTCTTTGAATACCATTGCCAAAAATAATTATTTTACAAATTCAGACTGCCAAAATACCTACTTGGTGGGTTGTTGTAATTGGGTTGTCCTGTGGCATGAGAACTGGTAAAAAAAACTGTTCATACCCACGCCAAAATAAAAGTTTGGGTTCTACATTTACTTAAAAATTGATGTTTCATGTAACATATTTATATGTTTATATAAAAAAACTCTATATAGAACTAGCCGAAGGCTGAGTTTAAATGGGCAGTTGCGAGCCGTCCATTTGGTGCACAATGTTTCTGCCAGGCAGTCCCCCATAAACTATGACTGATCGAGATGATTGATGATTGCCCCCCACAAATTTTATTTAAGCAATGGGATAGGCATTGGAACCACCTGTATGAACTCAACTTATCAATGCCTTAATCTAGGCATCACCTTCCTGTAAACCTCACATCATCCCTCACACGGACAGGGGAAGGGTCATCAGGCTGTGCCAATGTCAATGTTTTCATCATTGCTTTCCATAATCATGTAAGCCATTAGTAGGAAGAAGGCCAAGTTGACAACCTCAATCCGTTTCTGTTGCAATAACAACATGGTTGACCAATCTGTATTGCTTAAATGCAGTAGAGTGAATGTAAGATCACTGACCTGCCTATTTTGAAGTAAAATCTTTACAACGTGCGTCGCTGAACACAATTACAGATCCTTAAGCAGAAAAAAATAATTTTAAATATTCTTAAAATTTATTTTGAACATTTAGCAAATTGTCTGAAGTTAAATGTGCAGAGGTAGATTTAGGTTTGGTCAATGGTCACAATGGGATGCCATTGACATCAGGTGTATGAATCCTGTAGGGATTTAATGATGAGCAGCCCAGTTCTTCTATCTCTGGCACCTTAAGATTTGTGGCCTTCAGAAGAATCAACACTAGACACTAAAGGTAAGTTCTTTCTTTCTGGAGATATCCTAAAATATGTTCAACTGCAATCCAACAACAAGCATTTCCTGTGGGCAACATAAGAAATATTTCTCCTCTTTCATAAATAAAATTAAATGTATTGTAGACAATTTTCTAATTAGAAAATACAAGCCGTGGGAAATCTCCAGTCTTAATATCTTAATAATATTTTGTATGTGTAGTTAGTTATATAAGCGTGTATTATACTGGGTGATTACTGAGCAATAGCATGGTTTATGAAGTTGTGCAAATCTCTTGCCGTAGACATTGAAGAATGACTTGCCGATCATACACACATCATATTGAAGTTTATGTATAAACAGGCTTGATAGATGTGAATGTCATGTACATTTGGCTGTGCTGGTGGATTGTTTTTTTTTATGTTTTAAGGCTCAAGTAAGATACAACTAACTCTGAGGGGTGAAGGTTGGACAGAACACAAAGACGCCTCGGGCTCTTCAGCAAGGGTGCAAAATGGCCTTTCACCTTTGCTACTGTACACAGCTCATGGGGGACTCACTTTGGGTTTCGATGCCTTGGGTGCTATAGAAACACCACTGTGCAAAGGAAACTCTAACACAAGTTTAGTTATGGTAGAGTCAACTATACATGCTGAAAATGTTGACACATTAGGATCTCCTTGGCAATTTGTGCGCTTTTGAGGTTGAAATTTCCTTGACCATCATCCTCCAGTTCCTACCCAATAACTTATATGACACAGGTGGATTGTTGTGATTTTTAGATAATCTCACTTATAATACAATATTGTGGACTACATGGTCTACAGACTGTATGGTTATGTTGGCACCATGCTCATTCGAGACAGAATTTCAGGCATGCCTTACATATATGTCCAAAATCTGCCTGTTGAATACATACTATACATATATACCGACACACACCCATGTATAATATATATTCAGCCTAAATATATGCAGTATATGTTATGTATATATCCCATCAACCAATAAAGTATGTGTATATAGTATACTATATATATATATATATATATACATATATATATATATATATATATATCCAGTATACTTTCTACACACATGTAAGGTCCATGGGATCCTGGTGTGGCTTGGGTGGGTGGGTGGGCATGAATTTCCTTCTGTCCTCCCTGCACTAGGCCGACTAGGCAGAGGACACAGACATAACCAATATTGTCACCTGTTGTCATTGCTGCTGTAACCCTAATCCATGCCAAGTCTTGTCCACCTCCTGCAGGCTTAGGGAGATCAAGAGTGCCAGTCCAGATGATCCACTTAACTTTTTACACCTGCACTTCCGCCACCATTTAAGCCTGGATTAAAGGTGCTTTGCTTCCCCACCCGTGATAGTGTCAGGGTACCTACTCATCTTGGATTCTGCATCTGTTTAACCTGTGGCTCTTAATAAGCTCCTTAGGGGTCCCTGGAGCCGTTCATCATCCTCAGCTTTCAGGTGGGAAACCTTGTGCGCCTAAGTCTTGGAGGCAACCAAAGGCGGGTAGATTTGTCATGTCTCCCATTCAAGTGGGGGCTTGGCTATAGGTGAGCTGCAGCGAAAATTGGGGTATCTGACCTGAGCTGCAGATGGGTGATCCCTCTAAGTCCCTCACACACATCATTGGTTGATTCCCATGGTTTATTATGTACAACCCCCTTAGAAGGCTGAATTCACTGGCGTATTTTTCGGAGATGAAGAAAAGGCATCACATTAGATTAAGTAACAAAATACCTTATAACATTGATATGTTGGTCTGTTAGAAGACTGCTGCAACTAAAGCACAAAGCAATTTGGACCTGTACGGCTTTGAATATCATGTATTTCATTTCATACAATAAAACCTTTGAGCAAATAATTTGCAGTGATCAAATTTCAAATTGTTCCAAGACTTCTGTAGAAAGACAATATGAATTCTAAATAGTACCTGGGCTAGAAATTGGGGCTTTTGGTCAAGAAGACTTTTTTTCGCTGGTGATAGATTCTATACCTTATCTAGTATACTATATCCTAATATCATTTTAATCAGACTTAACAAGTCCCCCCTTCTCGACTGGATCAAGAACGTTCTCGACTGGGTTCCCCTGTATTTCCACTGGAGAAATCGGAACAGACAACGGTCCAAGAGGTTGATTTAACCAACCCCTAATGATCATGTGACTTACTTTTTCATCTAAATTGTAAGTAACCTTTTGTTGACATTTGTAAAAAAAAAACTATAAGAGTGGAACGTAGTATGATTATTTGCATTTATAATGTATTGGGTTTTTTGTTATTAGTGCTTAACCTCCCTAGCGGTTGAGACAAACCCAGTTTGTTCACCCTTGGGGTTCGCCGCAGGGGAACCGGGCATCGGGTGTAGCCGATACACCCACGGAAAGCTGCAGCGATTGTCTTAATCGCTGCAGCATTTATGGGTTTTCAGAAGCGTAAGGGGTCGGGGGGCAGCGACATAGACCTCCGGCTTTCCCGCCCACACAGCCGGCATCATTAATGACACCGGCTGCGTGGAGAGGGGTAGGGGGAGGGAGGAAATGGCAGGCAGTGTACTTTATATTGCCTGTACCGCGCCATTAAAAACAGCGCGGTATGGGCAGACCGCTAGGAAGGTTTATACTAGAGATGGTCGAATTTTTCGACTTGCTAACTTTGTGAGCTGATTGCAAAGCCCCTTAAAATTATATCATCACCAAAATTGCTGGAGATGTAGAGAAGGGTTGGAGGAACATTGGAAAAAAAAAATAGTGCTGCTCTAGCACATTTAATTTTTGCATAAATGAAGTTCAAAGTTAAAGTCGAAATTCCGAAGTTCGAAATTTTTACTTGACTTTGAACTTAATTTGTGAAAAAACTATTTGTGTTAGAGACATACTTTCTTTTTTGGAGTATACCCCCAACCCTTCTCTATATCTCCAGCACGGTTGGTGATGATACCATGTTCAGGGGCTTTGCAATTAACTCGAAACCGTCGAATGACCATCTCTAGTTAATACGAGAAGCCAACACATTCATGGCAATGTATAAAAAACACTTAACTGATGTTGATTTCATACATTCATAACTTTATTTATTAAACATCTACTACATTGTTTGAGACCATTGCCATGAAAGTCCCAACCTTGCCGTGAGAGTTTCCAACCATCGCATGCTCTTTTTCTTTTTGTATGTTATATAGGGATGTTGGCAATAAGACTAATAATTATTTTGGGTAGGAAAGCAAACATTAGTAATAGTACCCTAAGAGGTAGAAAGTGATGCTTTCGGTCAAGAAGACTATACAGGAAATCTCTCAGCTTATACAAGGTTCATGCCCAATCATCAGAAAAGATAAATGTCGGTAAATAGCTGCTGTGCATACATTATCAGATTAATTGCTACTATTATAGAATAGCTATTAATCATATGAATCAAATACATCTATGTAGAGCTCTTTAAAAGCGATGATGTTTCTGATTTTGAGCTTTGGAGTAAATGAGCCATTTCTTTCTCTCCTTAACACTGATAACGAGTACCATCAGCTAGCGGTGTTGTTGTCACACAGAGAGATTTACCAGCTCTGTGCGGAAAAGTGAAGGATCAGCAGTATTGTGTGTGCACTGCTGTCTTCATTAGGCAAGTATCTCAGTAGGCTTCGGTGCTGGAACACGCCATGGAAGAAAAGGCACGCATCTGTCTGCTTGTCATTTTTAGGGATTCCTATCTAGGGCTAGATTAACCCGTAACTTCCAGACTCATTTCTTTCTATCCTAGTAGGGTTATATCATGGTTTTACCAAACAGAAGGCTTTAGGAGAGGTATGCCCATATTTACAGTTGAGTTGAGTGTATACTTAACTTGCCTGTGTCAAGGTTTATTCAAAAAGAAGGCTTCAGGAGAGGAGCCTGTATTTCAAAATATTTTAACAAGTTTAAAGGCCCCCATACACGGGTCGGATTACCACCGGATTCCGGCACGATCGATTCCGGGCGCGTGCACGCCAAACGATCGTGCCGGAATCGCGTGCAGCCCACCTTGTCCAATTGATCGCGTCCGATTGATCAGGGGCCCAGAATCGGATCCGACAGAGAACCAACATGTTGGTCTTTCTGATCCGATTCTGCACAGATCAGGGGGAGTTGCCATTCGGGAAGTAAGCGATTGGACACGGAACCGTCCAGGAATCCGTGGGACAAGGTGGTATGCAGCGATCGGATACTCTTAATTGGCTGATTGATCGGAGCTCCGATTTCCGCTGAGATCGCCGGAATCAATCGGGTGAGTGATCAATTGGCCATGGAATCCGACACGTGTATGGGGGCCTTAACAGAAATCAACTTGGCAATTTATGTAAATAAAGTAATTTGCTCTCCTGAAACTTTATTTTTGGATAAACCTTGTCACAACCAATGATATCCACCAAGGGATGGTTCAAGCTACCAGACACCTTTGGTACCCCCAGGCTACCTGGCTGTGACCAGAACTAACAACATTGTGTTGGTGAGACAGTGTGGGAATTCTCTCCATAGGTCCAACTCTACTAGGGGGGTTTAAAGCACTGAGTGATCCGTCAGGACCACTATGTTCAGCGTAGTGCTTGGCGGGGATCCCGTCAGATCACATACACTTTAGCTGGCATGGGGCAGCTGGCATTCGCCGATGCAAGGGTTAACGTACTCGACTACATTCATCCCTGCATCAGTGGAATGACTCAGCGCCGTGAGAACACAGCATCCGCTGAGCAGGTAAAGTCTATGTGGTCAGTTGAGACCTCCCGCCAAGCAACGAGCTTAGTGTGTGGGGTCCCGATGGATGTAGAAACATACCCTAAAGGTTAAGTATATACCAGCATACTTACCAAGTATTCATATCTCATCCACCTATGGTCTCTGACCACTCCTAGATCAGTTCCTTAAATCAGTTCCTTTTTCCTTTTTTTTGGACCTCCATTGCTTTTCCAGCTCCACAAACCGCTGCTCTCCCTTCTTTCTTTTATAGTTAAATTAGAGAACTATGTCTCTAAAGGCTTTTTTTAGAGGTGAGTAAATCAAATTATTGGTTTTGGATCATTCTTCATGCAACTAGATGGTAACCATAAAAAAGGCATTCTAGAAGATACTCCACTGTAGTTATAGAATATGTAGAGCGGGGCAATGAATTTCTTCTCTATGTTGGTAATGTCTTGTCTGCTGTCTCTGCAGCACCTCCCCTGGATCCCTTATAGCTGCACATATTTTAGTCAAAATAGCCCAGCTACAGCTTTATATTTTAATGACTTCAAAGTGCTGGCATGGTGACTATTGGGGGTCCGAGGGAATTCTTTAGTAATTTTAATCTGTGTGGGAATGGTGACACTCTCTATTTACAGTTCTTTTCACCAATAGATATGTAGAGCGGGGCAATGAATTTCTTCCCTACATTGGTAATGTCTTGCCTGCTGTTTCTGCAGCACCTCCCCTGGATCCCTTATAGCTGCACATATTTTAGTCAAAATGGCTCAGCTACAACATTATCTTTATTTTAATGACTTCAAAATGCTGGCATCATGCCTATTAGGGGGTCAGAGGGAATTCTTTAGTGCGTGCTAATGGTGACACTCTCTCTTTACAGTTCTTCATATCTTAACAATAGCAGCATGTCTCCACAAAGGCTGAAGGACTGTCTCTAGATTTACCCAAACCCTCTATTTGCTTTGTCCGCAGCCAGCATGATTAATGAACGACACATTTATTCTAAAATGGAGTACAAATCATATTTTTTTTCTTCAGTCACAGAAACAAATTTATCATACAATTAACTGGGAAAGTGATAGCTTTACTGTACAGAACCAACCACAGAAATTCTCTATCTGTATTATTCTCGGTATAATGCCCATTTTTGCTCGGGGTTTCATCCAGCAGCGTACGGCGGTAACAGTGTTTAGAGCACTTAAAATAAAAAACCTACATAATGTCTCCGAATAATCCCCATTTATGTTTTCTGGTAAGCATTGGAGCCTCTCCGACTGCTGCTGAAAAATAATTGTGGCCGCCACTGAAGAATTATTCTCCTTTTAATGTCATTAAAACGAATTCACAATATTTTTTTTTCGGTTTTCTGGGAAAAGGATTAATGCAGGTTGCACTGTAATAGCTGAGCTAAGTGCTAATCATGACAACAATGATACAGAAGAAAGCAGAGTTGGTGAGTCAGTTGTTGTAAGGATCTGACATTTTGCAAATTATCAGGCAATATTAGAGTTGGTTGATGTCTGCTGCTGTTTACAGAATAGCTTTGACACCATTTATTTAGCTTGCATGACAGGACGCGAGCTTGTCAAAATCCGCTTATTTTAGAATGCTTGAATGAACGAATTAATCGCTTCCTAAAAAGGAACTCTACAGAAAGAATACCAGTACACGTTGGTATATAAAGGGATAGGCACCAATGCATACCTGTCAGGTTTTCCCTTATCTAAAAAAGGGTAGATGCCCGTGAGATAGATGAGCCATCGAGCTCAGTGCGATAACGTCTTCGAGCTCAGCACGTTGCTGAGCTCAATATTGAAGGAGCTCTAGGTGCAATGGAGATCGACCGTGATTTACAGTAATGTCCAATAACCCTTTCTTCGAGCGGGTTTGATTGTTCCTTCTCGAAGACAGGGGTGGCCGCATTAGATATGCACTAGATAAATGACCGTGAACGCATACGGCGCATACGGAGCAGCCATCGATCTAGCACATATATATGCATGTATAGGCACCTTTAGAGTTCAGTACAAAGGCTTCTTTGACATCTCAGGACTTTGTTTACAACAATTATGGCCTTGGCCATTATGCTGACTTGGCAATAATTTTGGTTGTAAATCAAGATTTTGATTTTGTAAGGTATAACTAAATTTTTGGATGTATCTTAAGTGGTGTTAAGCCAAGTTAGTTGTAACTCTACTACAAGACAAATACTAGTACAATTGCAATCATAGAATCAATGTACCACACCCTTACACTACAACTCATATATGTAAGGTCATAACAATACATTGAATAGAATTGAATTTTACAAATTTCCTATGTTACGTGAACTTGAATATACCATATGCCGCTCAACACTAGTTACCAAACTATACTTAGCTCATAATGAATTTTTAAGACTCTTTTTCCAGACACATACAAAATATCATATCAATAACATTAATTAAAAAAACAAAAAAAAAACTGCTTAGCAAATATAAAGACATGATCACATTGCACTTTTAGAGCATCGCTCTAACAATGTATGTATTCCTAAAAAAATTAGCATTGCTCCCATCTAGTTAAACTGGTGAAGATATGGCATTCAATATCCCCCCCCCCCCCATTTTAGAGGAAACTGATGGTCCTTTGAACCATGGCAATGTTTCCAATATGTTTTGCCATATTTGGGCTTTTTCCAGGTATCACCTTCTGATGAAATCTATGATATGAAAGCATGTTTATCATAAACTTTTATAGAATGACCAAAAGGTGAAACTTTTTTTCAATAAAGTAATACTCAAACATTTCAAATAGTATTGTCCATAATTATGGTAAGTATGCCCAAATCTAATACAACAATACAAAGTTTGCAAGTACAGCACAACAGGCACAGATAGTCTTACAACAGATGCTGATATTATTATATTATTTGGAATTAAACATACGTTCATGCCGGTGTATGTGGGACATATTAGCTGGCTTGTAGCTAGTGATTAATTCAACAG
Organism: Ptychadena robeensis; assembly: GCA_036250615.1. NCBI lineage: Eukaryota > Metazoa > Chordata > Amphibia > Anura > Ptychadenidae > Ptychadena > Ptychadena robeensis. The sequence goes on from CM070037.1 coordinate 17,999,483, forward strand.
TTGTAGGTGGCTCCAGACCTGTTATTCTATGCTAATCATTTATTCTTTCTAAATAAACACAAGTGTGCACATTATGCGCTCCACCATGCAACTCATTTATTTCTCTTCTGCTTCAAGAACGGCACAAGTCAGCTTAATATAAAGACCAATTTTCATGGCAAACCAAGTGTGTTAAAAACAATTGCACTGAATATTTCTTTAAGGCGTGTTCATTTATACAAGATTATAAGCAAGAAAAGACTAAACACGGCCTGAGCGGCCCTGTTCTGCTCCAACCACATTGAATTTGCCAGGTGGAAATCAAATTAGTCATTCTTGAGATTTTATTGTAAAAGAAACCCATAACTAGTATTGTAACATTTATAAACACAAATAAAACCAAATGAGATGATTGCATTGTATTTTTAATATTATGCTGCGTCATGACCACATTGGAAGTAACCATTTCAATGTGGTGACATATCTCAACCTTTTGTCCTTCATGCACTAATTTCACCATCAGTTACACATCATTGTTCATAGTCAGATTTCTCACAAACCTTCTCTGTTCTCACAAACCTTGACCATGCTGTGCAGTATGTATAAGATTATTTGTCTCCATTAAGCAGCCCATAGATGGGCCGATTCCCTGCCATAGTTGTGGCCAACCAACCGCCAGCAGGTCGGATCACAGGTGGTCGGATCATAGGTCTCCTCCCCCTCCAAGTTAATTGGCTACAGTCTGACAGGAATCACGTTTGTTAGTGGAACACACAGGATTCCTGTCCGTTCTGTAGCCGACTCCTCACAGCGTGGTGACGTCAGCACGCTGTGAGGAGTCTGCTAAAAGTCGGCCATAGATCGGGGCTAGTGATGAGAAGCATAGGCAATATTCGAATTTGCGATATTTCGCAAATAATTCTACTAATATTCGATTCTATATTTGTGAATATTCGCAATCGCGATCATCTAGATTCGCAATTATAATTGCCTCGTAATTACCTTTAAAATTAATGGTCACATGTGCTACTTATTTTCGCATTGCGAATCTAGATTCGCAATCCATGCACATAAGCATCCCAATGCGAATATTCGAAATTGCGAATATCCACCGCCATATTCCCAAAATTTGCGAATTCTCGAATACCCAATATTTGCCGAATATATTTGAAATTCGAATATTTGAGCTCAAAACTAATCAGGACGTCTATGGCCGGCTTTAACCTCCCTGTTGGTTTGTAGACCCAATTCAGGTAAGGCTTACCTATCCGGCACCAACCTCTTCAGTGATTAAGTTTAGGCCACAGCACAGGGCCTCCTATTTGTAAAAAGTTGTCTGACACCAGTTTTGCAACAAGTTCCTCATTATTGCTTATTTTAAAGCCATTGGCCATGCACATTAAAGCCCCCCATAGACAGGCAGACTCCTCCATGCAACTTCTGTACAACCAACTTTTCTTCTACCAAAACCATGTAATAGGAGGACCTTTCTACACCTTACAATCACTATGTATTCTATCAGGGAGGTCACTATACTACATAGTTGTTGGTAGGTCTCATGAAAGTTGTATGGAGGAGTCTGCCTGTCTATGGGGGGCTTTAGATCTCTCTGTCAAATATCCTTTAGATCTACCAACAACTATAGGGTCCTCTGCGATTAAACACATGTAGACTTGATGGTTTAGAAAGTCCCTGATATTACATGGTTTTGGTAAAACAAAAGGAGATGTAAAGGAGATCTGACAGAAAAATCTAAAGCCTCCCATACACCACATACAATTACCATGCAATTTCTGTACAACCAACTTTTCT
>CM070037.1:18029475-18039739 GCA_036250615.1 Ptychadena robeensis
AGAAACAAAACATAGTAGAAGAAAAGCTGATTGTACAGAAATTGTATGTGAGATTGTAAGGTGTATAGGGGCATTTTGGATAACTGTGATTTGGGCAGAACATCTGATTGTACTGGATCCATCTAGTAATCATGAATATGAAACACAGAGGGCACTTCTGGATAATGACCTTGAAGAGCATGATAATAAATGATTTATCTACTCTGACATACTGTATCTGTTAATAGGTGTGTCCAGCTATCCATTCTCATCACCAAAATCATAATAATATCACCTTGTCTGATTTTTACCTTTTGCACAACTGTCTAGAAAAACCTTGACCTCTGAAAATGTGGAGCACATTAACTTCTCTTGTGTAGGCTTAGCAGCCAAACATCAGGTCCCAGAAGTGACACATGTATGATGGTCCCCTGCTCATTGGGGTATTCTATGACATCTCTTTTCACATTATGTTGAAGTTTGTGATCAAGCAAAGGTTGTTTGGGGTAGGGGGGCTCTAATGAGAACTGTAATGGACAGTTGTCATCAGAGCATGGCAAGGTAAAGAACTATTGGGTACACTTTTTATGTACACTGGATGTAGATTTATATAAACAGGGACTACAATGTAAAGAATGTAATGTTTTACATTGAAATGACCAATAACATCTGTCAGACCATAATTAAAATGAATTGGTTATTCCAGTGGTTACCAAACTGGGAGCGGGCCCCCCTAGAGGGGAGCAAAGATATTCCAGGGGGCGATTGCTCTCATTCTTAACCTGTGTTTGAATAGGAAGGGGGGGCTCGATAATGTTCCTCCATAGAAAAGGGGGGCCCTGCAAGGAAAGTTTGGGAACCACTGGGTTATTCTGTTGTTGTCCCATGATATTTGTGCAATTGTGTTTTTAAGGGTCGTCATACCATACCTGTCAAGTTTTACCTTACTGATAAAGGGAAAGAGTACATAAAGTCACATTCCAGTATGGGGAAGGTTTACCTTCCCTCCCTCCTATTAAGTAGATGGCCAATTTAGGACTGAGAGGACGTTGCTCTCCCTCCGAAGTTCCTACCATGCTTGTGCAGGGAGCTTAGGAGGGAGAGTAACACCCCCTGCCTCCTACGTTACCCCAATTTCATCAAAATCCTGATTGAAATTGTGATTTGGCCAGGAAGAATGTGACTTTCCGGGCCAAAACCAGGCTTGACAGGTTTCTGTACAGTCAACTTTTTTTTCTACCAAAACCATGTAATATGAGTTCTTAACTTTCCAATCACTATGTATTCTATCAGGGAGGCCACTTTGTTACATAGTTGCTGGTTGAAGGGAAATTGTGTGTTTCTTCCCCTGGTGAACAGTATGGGTGTTTGACCCGCCATGTTCACCGGCGGGAAGAAGGTTCTTCCTCTTTCACCAGAGACTGGTTAGATAACCCGGTCTTCAAGTTAAAAAAAAACGGTGTCAGTGACGTCATGTCCGGATATCAAAACCGGGAACTGTGCGTTCCAGGTACCAGAAGTGACATCAGTGACGTTAGTTCCCTTTTTCTCAATTCAAATTCCCCCCCGAAAAGGTGGGGCATTTAAATCTTCCCATGAACAGGTGGACTTCAAACTGTTCGCGGACGGACCTGGCCGAAGTCATCACCATTACCAGTTTTGCCAAATCAATGGCTACCTCCACCGTCATCCATAAATGAAGTGATTTCTTGGTTATCTGCCTGTATTGCAGCGCTGGTGTCTGGCACACTGTCAGATTCTTTATTATAATGCTTTATACACCTTATTTTCACAGAGAACAGAGATGTCACCTTATCACAATGCAATATTCTTAGTAAAACCTGAGAAGCTTCAGCTCCTAACATTGCTGGTGCGCTCCTTAAGGGCCTCGGCATGTGAAGTCTTCCACGTCCCCCCTAGGCTTCGTCTTCAACCTCTTTGCCTTGACAAACATGGCAGGTGAGGCTTTTCTTCTTTAGCAGACATGTTGTAAACTGTAAATGTCTTAGCTGAAGCACAATCCGCCCAGCCTGCTCTGTGATGAAAAACTACAAGCCTTGTGGGATTAGGGTCTTCTCTATCAGACCGTTACACTTCGATAACCTTCAGATACACATTTAAACCTCTTTTGCATTTCCTCAATTAAAAAAAAGTCTCTGATGTTCACCATTCCTTAAGAAACTGTTTCATTAAAATGCATCTTATGTAAGATTTGGGTCTGTAATAGCCTCCTCATATCCGCTGATGTTGCAGGTCAATCGTCTGCACTAAACATCTACTGTTAATTGTAGCAATGTATGTTCGGCCCGGGGCTATCTTCCAAAGTAAATCAGAGGCGCGCTATCCTTTTAATGGAGATTAGTTACTTTCTGTTCGAGGCCCAACAGCCGGCGTTCTACTATGGTAACTAGCTAGTTGGAAAAGAGTGATGTCTACCCCTGGTGGTTCATGGAATACAACATACTCATGTTTTTATTTGACATTCTTTAGGCATGGGAAGATAAATGATGTATCCGTAAGACTTGATGGTGGTTACAAACATGTTATTTTAAATATTCTATATATGAGCTGCTCTGCAAATAAGACAGACGCACACCCATTGCTTCCTGTAGCATCTTCAAAGATCTGGCATCAGCTAACCAGCAGATTTAATGAATTAATCTGCTGCTCCTAATATGCATTCAGATCCTTATATGGGGTGTATATGCTACTTGGGGTATGGAGGACCTCTACGCTACACCATTAAAACTGATTTTAAAGAACTTGGTTTAATATACTAACACACCTATTTCAATTCAATATGTCAAGACTGACGAGTTATGAAGGACCTACAATGTACCATTAGAGAAGACAGCTACATAAGCACTGGCAGCTTAGCACAGTCCCTGGAGTAGGGGGCTATCAGGATGTAAAGGGCAGCACGCCGGTCATTTTTTTTTTATCTGTAGTCACAGGACAGACGAGGGACCATTGTAGCCCTCCTTCCAACAAAAGCTGCAAACTGGCAGGAATAAATAATGTTTTACAATAGGCTTTTCATCCATTGTGTTGTGCGTCGCTAGAGCAAGGGATGGATACAGATGTTCTCCTGGAAAAATCGACATCCCCGTATGCTGCGACTTAACAATTAGGCGAAAGAAGCCTAACTCGTGTCCTGGTGTCCCAATGTTTCAGAACATCCCATCTGTATGAGAAGAGCAATGGTCCCCATTCAGATCCTAGGCACCCTTGGTCAAGAAGGCATTGGATGCTGGCAACATCACTCCTGCTCTACCCAGAGTCAACGACTGCCCTTCTCTGCACTTCTTAAAATTCATCTTGTGTTAACAACTCTCTGCCGCCACCAGAAAGCTCCCGGTGACCACAATGAGATCTCAAATGCGTTGCAGTTGCTTCATCAGCCTGGCTGCTTTGCATTTTATTTTCTTGCACAACGGAGGGTGTTGCCACCCATTAATAATTTATTAATCAGGAATCTGTCTGGTCTCCACACAACATCCCCCCCCCCCCCCCCCCACCCATCCATCCATCCAAGGGACGCAGAGATTCAAAGTCAAGGTCCTCCCATGGTGCTAAATTAGAGTGCCATTATAAAGAAAATAGGTGATAAGATTACGGCTTTAGCCGAATAAAACAAACCAAGAGACAGATGTACCTGCTACGGCTCATTAAGCTAAAATCACGCAGTATGGTTTTTTTTTCTCGCCTTTCCTCCACGCTTTACAAGTGGGGAAAGAAAAATTTAGATAAATAAGTTGTGCGAATGACCTGATAGGTAAATGTTAGTACAGAACGACCGTCGTTTAATGGAATACGCTGTCGGCGCATCTAAATGACTAGAGGTGTTCTAATGTGTTCTACACAGTTAACTAGAACGCTGACTGACCCATTTCCTAGAAGTGTGGCCTGCACTAGACTGTGATGATCCACCCCCCCCCCCCCCCCCCCCCCCCCCCCACACCGGGGTACAAATCAAGTGAAATGAAATCCTACCCAGCCAAGTGCCACCGACATGAAAGGCAGATGGAACTCAATACAACATATACACAGATAGATACACTGCAGTTTATCTGTCATTAACTGATTATCTCAATGGTCGCAAGGACCCCCCCCCTCCACCTCCACCCTTCCCTTTAACCCTTGCTGCCTACTCATCCTCCTCGACCACTGCTGTACAGTCATTGCCTTGTTTGCCATGATGATTTACGAACAGATTTTCCCAATTTTCCATTTTTTACCCACGACAGTTGAGTATCATTTTCTCTGCAGATGGGTTTACGTATCCCCAGGCTTGTGAACAAATGGATTTAATCAAGGGAAAATAAACAAAAAAGAAAAAGAAGAGGGAGGGAGGGAAAAAGAAAATACATCTAAATGAATAAATGTCATTACGGGATCCTCCAGCTAAATAATCACAGATTATCAGCCAAGAGACACAGCTGGGATTACCCTTTCATGAAATGATATTCAATAGCTTTCGCCGTCATAGGCATCGAGGCACACAGAGCGTTTTACCGAAATCCTTTTAAAAATCATGACGGGGGTGAGAAATCCTATTTTTTACTTATGAGGACCGCTGCTGGGGGTTAGCGGGATTTCCTTCATTGTCCTTGTCCCAAATAACCTTCATGGGTTGCAGGGTTCTCGTGTGAAAGGTGACGAGCCGCATGTATCATCAACTAAAACCAACCAAACCAACATTGGCCATATCAGAAGGAATATCTATATATGGATGGAAAATCTATGTGAGCTCCCAACCAATCAATCATTGGAACGCTAGAAAAGTAGCAATAATCCCAGATACTCAAGCAATCTTGACATGCATTTTCAGAGGTACATACATGTGTTGGGAACATGCAACCACATCCTAAATTTTTAACCCACATGACAACTCCACCTACATGACATATCTGGTAGTTCAACAGTGACCTGAATTGCCTATAGGATTGGAAAAAAAACAGGATAGCGTGCGTGCAGGTTTCATTTTCACGTCAATATTATCCAATCACTGCTATTTTTTCTCAATGCAGAGATTTTACACCTCTCCAGGCACCGAGATTTTTCAGATCTGCTGCAGAATCGAAGAGCAGGTCTTTTTTTAGTAATTTTTCAACAAATGGCAACTTAAGGAAGAAACATTTAGCAGATCTGCAGTGACAGTGCAGTCATCTCGGTGTAACCTAAATGAAAAAGTTGACCCGTTAGTGGATGCCTGCAACGTGCTGCCATGTCCTGATGGCAGCATTAGGAGAGTTTAACTCTTTGGGCATTGATACAATTCCACTCTTTATACATTTTCTGCATATTTCTCAGCACCCTTTTCCACACCCAAGCCAGCGTGAAAGCGTAACGCATGACTTTTTTTTTTACTTACGATATTTGGGCATAGTGGTAGTTTCCATAGTAGTGGTGGTAGACTCCTGAAACCGAGACTGTGTCCAAGGCTGGGTGGAAACGTGGAGATAAATTTTGTAGGTAGAGGTAGAATATTCCGTGGTGGGCCAGATGGGCATTGGCTGGGTGCTGGGGGTCCCTGGAAGTGGGCGTGACGCAAAAGTGGTCGTGCTAGGGGGGACAGTGGTGGAGAGGAGTGTAGGAGGGGCAACCGTATGGCGCACAGTTGTGGTTCTGGGGTTTGCCCAGATGGGTACTCTGCTCCCCGTGGTACGAGTCGGCGCCCGGGTGGTAGTGGTTAAGCGGGTGCTAATTTTAATGGGAGTCCTGGTGGTGGTGGTGGTGGTTGTAGTCTCCATACTTTTTGGAAAAGAGCTCGGTTTGGAGAGGAAAATGGGGTCCTGGCCGATACCCTTGGAATCCATTAAATCGGGAGGGACATAATCCTTTACGGAACCCACTACGATCCACTTTAAAAGCATCAGACTCAGACCCAAGCCAATGAATCCGATCAAGAGAGGCACAACACATAGCCACGTTTGCTGCCTGTTCCACACAATGCAGTCACTACACCGCACCTCCCGAGGGTTCTGCGCCCCATCCTCTTCTTCCGTAGCGTTCCCACCTGCAGCCTCTTCAGCAGCTGCCGGACGTACAGGTGGTGAGGTGGAGGCAGCCCCTTCGCTCATCCTATATTCCTTTCACCCCCCAAAATACATGAGCGTCGAGAAGCTGGATCATCAGCACTTAAGCAGGCTCCCCACAAGGTAAGGGAGACAAATCTCAGCATTCAAATGTCACAGATAATTATCAAGCAAACATTCCTCCATTGGGTTCTGGAAAAAGAACAACAAATAACACCAAGCAAAAAAAAAAAAACACCGGTGCTGAATCAGCTAGAAAATATTCCATCCATCCAAGGTTTAACGTGATAGTCATCCGAGCATCTCTCCACTTTGCTCTCCTCTCTCTCTCGCCTGCCTCCTGTGCGGATACACCAGCCTTCTTTTTTTTTCCTCCTTTTTTTTCCGAGCATCCGTGTTTCGCCCCCCTCTTTTTTTATCCCCTTTTCTCTATCCGACCGGACGCATTCCTGCACACGGGAAGCTGCCTTCTCTTCTCCAGAAGAACAGATGCACCGGCGTTCCTTCGGCTGTTTCTTTCAAAGGCGACAGAGCAGCAAAATGCACCTGTTATTCAGCAGTCCCTGCAACCAACCCTTGGCCAGCACTTTAAGAGAGAGACCAATCCGAAGCTAGAGCTAAGGAGAGTCTGAGCCGTGGAAGCCAGCAGCACTAGCAGTATAGACACCAGCATAAGCATTTAACAGAACACAAAAATAAGCCATAGGGGAGGGAAAAGAAAGAAAAAAAAAAAGCAGCTTCCAACGTACGGTACCTATAGGCATCGGCGTAGACTTCCATTTAATCCGGTGTTGCCAAATATGCCATTACGAAAAAAAAATAGAGGATGCTTTGGATTACAGAAAGCCTTTGCAGCATCAATGGAATAGGATTCTAGCTGAGCAAAAGGCAGACTGGCTTTGGAAAAAAAAAGAGAGAGAGGGAGAGAATGAAAGAAAGCCACCTCCCCCTAATGCCTAATGGTAGTTTCTTAATGCGTACAAGACAAAATAAATGATCCAGGAAAATCCCTCGGGAATAGTCTGGCAAAATCTTTTTTATTATTTGGAAGCAGGTTTCACGACCCCGTGTTCATATCACGAACGGTCCTGAGTTGGCGCGTTGACCTACGTAGGGGCTTCGTTGGGATGGTCCGGATAGTTCTACCTGGCTGGTGTTGGTAGGAAACACCTACCTGGGGATGAGCCTGGTAGTAGCGTTGATGGTGAATATTTGAATTGCGAAGGTAATAATAACTGGAGGTCTCAAATTCTCGAATTTACACATTGTTTGCTCACTGATAGTGTTGCACTTGAATATCGCCATTACGCGAATATTCCCGAATATAGCATCGGATATCCACCACAATCGCAATGATTTATTCAGAGTGGTTGTGATCCCATTCATTGCAATAGATCAGCACTGTGTAACCAGTGCTGATCACAAATATTCTAGTTGCGAGTTTTTATTGTGAATATCAGCACTTTGAGAATTCGCAAAGATCTCAAATATAGCGCTATATCTTGTGAATATTCAAGATTTTTGACATCAGTACCCAGAACTACATTGTGTTCCCAATATGCACAAGTGCCAATTTGCGCAATGAAGGTAATGCATTATTAGTTGTCATGTGATGTGTTTATCATGAAAACATTGTGAATATCTGCGGAAAATCTTTTTCACAATGAAGCTAATAAAGCCTGGAGATCACGAATCCTCGATTTTACAAATTCGTTGTGAATATTAGGTGAACAATGTGCGATTTTTTGCGAATATGAATATTGCCTGTGTTGCTCGTCGCTACCTGGTAGCACAGAGTGCTGCTTTAACCCTTTCACACTAGCTGTGTTTGCATTGCTTTATGTTAATGCAAGGTACACATGTTTCCATAGGATCTGTCATACTGGGTACGTGTTGCAGCAAAATGCAAAGCAGGCAGTTTGTTAATGCAAATGTATTTTTGTGGCACAGTACTTGCCATCTCCTATATAAGTATATATAGGATGCTAAGAACAGCGCAATCACACTAGCCACATTTGCATTGCAGTACTGAAACGCAGTGTGGCTTGCGTTAACGCAAGGTACACAAGTTTCTATAGGACTTTGCTGCATTAGAGTTGCGGTTCCACAACACGGTGCAAGTTATACATGCTTCCACAGGACCTTTCACACATATTGCGCGTTTCCCCAAATTGCAATGCGTTAGCGCATATGTTTGTGTGACACAGCATTTGGCGTCTCCCATACAAGTGTATATAAAACGCTAAGCGCAGCGCAATGCATAAGGACCCTTTCACTAATGCAAGCTACATAGGTTTCCATAGGACCCCCATTTGCATTAATGGTAGCATGCAATGCAGCGTGTTACCATAAACGCCCTTGTGCATGCAGGTGCAGCTTAAGCATCTCCTATACACCTGACTTGCAGAACTCTGTTTTCACGAGCAATAAGCACGGTAGCATTACCTCTAGCGTGTTATCAGAAAAAAGACACCACCACAACCACAGTGCACATAGTATGAAAGGACCCTTAGAGCACAGTTTCAATGGGTAACGCAAACATGTACTTTGCAGGTAAAAAACACGCCCATGGGGCAGCTAGTGTCAAAACATGTTGCAAGTGTTAGCTGTGATATGTCACATGATTGGCAGTGTTGTGACATTCATAAATGTACTCACTGTACTGGGGCTTTCATAAAAAATACACAGTACAGTGAGGTCTCAAACTGCGCCACATGGGTTTCATGTGGACGAGCTAGCCTGATATCGAACCTCAGCAATTCTGTGTTCGCCAGCCCTTTACATACTTTTCAAGGGGACTGCAAATTAATGGAATTCGAACAAGATTTGCCAACCTGTTCGACCATATTGGATTGATTGCTCCTGCTAGAAGAAGGGCACACACTGCTCAATGTTTTGACAGATGCCAGCACAATCAAATGCCATGAACATGCACGACGCTCGGTTGTGCTTGAATCTGATACAAAATTGAGCCGTGTGTGCCCAGCTTAAGGTTATGTCTCCATTGTGTTTTTGTGGGCCCCCTGCACTAAACGCATCCACATACCTACCTACGACCGGCTGTTCTCATGGCGCTCTGCCGATCCACCGGGCAGAAGGTCAACGTAGTACAGTACGTCAATCTCTGGCCAGTGGATCGGCAGAACGTCATAAGAACAGCCGGTCTGGTAGGGAGGTATGTGGATCCGCTCCGTCGGGTCCCCCACCAAGGAATGCGCTTAGCACAGGGGGGGCCACAGAGCCGAGAACGCAAAAGAGACATACCCTAAAGATTCTCATACACGGGTCAACTTTTCACTCAATTTCTGACCAATCGATCACCTTGCGTGTTCACACCGATCAATCGGCAAGTTCTGCCCACCCTGAGCGATCGACCAAACTAAATCAGAATAGTTTGGCGATCGGAGTACATTGATGGACTCATAGCTCCGTATGCAGCAGCCTTTCCGATCGATAGATTTTGTGAAATCAGCCATTTTGGAGATCGCCTCATGTCCAAATCGTCCACAAATCAGATTCTCAAGGTGCTGTTCCATCAATTTCCGATTCGATCAATCGCCGATGCCACGATCGCCTAGAATTATCGGATCGGATCGGTGACAAATCGACCTGTGTATGGCTCAGGTAACTTTAATCTTACCACCTTAAGGACCGTTTCACACTAGACTCGTTGCAGTCATGACGCATCACAGCTGCGTTAACGCAAGATACACAACTTTCCATAGGAAACCAGTTGTATCTTCCACACTTGGCTGTGTTGTGTTATTGCCCTAACACACTGACTCAGCAGGGTAACGCAAACGCTGACGCAGCTTGCCCACTGGTATGGGAGACCTAGCACAGCATTAATGCAGGGTTTATTCACTTGCAACAGATATGTTTGCGTTAACAAGAATAGGTCTGTTGCCCGTCATTTCTGCGCTGCAGTGTGAAAGGACCATTATGTAGTTTAGGAAATTACTCCCCAGAGAACATAGTCTTCCATGTGTCACTGAAATCTCCCATGTGTCACTATAACTCAGTAGCCCCATTTTTTGGATGCAGAAGGGTTAAAAACTGCTGCCCCCTTTTGTTCCCTTTAATCTGAATCTTATTAGGGAGATTTCTCTTCACTTCCTGTCCTGGAGATGCAATAGGAAGTGACAGGATATCTTTAAAGGATAATCTCTGAGCGTCTGGCCCGAGTTATGCATCATGAAACTCAGCCCCAGTTAACTAGAGCCACGCTCTAGGTATCGCCGTCTTCC
>CM070037.1:18039839-18050364 GCA_036250615.1 Ptychadena robeensis
AAAAGAAGATCTAAAGGAAATCTGACAGAGAAATCTAAAGGTGTATGGGGACCCTTAGTGACCAGTGATGTCTCACCGTTTGGGGCGCTCCACAAACTTGAGGGGGGCTGCGCAGTCAGGTTGCCTTGAAGGTCAGTGCCATGTGCGGGGGAAGGGGTGAGCTGATCTATTCATTACAGAGCGCTGCAGGTAATGCACCAGCATGGTATTCTGCTGGGGAGGGGGGCGAGGGAGTAAAATTTAAATGTTAGTTAACTCACATGGAAGAACGATTAACCCCTGCAGTGTGAGGCTGGTGCCACTTAATATTAAACAATGATTGATACAAAATCCATTCCTTGGATCGCTGCTCTCTACCGCCATATCTTAGTGCTCATAGTTTGTAAGGGTGTAGGCATAAGTGTATTAGTTGTGGAGTGGTCCCACATTACATTTGCTGCAAAGCTCCTGCATATTCTTAGACACATTCCTGGTAGTCAGCGGTGAACTCTCATCTGCAATGCTCACTGACTCCCCTCCTTCAAGTGCATCCTGGCAGAGTTACGGAGATAAGCTGAGAATCGCAGGCAATGGCCTCCATGTTTGGACATATACATTGCATAGTATATATGTATTTTATATTTAATATACCACTATTTGGTTCATAGTAAAGCAGAGTTCAGACTTTGCAGAAGCAGTGGTGAATTGCTTACAAGAAGCACGCTGATAGGAGGAGAGATCAGAGTGGCAGCAATATTTTATAATACAAGGGTACAGGCGGCTCGATGTTCCCTGCAGCAGCGCGATGACGTCAGATGGTTTTTAGAGTTTCTATGCAAAGCAATGGACATCTGCCATATTAATGGTCATGTCCGATATGGCTGTTTTCAAGCAGGATTGATTGGTCCCGCTCGACAACAGCGATAGCGGCATATTGTATGGGCCAGATAGATGGCCGTGCGGCATTTGAAACTGCCATCGATCCGGTCCATATCTGCAGGTCTGTACACTGCTTTACATTCAGAGATGTAATCTATGTGTGTCAAGATGTCCAGCCAAGTAATCCATATCAATCACGATGTCCAGATCCTTCATCTACATCAGTCACAAATGTCAGTAATGTAATCCAGGTCATTCATGATGTCCAGAGATGTAATCTATGTATATCAAGATGTCAGGGTATGTAACGCTCATCAATCATGGCCAGAGTTGTAATCCCCACCAAGCATGGTGACCTGACATCCGTCAATGTTTACATGCTGCACCACCATTATTAACTGGGAATATGCGAATAAAGACAGCTGACATAATTGACCTGACCACATTTGGACAATGGCCTTCTTGAGTATGGCACTCAAGGTCTGTTTACCCCCTATTGTAAGTGTTACCAAAGCCCCTGTATTCATTTTGCAATTTCTAAAGCCAAGGCCAAGAAATGCATTATGGTTTTAAACAATTTGATATAATTGTTCAATTGTAACTCCTCCTCCTTTAATCTTATTTGGTTGAAAAGGAAATATCAAAATTGTAGTGGAATTTCTCATGGATAACTTTATTTTACAGTACAGTAGTGTTGTCCATTGGGATAATTCTCTAGACTTCCTGTCCGTTTTACACCATGTTTCAGATAGAGTACAGTAGGGTTGCCCATTTGAGTACTGTATGTTCACCCTCTGTCCCTTTTGCCCCCTGTTCCAAATAAAGTATGGTAGGGCTGTCTATTGGTTTACTGTCTCAGGACTTCCTGTCCTTTGTACCCCCTTTTCCAGATAAAGTAGGCCAGGGTTGTCCATTTGGGAATTGTTTCTTCACTTCGTGTACCTTATACGCCATGTTCCAGATAGAGCACGGTACGGTTGTCCATTGGGGTACTTACTTTTGTCTCTTATGCCCCATGTTCCACATAGAGCACAGTACGTGGTCAGTTGGGGTACTGCCTCTTCACTTTGTGTCCCTTATGCCCCATGTTCCACATAGAGCACAGTACGTGGTCAGTTGGGGTACTGCCTCTTTACTTTGTGTCCCTTATACCCCATGTTCCAGATAGAGCACAATAATAAGGTCGTCCACTGGGGAATTGCCTCTTCACTTTGTGTCCCATATACCTCATGTTCCAGATAGAGCACAGTAGGGTTGTACAATTGGGATACTGCCTCTTCACGTCCTGTCCTTTATACCCCATGTTACAGGTTGTCCTTATCCGAATGCTCCATCATATCCAATGTGGGGTGAAGCCCACCTAAAATGTGCTCCTTGCTCCTATACTGGCAAACACACAATTATGTAGACAATTTAAAAAAAATAGATGCAAAAAAAACCCTTTACCTGTAATGAGAAAATTCGAAATTCCCAGTGTTGCTTCTCTCCTTTCTTCAGAAAACACCTGTGTAACAGCATCCTACCCATACTGTCCAGAACTATGCATCAGCCACATCAGCATGTCTCCTTTACAAGCCTATGGAGCTACATTTTCACTATTAAAAACAAAAGATCTAGCGCAATTATCTGGCGATAAACCGCGTTCTAAAATTCTAAAAAGGATGCACACACATCATGCATTCATGCTTATTGAAATTGAAACGGATCCACACAGTAAACGTAGTGAGCAACACAGGCAATATTCGCATTCACAAAATATTGTGAATTTTTCGCCTGATCAGCAATGTCTTGTCTTTCAGCGAAACATAGTGGGGCAGACCCCTAAAGCTCTATCTCCATAGGCTTGTATACCATGCGTTTTCTGCATTTTTTTTAATGGACTCTAAATGCATCCATTGGCTAGAAATGGATGCATTATGAAAACGCATAGTATTGAATGCAATGCAAATAGAGCCTTAGGCTAGCCACACATAGTTAAATCTTAGCGTTCAATCAACGTTTTTTGATGAAAAAGATAGTTTTTCTGCCCACATAGTACAATCAACGATTATTAATTGATTTTTGTCAAATGGTCGATTGAATCGTGATCGGACGGGTCGGAAAATTTTGGTCGATTGTACAATTATCTAACTACAATCCTTGCAGGTTTTTTTTTGGTTGAGTCAGTGATACTCAATATGTGTGGCTACTTCCCTTTAACACATCACTTCCGATTGAAACCAAAATCGTAAGAAGAATTTAATCCACGATTTTTGATTACTTTGATGAACTTTTCAGTCGCAATTGAACAATAGTCGTACTCCCCATGTGGTGTGCATTGATTAAATTAAAATAGATTTTCGATTTTTTCAGCGAACTGCAAAATCTAATCTTAAGCTAGCCATACACGTGTCGGATTCCATGGCCAGTCGATCACCCATCCGATCGATTCCGGCGATTCTGCCGGGAATCGCAGGTGTGATCAATCGGCCAATTAAGAGTATCCATTGCTGCATACCACCTTGTCCAACAGATTCCGGGACGATTCCGTGTCCGATTGTCCACCTCAAAAATGGCAACTCCCCCTGATCTGGGCAGAATCGGATCAGAAAGACCAACATGTTGGTTCTCTGTCGGATCCGATTCTGGGCCCCTGAACGATCGGACCTGATCGAGTGGACAAGGTGGGCTGCATGCGATTCCGGCACGATCGTTTCGCGTGCACGCGCCTGGAATCGATCGTGCCGGAATCCGGTGGGAATCCGACACGTGTATGGGGGCCTTTACGTCGATTGAATGCTAAAATTGAACCATGTGGGGCTAGCTTTGAGCTGGGACACAAGTATAGATATGGGCCAGATCAATCCCGCTCGAAAACAGGGATATCGGACCGAGGGGTCTCCATGCAAAGCATCTTCTGAGCACTGCTGTATCTCCAACAAGAGGAACAAGCTTACAGTGAAGCCTGGAGGGATAATGCAAAAGATGCCTTAATGTTTTGGTTTGTGGTAACGAAAAATATTTGTAAAAATGACTAGACTTTAAAAATGACTCACTTGTAAACGCCATGCTACGAATAAGTTGAAAGACTGCAATAGATGCAAGCTCACACTCTTCCAAATAATAAGATACAAAATTCAAACACAACATTGTGGATGACAACAGATTGTTAACAAAGCAAGCAATGCCTCAGAACACGAGCCCTGCCGGTGATCTCGTGCCGAATGAATGACAGTTCAGCCCATTTCATCCTAAGGGTAGCCCGCTGCCTCGGTAAAAGACAATCAGCATGGAGGCACAAAAGACGAGAGCAGACCTCTAATATAACACTTTCAAAAATGCATTAACACCTTCAGCAACCAAGTGCCCTGTCCTAGCTCATCGCCAACTCCTTCACTGTCTGAGGGGATCGTATGGTTTTCTCTGCAGGTACCGGTACTCTTTAACCATTCTTTTTTTTTTCCATTTATCTACCATTCATCTCCATTTAAGGCCCAGTTTGCTTGGTTGCCACATACTGTATCCTTGCAATGAAATCAATTCAGAATCTTTAGATAAGTAGGATTTAGATTTGGATATTTATAATTTGGACATTTTTAAAGCATAGCAGAGTTAAGCCTTCTTGAAACAAAAGGAACTCACATGACTTATTCCATCACAAATCCAAAAAGTACTGTATTTTTGTGATGATCAGTGCAGTTTCTAGCCTATCTGGGGGTCCTATGCAAGTTCTTGCTTTGGTCCCCCTGTCGGTCGGTCGGTGGGGTGGAAATAGTGATGGGGGGAGGTGAAAGTGGTGACCAGGGCTGAGTGAAGACTACTTTTTCTCCTCCAGTAGCACACCCCGGGCACGTGTTCTTGCTTCCCCCCAGGCACAAGTCCTTGCTTCCCCTGGGCACAAGTCCTTGCTTCGGCCCCCCGGTGATCTTAAAAGCTATCTGGGAGGAGATAAGGAGCTTATATAAGTTAAGGGCTTTATGGTAATTGGGTCTTCCTAGCAGCAGAGAGCAGAGGTGTACTGGATCCAATGGGGAACAGGCCTCAGGTCTGTGGATCCGAAGACCAGGCCTGCACTGAGATGTAACTAAGGCCTCACCCTTGTACCCCATGCTGGGGACAAGGGCAGTCCTAGCCTAGGAGAAGTCACTTAAGTGAAGAAGGCTAGGGCAGAGAGACTGTACTGGCAGATTCTGCTCCCAGATAGCTCCTAGAACTATCGTGTAATTGGCACTGTGATGTGACTAGAATAAAGGGGCACCGTATTTACAACAACTGGTTGTGTCATGGACCTTTATTGAGGGAAATGTGCAAGGACCTGCTAACCAGAAGAAAGCCCACTCAACTGCTGTTGCAGGTGAGGACTGTGAGGCCTGACTGTCCCTGTAACATGGAGGTACGTGTGTGGAGGCCTGGAGAGAGTCCGTGGCAACATAGGGGTGAGAGCATTGTTGTCCCCTGATTCACCCCGGTACATGTGGTGCACACTGGTGCTAGAGATGTGCGGTGCTTCCTTTTTCATGCATATTCCACATAGCGGGAGAAAAGGCCCTGTTGATTAGCACCATAGCAATATTCACATTCATTAAATATACCATAAATATGTACATTCAAGAATGTGTGATCTCCAGTCATTATTACCTTCATTGCGCAAATTGGCACTTGCACATAAGCATATTGTGAACACAATGCATGGTGGTCCAGGGTACTGATATAGAAAATCTCAAATATTCGCAATTACGAAGATATTGCACTATATTCGAGATCTTCACAAATTCTCGAAGAATATTCATAATCAACACTACTGCATTATTTGCTCTATAAGATAAAAAATTTTTTTGCAATGTCTGTGCATCTTATAGAGCTGCTGACAGCTGGAGCAAGTGTCTCTTGGCTCTGTGTCTCACTCTGATCTCCTACCTCCTGTTGATAGACAGCACCTATAAGAAGGGATGGGAAAGTAGGGGTGATTCGAGGAGAGGAGAAAAGATGCACCTGGCAGTGAAAGGCCCGTGACCAAGTGCAGTGGGGTGATGTCACGTATCGTCCTTTGATTGTTCTGTGAATCGATGCACACCACTTTGCGCAATCAATTCCGATTCATATTTTCGGACGTTCGTTACTTGTGGGGTGTTTTTGATTCCTTTAATCCCTTCTCACTATAAACTTCATAGCTGTTGTTCTATGTTCGGCTCCCAAACCCTACTCCATAGTGCCATGGTTTCCATGCACTGCACTGATGATGGCCAACAAGCCTAAAACAGCTGAGCCATGAAATAAATGGCTCTTCACCATAAGGACATATTTTAACTGTACACCAGCGGGTCTGGATGTGCATCTGGCTCATGGGGTGTAAAGGAATAATCTGCATGGCTCCACCCACTCTCCTCATATGGGGAATTTTCCTATTACTTTTGGGATTTGTGGTGGAATAGTTCATGTTATTACCTTTTGTTTCAAGTAGGCTTGACTGTGCATTGCAATGATTAAGGGCTTTTCGGTTGCTTTAGTACCATCTCGCCACAACCTTCATGGTTGTTCGTCTACATTTTTAATGCAAATATTTAAAACCATGACCATAGTTGACTATCACGTAAAGATGAAAACAACTTTAATGGATGAGAGGCCAGAAGAAAACTAGAATGAAAGGGACAATATCTAAAAAAAATGTGTGTAAGACTTAACGTACGTCAAAGAATTTGTGTTTTATATAATAAAGCAGAAAGATAATGTGAAGGGTCTGTGTGGGATCATCTGCCTGTTCCAAGAAGCTTAAAATGGCACATTGATTTATAATGTAGACTTAAAGCAGTATTTTAATACAAATGAAAGGTTCATTTCAATACACTGCCACTATGCTAGAGGAGGGCAAACTCCCTAACCTGTGGGCCGAGAGGCCTGACAAAGAACTTGTAAGGGCCGCGTGGTCCTCCCAGATTAGGTGGGAAGTGTATTATAATATTATTATTATTATTATATTATATTGATAAATTGAAACACTCTGTATACTGCTTTACAAAAATAATAATCATACTGTCAGGGAGGTTAAATAAAAAATAAATGTAAAATAATATGAAATGTATTGCTAAAATAGGTTTATGATAACTCAAATATTCTTTTGCAGAAGAGGGTAAAAAAGGGCCTCTACAAGAAGACCAAGTTCTATGCATCTCCTTTTAACCTTTTCGGGCACACACGCCCGTCCTTTGCGAGCCCATAGTGATTCTGCATTGCTTTAGGCCCACAGGTTATCTCTGGTGCCGCATCTTTGGTGTCATAGGTCTCCATTATAATGGAGATGGGTGATGATGTTGATATGGTGATATGTTAAGAGGAGGGATGGAATCTCGGCAATCGCCTGTATCCTGACGTTTTCATGCAGCTGTACCACCAGTGAGGGAACAAGGAGAAGGGATCCAGAGCATCTTGACACCAATGCAATGTAGGGTCGCATTAAAAGGCCCATGTCTGCTTTAATCCCATAGAAGTTAAAGGTAATAGTCTGGGCAAATTTAAAAAACAAAATGGCTGCCACGAACACCAGGTGTTCATGGACAGAAGATTCACATAATAAATGGCAAGCTGAAACCTTCAAAATAACTACTGCTTTGTATTTGTAAGGCAATGTATTTTTACAGAAACCCTCTGCAGGCTCCATGCTGTTTCTCTTAGAGAAAACTTAATGTATCAGAGAGTCAATACTAAGACGACACTTACAGAAATTTCAGCACAGGTTGCCAGATACCATTAGCACTGTACCATTGGGCGTCATAAGGCAGCTGCACTTGCTCATTACAATATTGATTTTCGTATGATTCTCAGACATTTTATTTAGAGAAGCCAGATCAGATAAAAGAGTGACAACTAATGCTAGCCATACACATGCTGATGTGTGCAGGCAGACTAGTCCCGATGTGCACCGAGATTCAAACGTGATGATGTCATCACGTTTGCACCCCGGTGCATTATGGGGCCCCTTCAGTCGTCCGGCACCCTTTGTGTGCCGGCATTAGCTTCAATGAAGACCCCGGTCTTCATTGAAGCTAATGGGCTCGGCTCCCATCGGCCAGAGATTATCGGACATGTCCGTTCTCTGGCCGGCCGAGCCTGTCGCCCCATGTGGGCACATGCCGATTAGCGGCCGATTTTTAACCTGACCGATGGCGCGAGCGCACACGCCCATCGGTCAGATTAAAAATCGTCCGCTTATCGGCATGTGTATGGCTAGCATTAGGGTGGCAAACAATGATCGAGAATGACTGTTCCTTAAAAGTCCGGTGGGTTAGAGGGTTGCCCCATAAGGGGGGTTTCAACATCCATTGGGACCCCCTCCGCTAAGTGTATATGCTCCGCCGGGATCCCCGACAAGCAATGCACTTAGCGGAGGGGGTCCTGACGATGTGGAAACATAGCCTGACACCCAATGCTTTGAATGGCTAAAGGTTCTCTGGGGAAGCCCACAACTTATTGGTAGTGGATTGATAGGTGCATGCAAGCACTCAAGTGAATTATTGGCATTGGGGAAATATTGATTGTTTAGGTGGTCTGGTACCCATTGACCAATGAATGGCCCCCTTTAGGGTAGTCCAGTAATTTATAGGCCAACATCATCAGTAGGCTTCTCTTTTTCACTCATATTGTAATGTATCATTCCATTCTTCACCCATTCCTCCAGGTATTGCTACCTTCATCCACAGCCATTAAACTACTGTGTTTCCATGACAGTGTCTTATATAAATGTTTTGGGGTATCAGGGTGGGGGATCACTTAAAATGGCACAGGAGATTATCAGGGGGATGCCTTATATTTCAGCTCAAGGCAATAATGTAAGGGAGCCTTATTTTGGGGGAATGCCTTATATTCAGGGAAACAGGGTAGCCTCTAGATCCATTCATCTCACCATCCATGTATCCTTCCACTCTTCATTCCTACAATTTCTATCAGTTTTTTACATTTCAGTTTACCATTTCCCCCCATAGCACCCATATCTTTCTTTCTTCATCTATCCTCTTTTTCTAAACTCCTTTCACTTATCCAGCTTTGTCAGTGTTTCTCTTTCCTTACAGAATACAACCAATGGAGGTGACCTTGAAAAAAAAATTAAATTAATTAAAAATTGTATTTAAATGAAAACAAAAGAATTCTAAATTTTTAGTTTCTTGTTGACTGAAAATATAGATACAATAGATAGAAATACCCCCTTCATGGAGAAGCCGATATTTGATTGATGTTGGTTAGATCAATGAAAAGCATAATCCAATGACGTCGATTGTAAACACACCTAATTGTCTGCCACTAGACGTATAAGTATGGGGTCAATTTTAATCGATTTAGTTGGACAGGCATTGATTTCCGGTCGATCAGCATAAAAATTGATTGGTTTCAGACAATTGAACAGGAAAGTTGAAACATGTATGGGGGCCTTAAAAGATGCGTACCAACAAAAAGACTCAGTGGAGTCTATGCCTAACCCCCTGAGCGTTAATCACATATAAAATTTGAACAAAATTTTTTACCCATTTGGAGGTCCCCAGCGTGATTCCATCTTCAGATCGCGCTGGGAAAAAGCGACACCCCATTATTAACATGGAGGTCTATGGCTCCATCCACCCCCACCCCTTTCGTGTCACCCGATCAGACCCAGAAGGATCGGCATGTACCGTGATCCAGAGAATCGCCAGGGGAATCCGGCGGAGAGGTACGTTTCCCATGCCATGCATTTTCAGCACTTTCTTTAATACATCAGAAATGCATCCATTGCAGTAAGAAAAAAAACCATGCTGTAAATACATGATTTTGGACTTTATGTAAATAAAGCCTAAAAGCCTTGTCTTCATTGGGTGTCATGGACACATCAGCGGGTTTGACCGTGTTTTAGGTCATGCCGCGTATGACACCACAGAGCCTTGTGTTGTAATGGGGCAAAGCAACAAATCAAGGGCTATGAGCTGTCTTTGTATTCTGTATACAGTCTACAAAAGGAAAACTGTAGACTAGTGTAGACTAAAGGTCCGTGTCCAGATGTCCAGATCTCCAGATGGTTTTCTAGGTATTTTGATTGATTCTTTATGGGATCATACTATGGAGCTAACATTTAAATGCCGTTTATGCTTTCCAAGCACCCCCTTGTGGCAGAAAGAGCTAATGATGGAGGAATCGATCGTTTTTTAAATTGATCACACTGTGTGGTGAAACAATCAATCAATGTTCAACTGACAGTTGAGAATAAATTGCCCAAAATGATCAAAACTCAAAATAATCCACCCATGTCTGGTTAGCTTTAGCCAAAGGGTAGAGATAATAATGAATGAAAGCCGGTCAATTTTCTATCCTCCATCAGTTTGCCATTTCCCCCATGACACCCTTCTCTTCCCATGTTTCTACTTCGTTTCTTCATTCATCCTCCTTTCCAATACTCTTCCACTTACCTAGCTTCAGTGCTTCTTTTCCTACAAATTAAAAACAATGGAGATGACCTTGAAAAAAAACATTTAATTTGATAGAAAACTAAAGAATTCTCCATTTTTTGTTTCTTTTGTTGCATTGGTAAAGAAGAATATCATGCAGTTCTGGTTCACTGATGAGCACTGATATAAGATGAGGAGCAGCTTGCTGGAAGCTATGAAGGAGCTCGATGGTAGGAGATCACAAGTGTGCTCTCAGGCTCATAGATAAGGACATCCAGGCCCCC
>CM070037.1:18050464-18078373 GCA_036250615.1 Ptychadena robeensis
ATTGATCGAATTACATTGATTGTACAGTCAATTGAACCATGTGTGGCTAGCTTAAGTGATCCTCTGTCTCTCTCTCAGCATGGTGCATAGCTTCAGGCTGTTGTCTTCCCCTCCTCCTTGCTTTTAGGACTTCTTTCACTCTTTTGTTTTGATTTACCAAGAACAGCGGGAGATAATTTATCTCACATCGTCATTTAAGCTCATTAATATGCTGAAGCTTTAATTTGTAAAAAAAAAAAAAAACGAATGACACTATAGACTCAAGAGTTCAGCAGCTGCTGCTCGTTGTGTGTGGGGACCCTCAGAGCTCACAAGCTGTAGGGAGGCACGTGCTTGTTCTTTCAAAAAGTGGAAGGCATGAAAACAAACAACACATAGCAGACCACTGATGCAGATGGACCACATCTATATTGTTTTCTAAACGAAACTTCATAATATTGTGGTGTTTTTTGCATGTTTTAGAGAGACCAAGAAGTCAAACGTTTGGACAACAACATAATGCAAGGCCACAATGAAAACTTCATGGGTCTGCTTCTCTCCTCCTGGCCATTTAAAATTCAAAGATCATACCTCAAATGTGTGACCCATCACAGCCTGTTCCCAAAGGTGCCAGGGGTACGGCCATGGATCTAGTACGATTTTTCGAAACGTGGCAAAATCATAGTGGCCGAGTCTTCTTTACGCATTTTGAATGAGCGCACACCCGTGATGAGTGCTGACAAAATTCATGATTTCAGACACCATGGGAAAACAGCTTAGGCCTTGTCTGTACTGTGCGTCATGGACACATCAGCAGCTTTGCCCGTGTTTTAGGATATGTTAATTCCAACGGCCTCTTGTTGTGATGAGTAGACCTTAAATCTCTGCTAAACTGTTATTGTATGTTCATAACCTGAACACAGGAAGGTGTCTAAGTTGACATCGATCATAGGGAAATCGAAACGTGTATGAACGTGGTTACATAGATAGTCCTACATGTTTTATCCTATATAGGGCTTCCTAAAGCCCGCCATAGACGGGACGATTTCCGGCCATAGTTGCAGGCGACCGACAACCGTGCTAGCTCCCGCCGAAACATTTAAACACTCATTAATATGCTAAAGCCTTAATTTGTAAAAAAAAACAAAAAACTAATGACACTATAGACTATAGACTATAGAGTTGGTCGCCTGCAACTACAGGGGATCCCACCTTGAGGATCCGACTGAAAAAGCCGGCAGGTCAGATCACACGTGGATTCATCCTGCTGGTTCTTATTGTGGCCGATCCTTCTGCAGGCAGTTAACTCGGAGAGGGAGTCTCCTCCTCCTCCAAGTTAATTGGCTACAATCTGACAGAAATTGCGTGTGTTGGTGGAGCACACAGGATTCCTGTCAGTTCTCTAGCTGACTCCTCACACTGTGAGGAGTCTGCTACAAACCGGCCATGGATCAAGACGTCTATGGCCGGCTTAAGGGATAAAATGGTCACAGATGTACAGATTTGTGCAAATTCTGTTACAAAAATAACAATATATTAACACATTGGTTCCCAAACTTGGGGGTATTCCTGGGGGGCCTGGGCCCTCATTCTGAACCTGTGTTTGAATAGGGAGGGGGGATAAATAATGTTCCTAAACGGAAAGGGGGCCCCTGCAATGAAAGTTTGGGAACCACTGCATTAACAGTACAATGACAATAGTGGTCATGTGGAAAGAGTCCGTACAGATGGACTAGCATATTGCTTCTATGGATGATTCAGCCTAATGTGGACATCACTGGAAATTAGGTGATTACGACAACTGCATTGTCTTTTTATGTTTTGGAGTTCTGTGGATATCAATATAGAACTAGTCTTTACAGTAATAAAGTTGGAATACCTAGAATGATGTGCTGTCGAGCAGGGCTGCCTAAATCTCAGCAAATTTTGAATTTTGGCAAAAAGAAAGAGCTTCTTTATATGTATCTCAACCGTATATTTAGCTCTTTGCCTGGAGTTCAGCATTTCTATGACACTAGAGACAGCAATGTAACTAAGAACTATCTGCCAACGTGAATGCCTCTCACTGCAAAAAAAAACAACAACCATAATCCTGTATATCGGGTGCATTGCTGAGATGCATTGGTTGAATAAAACCAACATAAAGTTAATGCAAACTATTCCCAAAAGTCACAAGTCACAATTGTGATGCAAGATGATTTGTAATTTAGAGCAACAGAGACATTTTCCTGAAATGCTTTGAAATTGAGCGAGCAATCATAGAGAAAAAAGCTAGCCTAATGATAATGCCTTTAAAACAAGAGACATTTGTAAAAGAAAGTTTCAGATGATTCTTTCACTTTTCATGTCCATGGTTACTTCAGCTGGAGACTGAATACATTAAATGACAAGATAGACAGGGTAGGCTTCTTCCTCTCAATGTATATTGTTGTTTTTATTTTGACATGTAGTTATACATATTTCATATTTTCTGATGTATTGTAATTACCTTATTTTTCGGACCATAAGACACACCCAGTTTTTAAAGCAGGAAAACCAGGAAAAAAAATGTTCATATATAAAAGTGTTCACATCAATTGGGTTAATGCAATATTAAATGAATGCAATATCAGATTTAGCCAGTAGATGTCACTAGCAGCAGTACACACACACAGCACATCACCTCTTCACTGATCAGGAGGAAGGAAGGCAGGAGGCTGCCCAGTCTTCTCTGCTCTTCTTCTCCTCTCTGGCTGCTTGTGTCTGTGGAAGCTGCAGTAATTTCAGGTTCCTCAGACACAAAGAGAGGGATAGATGACAGTTCATCTATCTTTCTCTTTATTGCTTATGCCAGCAGGGCTCTGGGCTCTGTTGGCATAAACAATTATACAGTTCATATAGGAGATAAAGCCATGGGAGGATCTCACAGATGACAGCTCCCCGGCTAATGTCCTTGCCGGGAGAGTTGGCGGGGAGCCAAAGCACGGTCTTGCATTGAGACCATCAGACGCAGGCACTTTTTCCCCCCAATATTGGGGTGAAAAGTGCGTCTTATGGTCCAAAAATATGGTAGTTACTATTGCTGGTAACAATATCATGGCAGAGCATAGCACCTTTTATATTAAAAATGTCATAAAATGCACAGAAAGGCTTTGGGCAAAGGACAGAAAGCTGTATGCATAGGGCTACATAAATGGTACATGGTTAAACAGTTTTAGAATAACATTTTGGATCCAGGAGGCAGGTTCAGTGGCTTTTTGCAAGTGAGAAATGATCTGGTAGAATTAGTAGTTGCACACAAAAGTCAGCAGTGGTCACACAGCTGTTGAGCGGCATATGCTAAATTCGAGTTCACAATGCGCACAGATATGTGCAATGTATGCCGGTAACCATCACAGTGATATTATAAAGAATATTTGACATTGCAAATATCCGGCTGCACACTCTCGAAATATTGCAAATTGACGAATACGTAATATTCATTGAATATATTCAAATTACGAATATTCACGTGAGACACTAAGCAGGAGTGATGTAAGTGACCAGTAAGAACATTAAGGGTGTCCATACATGGGTCGATACCGTCTTAAATGCAACGTGATGATGTCACCACAAGGCGAATCACTTTGATCAATCAATTCCCATTCTGCACTTTGGATGATGGTGACCATGGAAAGTATGCAATAGCACAATCTGACATTCTAGGTTCCTCAAAACAAAAAGGTGTCCACTGTCTTCAAATATGTTTCTTACCAGACTAACTGAGAATGACAAAAAAGAAGATCCCATTAAAATGGGTTTTAGACTGGATTCAGGTTATAGGGACCAATGCTCGAGCAATGTGTGGGAGGGCGAGGCAAGACTATATAGGTCTTGTGCAAAAGGGACAGGCGTAGCCAACTCAGCCCACCCTTGCAGGAAGCCACCTACTGGTGGTGACCAGGGAAACTACTCGGCATAATTGGAAGCACAGTGCCACCAGCACTTAACACTATTAAGCTAAAGTATTTAATTCAACATTGCTCAGCCCAGGAAATACTCCAAACCTTGATATCACAAATAAAGGACCTGCAAGAACAGGCAGAAGCTTCAGGACTGTACCATTTACAAAGGGTGGGGGGAAGCAAAAGCCTTTGCTGCAGCTGTCACACTGATTTTGCAGCTCTGGTTATGCAGATGGTTTGGAGTCCTCTTTCTAACTAGCAAGTCCATTAGTAAACCAGAAGAAAATGGCTGAAAGTTTGGTGTGACCCCTCCTCTAGAAGTAACAGCATGATGGAAGGGGGCAGGTGTTTATGTGGGTGCTTTTAAAGTACCGTATATTTCGTAGACAAAATCGTGGGGAAAAAGTGCCTGCATCTTATGGTTCGAATGTGAGAATGCGATGTAAGTGGTCGCACTTTGGCTCCCCGTCAGCTCTCCCGGCAAGGAGACAAGCCGGGGAGCTGTCAGATGTGAGATCCGCCCACAGCTGTATCTCCTATCTGAACTGTATAATTGCTTTTGCCAACCGAGCCCAGAGCCCTGCTGGTATAAGCAATAAAGAAAGGGATACATAAACTGTCATCTGTCCCTCTCACTGTGCCCATGGGAACTGCAATTACTGCATTTTTTATGGACACAGACACAGCAAGATCGGGAGAGCAGAGGAGAGAAGACTGGGCAGTCCCCCCCCCCTCCTCCTTATCAGTGAAGAGGTCATGTTCTGTGTGTGTGTGTGTTCTTCTGCTAGTGACATCTACTGGTTGAATTTGATATTGCATTAATTTAATCAATTGCAATAACCCAATTGAGGTAACACTTATATATCAAATATTTTTTTCCTGATTTTCCTGCTTTAAAAACTGGGTTTGTCTTATGGTCCGGTGTGTCTTGTAGTCCAAAAAATATGGTATAACAAACCTTGAAACATGTTATGTTTACGATTTATGAATTTCTTTTGTAAATTTATGTAATTAGCCATTTAAACCTCAGAGTTCAGTTGGCAGTAGGTATGAATGTGTCTGTATGGTACATTAGACCAAAAGCTCCATTGGGAGCAGGAATTAAAGAAATCATTGTGCAAAAATCATTTGCATCATTCGGGTTACATAAATTGATAAAATGAAAGTGTATCACTTGAGTAAACTGAAATATTGAGTGAGTGAGTGAGTGAGAAATATTGCATCTGCTTCTGAGTTGGTACAGACTTCTTGCGAAAGCTATTTAAAAACAACACACATGCATGCCACATCCAGACAGCGATTACGGCTTTCTGTAGAGAGCACATACATGAATCAATCTCTCTCTCCTTCCTTCCCAGCATGGCTAACAGGCTTACTGACCCACACTTACATTGAAAGGATTATCAACGCTATGAAGCCCTTTAAGTAGGTGAGATGTCAATCATTGAATGTAACCTGGATGGCAAGTGCATTATATTGTGGTACCTTGATAACAGGAGATGGGTGACCTGCTGTGATTTAATGTACTTTTTGTATTCCAACCCCCATACATCATTCTAGGTTTTCACATAAATTAGTTTATACAGTTAAACAGTACAAGAAAATTAAATACCCATATGTATACCTTTTCTATGGAAAGTCAATCATTCTATTGTTTGTAAAACAATGTCATGTCTACGGTGAGGGGCTAGAAATAGTCACAAAGAGTACAATAAGCTAAACATGAACAAAAAAGTGAAATGCGTTGACGATATGGGAAAAGCTTGTGGCTTATGTGCTTGTAATAGACCAAGTAACACAAACATTGTGTAAACTTGTATTCGTTTTTCAATTTCATTGTGTTGTATTTACTGTACATAAGTGAAGGCCGAATTAGTGTTCATCCCCGAACAGGCTGATTGGATTTTTTAAAAAGTCTGTCACCCGCCTGTTCGCGGAGAACTTAAAATTTCTGTTGGCAGGGAATTTGAATAGGAATTATACTGGAAATGACGCAGCGACGTCACTTCCGGTATATGGAACGCACAGTTCCTGGTCCCTAAACTGGAAGTATGACGTCACATCCGATCTGTGCCCGGTTTAACACTAGAGATCGGGTGTCTCTACCCGATAAATAATCTATAGACTTCTTCTCGTCGACGAAGGAGGCAGGTCGACACCAACACTGTTCGCTGGTGAGAAGAAAAGTGAACATTCAATGTTTTAAGGCCCCCATACACGGGTCGGATTCCGGCCGGATTCCGGGCCGATCGATTCCGGGCGCGTGCACGTGAATCGATCGTGCCGGAATCGTGTGCAGCCCACCTTGTCCTTCCGATCACGTCCGATCGTTCGGGGGCCCAGAATCGGATCCGTCAGAGAACCAACATGTTGGTCTTTTTGATCCGATTCTGCACAGATCAGGGGGAGTTGCCATTTGTGAGGTGGAATCGGAGGTGGAATCGGACACGGAATCGTCCCGGAATCGTCCCGGAATCCGTTGGACAAGGTGGTATGCAGCGATGGATACTCTTAATTGGCCGATTGATCACACCTGCGATTCCCGGCAGAATCGCCGGAATCGATCGGATGATGAATCGACATGGAATCGGACATGGAATCCGACACGTGTATGGCTAGCTTTATCTTTTTAGAACATCCACCAAAAGAGGTTCTTGCCAACAAGGGGCATGAACATGAAGTATTTTTATAGTGATTTAATTTGCACTAAAATAAAAATAAACAAAAATGTATTAAACATTTATTTAACAGATAAAAAACCGGATAACACTAACCTTCAGTCATTTTTGTTGTTTGGAAAACTACCCTATGTGCTGCATACCGTGATGGTGGCGCTTCTTTGCCGAATACTGCCGCATCGATGCACTGCTACAACTCCAAGGTGATTAGCTGAAATGCAGCAAAATCACAGTGACTGGATCTTTGGTAAGTGCACCATTCCCTTTCAAAGGCCATGATGTGCCTGTGATTAGGGATGGTTGAATTTTTCGACTAGCTGACTTTGTGAGCTGATTGCAAAGCCTCAGAAAATGGTATCACCACCAAAATTGTTGGAGATATAGAAAAGAATTGTGGGAACATGGGGAAAACATGTGCTCTAGGACATGTAGTTTCTGCATGAATTAAGTTCAAATTCAAAGTTGAAATTTCATCTTTTGAAATTTATACTTGACTTTGAACATAATTTATGCAAAAACTATTTGTGTTAGAGCAATATTTTTTTGATAGCATAGCCCCAATCCTTCCCTTCATCTGCAGCAAGTTTGGTAATGAAACCATGCTGAAGGGCTTTGCAACAATTTGAAATCGTCGAATATTTGAAAAAACACGGTAAACCACATTCTAAAAACCATGCCACAACAGGAGGCTCGCTCATCATTGGTACATGCCCTTTCAAAAAGAATAGGTATGCATCACCACTGTAATTTCGCTGTGTTTCGGCAAAACCTAGTGAAGTTTTGGCCTAAGGCTTCCCAAATATCTCAAGGCTTTCTCTGCAATTGACTGTTACTAATACTTATTGGTATACAACAGGATAACCTTTTTTATAAGTAAACTTTAACTTCGTGTCAAGACCATTTTCGCAGGTAAATG
Source organism: Ptychadena robeensis (assembly GCA_036250615.1). Classification (NCBI taxonomy): domain Eukaryota; kingdom Metazoa; phylum Chordata; class Amphibia; order Anura; family Ptychadenidae; genus Ptychadena; species Ptychadena robeensis. The sequence continues at coordinate 18,057,961 of CM070037.1, forward strand.
CTAATAGTCTGTGAACAGATGAACGTTAGCTACATTTGAAAAGGTATTAAATACAACTAAAGAAAACCAACATTACAAAAGCCAACTCCAAGCAATTTTTGTATGTGGGGGGTGGGGGGGGGGGGACTTTTCACAGAAGGAAACAATTGCTCGTGACCCCACAAGGCAGATGGATCAGCTTCCTTAATCAAATATTTCCTGTATTATCATTTAATATTTATAACGCAATGTAACATCCAAACCCATGGGTGTATGTGACCTTTCTGCAGATCTAAATCTGTAAGCAAACTGAAACTGGTGTAACAGCAGAAAGTTATAGACAGAAAGAATGTTTATATAACGTATAAATCATCAGATATTTTTGAAAAACTGTCCATCGACATGAACTTAAATCTGTAAACATAGAAACATCAGAAATAAAAGTAATGGGTTACCCAAAAACAATAAGAAAATAAATATTGCAGATCCACCGGTTGCATTTAGGGCTCGTGCACGAATATTCTTTTTTTTTACTGCAAATGGCTCTTCAAGAATTCACGAAGATCTGGAATATAGTGCTCTAGCTTCATAATCATGAATATTAGAGATTTTTTACATCAGTACCCAGAACTACTGTGCATTGCGTTAGAAACATGCGCACGTTCAAGTGCCGATTTGCGTAATGAAGATAATAAAGAATGAAGATCATGAATTCTCTAATTTACAAAGTTATTGTGAGTATTAGGCAAAAAATTCACAATTCGCAAATACGAATATTACCTATGTTGCTTTTCACTTCCCAAGAGTTGTGTCATAGGGTCCCCATACACCTTTAGATTTCTCTGTCAGATTTCCTTTAGATCTCCTTTTGTTTTACCAAAACCATGTAATATGAGGGACTTTCTAAACCATCAGGTCTACATATGTTCAATCGCAGAGGACCCTATACTACATATTTGTTGGTAGATCTGAAGGATATCTGACAGAGAGATCTAAAGGTGTATGGCTAGCTAAAGGCATGGACATCATAAAAGCATTCAGTTCATTGTGTGATGTTGCAACTAAGGTGTTGCGTTTGGCTATGCATTTCTTTGGCTCTTAGGCCTTGTTTAAGTATATTGGAAAGCTCTCCATGGAAAAGTCCTACTGCCGAACTTATCTAAATATGAAGAAGAATAACAGTTATTGAACTACCTGCTCAAATGGTCATCCTCTGATTGGCTGATTCTGTTTCAGCTTGATTAAATCATCATGACCAGCCGATCGGAAAACTGCAAATTAATCATCAGTCGTTTTCCATATCTCAAAAGTAAATCTTTCCTAGGAGAACACACTATGTTTTGTTGATGAACAGACACCACTGCATTCCTCCAAAGGAAATTACCTGCCAGTCCCCCAAATAGCGGCAAACTGCAGACAGGCACCATGGACATGTCATGGCAATGTGTCCATAATGCCTCCCATGGTTTTTGGGGGTGCGTAGTGTAGACCTAGCCCTACCATTCTCTTACCAGTTCTGCTAGAAAAACCTTTCCTCAAGAATATGAATATTAGCTTGATCAGCTTAAAAATTCATACTGTTCTGATTAACTGGTCCTGGTTTAGCCTAATAAAATCAGCCAATGAGGAAACTACTACTTCTATTTGAAATTCTCCTTCAAGAAAACCCATGGAGAAGCACATGATCATTTTAATCACCTGATTAATAAGTACTGGTTTTAGTGAGGGCTGAACATTGGCCGTGTCCATCCACGACCAGACAAATCAGACTTTTCAAAAAGTCTGATGTCCGCCTGTTGGCAGGGAATTTTAATCAGAACCATACTGGAAATGACGCAGCGCCATTACTTACAGTATATGGAACACACAGTTCCTTGTCTTCTAAACTGGAAGTTATGTCGGTCAGACATTACTTCCGGCTCGTGTCCAGTATAGCACTAGAGATTGGGTGTCTCTATCTGGTCTCTACTGAAAATAATTCTTCCTGAATGATAGATTTTTTTCTCGCCAGCGAAGGGGGCAGGTCGAACACCTGTACTGTTCACCGGTGAGAAGAACAGCGAGAAGAACAGCGATCATTCACCACTTGGTGTTTAATCTGCACATCCACATTGCATGTCCATATACTCCCGGTACACAGCCTTCCTCTCGGGTTAAGTGTCCTGAAGGGATAAATCATCAGGTGCTGGGCTACAGAGGATCAGCTTATCCTCTGACGCGTTTCACTTGTATGAAGCGTAATCATATGATTACGCTTCATACAAGTGAAACGCGTCAGAGGGGGTGATCCCTGGAGGGACCCTGTCTGTAATATATTCGTGTAATGATGTATCAATAAAGCCAAAGAATTTTTAAGGAATCCAGAGTGCGGACTGTTGCTACTTTACATCTTGGTGATCATTCACCACTACTGGTTGTATTAGCTGTTGACAGGGAAGCTAATCAGATAAACAAATTCATCATGTGCTTCTCCATTTACTTTTCCTACCATGTCTAACTATGGTACCTATTCAATGAGAAGGCAATTTTAAGATTCTTACCCCTGTGGTAAGTCGCAGGCAATTTTAGGGGAGCCTGTGCTGCAACAGCATGGTCAAGGCACCACTCCCCCGTACTGGCAGAGGGATCCTACTGCTGTTCAGCCATATGGCATCCCCAGCGGCCATGTAAATGTGCTCAGCACAATATAGACATGCCTACATGCTTTGGCGGAGGGATCCATTCCAGCCAAATTACTGACTAGTGCCTTGGGGAATATTCTGTGAACAGTAGTCCAAAGGCCATGCTGCCTTGCTGTATGTGTGACTTGTTTAGTTTCTTTGGTTCAGTCTGATGTTTAGTTTGATTCACCATGCAATTGTTCTCCAATTTTATCTTTTTTTGCCAACAGTGACCCGGCCTGATTTCTGCTTGAATTCTGCCTGCGTTGACCTGGGATTGTCCTTGACCACGCCTCCTGCCTTATCCATCTGTACTATACTTTCTTCGATTGACCTTTTGTGTAAGACATTTGACTGTTTTCTGGATTACCCAATAAAACCTGTTAAAGGGATATCTGGTGTTGGTAATGATTGTGTGCCCAGGTGCATGACAACAGGAGATTGGAAACTAAGGTTCTACATACAAAGGAATGATTAAACATAGACTGTAGACTATGGTGGTGACGTGTAAATTACGGGTATGGCTGACTTAAGTTTCAAATGTTTTGACAGGTAAAACAGCGCACATACATGTATCTCATTTGCATGTATGGCTGTGGGTTTTTCTCCTTTCATTAACACCATTATTAATCGCACCCACTGAATTACTGTGTGCAATTTTTTTTCGCTTCATCTACACACTGCTTTTCAACTGACTTCTGTCACCATGGAAATACATATCGTAATATATTTATCACATTGCCGAGGACAAATACACAAGCATAGCAGTAGACACATTTAAGTATAATGTTACATTATATTTCAATCCCTCCAGGGCAAAGGCCTATTTCATGTCTTGTATTCTACATAATTGCGACTTAATGATTTTGAGCTTATCCTGGAAGATGCTTCTTGCACATTTACAAAGGACGTCCATTCACGGTTAGGGAATCACCTACATTGGAAAATTGTTATATCATTAACGCCTTACCGAAACCTGAGCCGCGGAGACGGGAAGTCAGGAAAAGACCGCGCTAGCATTTTAAGGGGAAAATGTCCCTGAGAAGGCTTATGAAAAATTGCAACTATTAGTTACAGACATCTCCAAAATACCTCATGAAAGGACTGTCAAAGTGCTATAAATCATAGGCGCAGGATTCGACAATCTTATCTTTAAAAATTCTATTGCATGGAAATTTAAGAAGCTTCTAGTTCCAGTAGCCACTGCAAGTGGAAACAAAGAGCCCAAGGATTTATATTTCACAAAATGGCTGGGACACATGTGAAGCAACATACACAGGTCTGAAGGTATAGGGGACATTTATTGCAGTAGTATGGGCAAAAAAAGACAAAAATTCACCTATAAGGTCTTGTTTTTCTGAGTCTGCCTCTGGCATAGCTAAATTTCTGTTAAGGCTCCCATACACAGGTTGATTTTTCACTAGACTGGTGACTGAACGATCGGATCGGGAATTGATCAATGACAAATTGACTAGAGTTAGTCAAATTTTTTTTTAAATATTCGACCATTTCAACGATTTCTAGTTAATTACAAAGCCTCTAAACATGGTATCATCACCAAACTGAAGATGTAGAGAAGGGTTGGGGGTATACTACCAAAAAAAAGTCTCTAACACAAGTAGTTTTTGCACAAATTAAGTTTAAAATCAAGTAAAAATTTCGAAAATCTAAATTTTGACTTTGTTTTTTAACTTAATTTATGCAGAAACTACATGTGCTACATGTGCTACTTTGCAATCAGCTCACAAAGTTAGCAAGTCCAAAAATTCGACCATCTCTAAAATTGACCCGTGTATGGCCAACTTAATCTTAATCCTGCCTTCCAGTCTTGAAAGCAAATTTGATCTCAGTAGCTTGTGCCTTTATATGCTTCATAGGGAGTTGGAAGAGTGTAGAACCTCCATAAAATGAGAAAACAAGGCGCCAAAGTCATTGTACCTCAACCTGGATAAGGTACTTGGGGTAGGGGAGTTGTGTTTAACTGCATACACACCATTGTAATTTGCATATTTTCCTGAAGAAGGAAGGATGGGCCGAAACATGTTGAAGAAAGCCAGTCAAGACTCCACATTGAACCAGTACAATAGTGAGAAAATAAGGTACCAAAGAGGTTGATCCTCAAACTAGTAAAGATGCGCTCAGTTGTGGGAGATACCCCTGTGATGTCTGATTCTGGGTATTGATTGGTACACATCAGTGTAATTTGAATATGCATACTCCTGAAGAAGCTGAATGATGGTCGAAGGTGGAAAGAAGCCAGTTGGCAAGAGCCAGAAAGATCTCTTTTTCTTTATTTTTCTGGTTTTACATGAACCAATGATAGGTTGATAAGGTGTAAGATTTTTATGAACTATGAATCATTTGCAGGGAAAGTTCAGGATTTCATCTATGCACCTCATAGGGAGGGTATTGGAAGGCCTCTGAACACATAAGAAAATGGGTAAATGAGGTACAAAAGGAATTTTCCCTTGACATGGATAAGGTGCGCTCAATTGGGGCAGGCGTCCCCTGTGATGTGCCATATTGAGTATTGATCATCATACTTCACAGTTCCAGGTGGAACTGTGTGTGTTGAGTTATTTTGGGGAGACAGACAGTTAGGGAGGGTTTCCACATCTGTCAGGACCCCCTCTGCTAAGTGCATTGCTTGGCCAGAGGTCCCGATGGAGCACATACACTTACCTGCATAGGATGCTGTGTTCTCACAACGCTGAGCCGTTCCACCAATGCAGGGCTGAATGTAGTGGAGAACGTTGAACCCCTGCATCCAGCTAAAGTGTATGTGATCAGTTGGGATCCCCACCAAGCAATGTGCTTAGCGCAGGGGGTCCCGACGGATGTGGTAAGCCCTTATACAAGATGTTTTGTGAGATATAGTAGACAGCAGTAAACCTACCGTATTTGGATTTTAGATGGTTTTGCCAGATGATAAAACAACTTCATTGTAGCAAGAGGGAGACCATGTGCTTTAGGATCTTTCTCTTGTGCGTGAAATTCAAGTAAGGCAGTGGTGGATACCCTATGCTGGATACGCGGTGACTTGCAGGGAACCCTCTTCCAACCCTCTTTGTTTTGGCGGTCAATGTTTTACCTTCATTTGCACATTTTTATTCTCATTTTATATTTTTTGTTTCAAATTCGGCTAAAGTTGTATCATATGTTAACTTTAACTTTATAGATATGTGGAAAAGTCCATGAAACATACAACTAATTCCAGAATATATTATGTCTTTCTGTTTAATCCAGTGTTAGCAGTCAGCCGGGTACCATTTTCCTCTCTGGTGGATGAAAACTTAGGTCTTCTTGTTCTTGACATTAAATTCTTACTCGATAAAGTTTCAGATTTTAAACCAAAGTCTAAACCTCACTGGAGTAACTTTCTGTTCCACAGTCAGAATATCTGAATTTTTGTACTCGCTAAAAGGTAAAATCAATGCTTATAAATATGTGGCTTGAAGATAGGCATAAGGAGATGGAAAATGTCATAAAGAAGCTCGAGAAGACTATGCAGCAGGTGAATAGCATGCCTGTGACCACGTGGCCCAGAATGATAATGAACGCAGCTGAATTTTAGCCTTGAAAATGCTACATGAGCTCTTCTGAAGGACAATTGTGAAGTGCTCTGTAACTGAATGTCTTGTAATAAACAGAGGATGCTTTTCTACTAGCCATTATCGATCAATTTGCTGCATGCTCGATTACCATGGTAATGACAGTCTCGCATCTGGTTTAAGTGGCAGCTACATACTTTCTGTGCATGTGGTCTTGTATGTACTTAATTTAATGAATAGAAATGATTCACTTTATTTTCACCTGTAATACCTGAACCTTTGTCGGCATTCAGCCAGGGAATTTAAGTCTTTTCACTAAGATTATTAAACCATTGGAACATAGCGCATCAATTGATCTTGCGGCCAGAGAACAGACATGTCTGTAAATCTCTGGCCAATGCCATTAGTTTCAACGGGGACCAGCATCCCCATTCAAATTCAAACACAAAGGGTGCCCGCCAATGCTGTGAGCAATGGAGAGCAGCGCGAGGACGTCATCACGTCGCTCTCCATAGCTCTCCATAGCTCATCTGTCGGCCCCCACTCTCCTAAAGAAGATGATCATGTGTATACTGTTTCTTTCTGCCATGGTTTTAAGATATGCAAGGGTTTTATAAGGTATAGGTATAATTGGAAACATGACTAGGGTAAAAAAAATATAGCTGTCCCTTTTGTTTGAATTGTTCAAATACCTTCACTCCCCAAAACCTAACTGGAATACATGAGACTCAGACAGATTGGGTTCTAAATGACTCAGCAGACTTTTATTACCAACATAACTAACAAAATATAATATATACCAATCATTAAACAGACCATTATATATTAAAATGAAGGCCCCTTAAAGACAGTTATCCAGCACCGTGTGTCTGCATTACACAATACACAGGCCTCCAGCTGCAATACACCGACAATTACAATTAAATGCAGTTTACTGGCACTCCGGCATCCTTAACCTCATGCGTCATGAAACTCAGCCCGAGTTAAGTAGTGGGAGCCTTACCTTTACAGTGCAAAATTACTGGTCACAAGAATGTTGATCTAATGTTGAGCCTATTACATGACACCCATAGAACATGAATTGAGTCCATTGAAACGCATGGTATGGTATGCATTTTTCGATGCGTTGATAAATCTGTTCATGGTAAAAACAAACCCCCAAAAAACAGACACATCCCAAACACACCCTTAATGCATTCCTGACTGATCTCAACTCATGGGTTGCGTTTAATTGGATCTGTCAATGCAGGGCAAACCCTAATGTATAGTGGAGTCAAAGCCTTAGCCCTAGGCTCCACTATCCATTAACAGCCCTGCATTGAATGCAGGGATTTTAACTGAGTGCCCAAGCTGCCCATTGATGGCACTGGGGCTTTGACAGGACTGTCCCCTCAGCCCGTTACAGCCCCAGATCTGCTGGTCCCCTCCTCTATCAGGTTAATGTCGACGTAGCCCAGCTGCGTCCACAGAAACGTAACAAAAGCTTGCGTAGACATCAGTGGATGCCAACTCATAGTGAAGTAAACAGGTACTAGTTTTGAATAAAGATTAACTTTATGCGATTTACTGCAACTTTAATGTCCTTTCGATATGTTCAGGGCTGTGTATGCCATTTTAAAGTCCCCGTCTGAGGGTACTCCTCCTATAAAATATTCCATAATAAGACGATGGGCATTCCAGACTAACAGAGACATAGGCTGTCTACTGTCTCTTTCACTCTTGTCCAAATGTAATTCAAGATGAGGTCCAAGTTAATGTCACCATGGACAACTTGTTAGCCACACACAAGAAGTAAACCTGTCAAATTTGCTGCATAATAAATTCATTCATCGCTAAACACTGAAATGTCACAAAGTTCTACAAACACTGTACTACTTAATTGTTGTATGTTAAATGATCACTCAGAAGGCTGTTTTAAAGGATAATTGCATTTTATAAGTGATAACTACTTTCCCATATATATATTTTAGAAAGAATTGAGTGAACAAACTTAACTCATGTGCTTTGGAGTAAATTATATATAAAACACATTACATGTCAAGGCGTAGCAGCAAAAAGAACATTCTTAACGTACACTAATTCTGCTGGAAAGTACAAAACAAATAGCAAGGCAAAGCACTCAACAACATGAAGGTATAATGAACACTAGCTCACCTGACATGCTTGACTTTTTAAATATTTCTGGATTGTAAAGGGCAAATTCCATTCATCAGCTTGATTGTAACCTCTCAGAACACAACCAATAGCATGGTAACATCCAGACATCCTGTAATGTGCTCTTCCAGCGTTAGGAATTAAGATATATATACTGCTGTGGACACCAACACCAACCAACATGTGGAAATAACATGCTAGCGCCTAAACATCGGGAGACAGGACCACTAGAAACGTAACCTCCCTAGGGCACTGCTGAGGTACAGATTTCTGTACCAAAAGAGCACCATAGACTTTAATGGAAAAAAATGTTTTACATTGTAGGCCTGTAACTTCCAGAAGTATGTGCATACAGGAGTCTGGAAGACAATAGCGATGGACATAGACCGTGGTTTGCGGTCATGTGCAATATCCCTGTTTGCAAGCGAGATTGATTGATCCCGATCGAAAACAGGGATGGCCGCATTAGATATGGGCCAGATAGATGGCCATTAGCGAGCACGGCAATCGAAGCGGCCACCGAACTGTCCCATATCTATACGTGTGTTCCCAGCTTAAGTGTTGCTCCTAACAACAAAAAGCCCAGTGGCATAGAGCATATCGCTCAAGTACTCGGTTTTAGCCAGAAAACTTCTGTTTTTAACCTCTCTTTTCCGTCCCCATCTCGAGTTAGTATTTTTTCCATAAACCTCTCCGAAACTCTTTCAGTAGACTCAGTTGTACCCGGCAACTGAGCCTTGTGACAGAGTTCACAGGAAAATAAATATTGGAGGAAGAGGAGGAAGTGAGGGGGGGAGCTAAGAGGTTTAGAGGGGGGAGTCATCCTCCCCACTTTTGGGGAGGATGTATATAATGTCACTTCCGGGTTTTGGAATGCAGAAGTGGTGGCTTGTATGGTGCCCATGATGTCACATTTTTGGAAAGGGAAAACTTGACAGGTATGGCATAGTGTCACAAAAGAAAAAAGTAGTAAATATGGATTCATCCCTTCTCCTGTCCCCTTAAGTACTCCACAGCTTGACACAGAGACCTGAGGAGAGGACACGTCATTGACTTCAACATGTTCCATCTACAAACCACTAAAAACCATTATCTAGCCCCATCAAGTGGCCATCCTTGTTACTTCAGTTCATTAACCTCTTAAATTAAAGATGGCAACTGCCATGGTTGGATTTTTCCAACATTGTGACAGAGAGTAAAGCAAAAATATAACTTAATTTTATATTTTTATTTGAGGTTCACTTTAAGCATTGCTGGCTGATGATCCAGCCAGCAAAACCTATAAAGGCTTAATTATCTTTATGATAAAAGGATTTTATTATTGTAGGTTGCCCTGTTAATGTGAAATAGCTTGTAAAAACTCACTCTTTTTTTTCTTGATCTCTTTCAGGAATCTGAAAAAAAAATTCTTAGTGGCGGGGTCAACAGGTACCTAGTGATGAGCGGCAAAGGAAATATTCGTATTCATGATATTTCGCAAATAATTCTAATATTCAATTTGATTTGATTTTTGCAATTCGAATGTATGGCCATACATCACAATGTGATTACCTTTAAAATGAATGGTCACATGTGGTATTTATTTTATATAAATTTGCAATCCATGGCCATAAGCTTCCCAATACACAATATCGCGAATATTTGAAATTTTGCAAATTTGGCCAATTCTCAAATAACCGCTATTCATCGAATATATTCGCAATTTGAATACTCAAGCTCAACACTACAGGTAATGCATCTATGGTATGGGGGATCTCCGACAAAGGAAAACTACTGTGTTAATGCCAGAGACAGACTGCATTATGTATGTCACTTTAGATTGCCTTTAGTTGAAAGGAGACAGCAAATATTAACATCGACATGGCTCTAAGCAACAGATATCAGCAGTGACAATGTCAGAAATATACAGATAGATATTGAGGCTTTTGAAGGAGTTAAGCCTAGTTCTACCTTCTTGAAGCATAGCCTGATCTTGTATGACACACCGCTTCCAGCATTTTCTCTCGGAGGACAGTCTCGTAATAACAGAATGGGGGCTACTAGCTACTAAATCCAGAATGCCCAGAGTAATGTGTTTCCCAGCTCTGATTACTCTCATAGATCCTAGTAAGCACTGAGTGCTTAGCCATTTCTACTGTAAATAATTTCCATTGCTCATAGCTGGCCATTAGCCAACTGCCACTAGCCTATGAGTTCAACTTCGACTGACATAGATTTTAAATCCTCATCCTTAAAAAGTGACACAAGGCAGCTCAGACTGATGTTGTATACCTGCGCTCTGAATTGTGTTATCTTTTTAACAAAAATGCTGAAAAACTCAGTATTAGGGCAATAGTGAAATAAACAAAACATGTATAGGTAGTGCATGGTGTGTCCCACAGGGATGAACCTGATCTATAAAGAATCAAATGATGTCAGTTTCTTGTCTTAGCAATTTGGTGAAGATGGTTCCTGTCATATTGTCATTTGGTTCAACTCTCAACCCCGATGCTGAGAAATGATGTCAGTCTCTAACAAATCCTTGTTGCATTATTAAAGAGTCATTCCAGCCAAAAAAAGAAGTCAATGAATGAGCTGCTGATACTTTCCAACGCACATTTCAGCATCGGTGTGAAAGTTCCAAAGAAAACCAGTTCGCCCAGTGGAATGTCCTTAGGTAGACATGGGTCCCTTTATGGCTTAATGTTTTACTTGAGTATATCTATCTAAAAAGTTTTGTACTCTATTGTGTCTATTGTAGATAACCCCAATCTTAAAATGAACTTCCCTTCATTATAAAACAAATACATAAGTTAGCTATTGGTTTGTGTTTTCCTATCCCACAAGAGGGTTATACCCATGGCCTGGCTCCCCATGGCCCGTCCAGTCATGTTAGTGTGCCCCCCTCAATTGCGCCCCCCTACATTTGATTAGGGGTGGGATAGAGGAGTTCCCCTTGGATTGCCCGTCTGTGTCCGTCCGCTCCGGGCCCTGTGGGCGCTCACTCTGGTTATACCATAGACAAGATCATGATGTGTCATACTTTTTCTGATGTATGCCTGCATGGCCATGTGTGGTGCGAGTGTCTACAACACTAACCCTTAATACCATACTATGCCCTAGAATATATCCACTACATTTTGAGTTGAGCAATTATTTTTTTCATTAAAACCTCTAACGCTATGCCATAAAATAAAATAATGTAATATGCAATAAAATAAAAGGTAATACTAACATTGTCCCTGGCTCTGGTCATCAAAATGCAATCAAAATATATAAGGTGCCCTCAGACAATTTTATTAATTAACAAAGGATCATAGTGCCAACATGAAATGCACTAGGAGAAAGAGAAATGTAACAAGTATAACTTATGCAGGAGTGGATTTCTGCTTGGTGTAATCATCACCCACTAAAGCCATGGTCAATGTGGCAACACAGGACCACTACTAGGATGTCTGTAGCCTGGGAAGGTGCAGTTCCCACTCTAGGACACTGGCTGGATCTCCACTGATGGTGGATGATGCAGATACCATGGAATTTTGGCATAGGAACAGTACCTTGGTGGTCAATTACCAGGGCTGAGTGCTATTTGGCTCAGCATGCACCACATGCGGTAAGGTGGGATATCAGTACTGCCTCCTGGTGGATTATAGGGAAGAATCTTAAAGGGGACAGTCTTTATTTCCCCCTGGCAGTACACTACACTACAACGCTACTTGGATGAATCTAACAATCAAGGAGTTAACAGTCTCAGTAAAAGTTGATTGACCATGTCACGACCCACGAGAAATTAGGTTCTCTCTCTTAACCTCCCTAGTGGTACACACATACCACACTAGTGCAGGCAATTAGAGTACTCTGCGGTTTTTCCCTCCCCTCCTCCTCCTTCACACATCATTGATGACCCGGGTGATGTGGGTTCGAGAACCAACACCGTCTTCCTAACATAAAGGTCAATGGTGTGGACTGATAACACCAAATGTGATTGGCCAGTCCTCTGAGCTTCAGAATCGCAGCTGACTCGTCAAGGATAGGTAAGTATGCCTGAACCCAATGTGAGTTTGTTTTGTAAACAAACTTAACCCGCACTGGGTTCATGCAAACCACTGGGGAGATTTATGTATTTCCCCTCTAGGAGTTGCACCCTGTTACGCCCACACAGGGGTGTTGACGGATCTTACCAACGACAGAGGGAGGAGAGCCTGGTCTTCAACCCATAGCCCCCCTAATGGGAGATGGGCCGATGTCCCTTGAGGGGGCACCGTGGACTTTCTGTGGCAGGCAGGACAGGTCTCCCCCTATCGCTAGTACCCCTGGGGTGGAGACGGAGGTACGTCGGTGAAGACTTACCCCACTTTGGACGTAGGATGTACACAAGAATGGTCAATACTGGTTCCGAGTTTCACTTGGGTATTGGAGGAGGTCAGCGAGCTGTGTCGGGACACGCAGAGGGTCAGGCAAGGTGCGGCTCTAAGAGAGTAGTCCCCAGTAAGGAGTGCTAAGGTCGGGATTCCGGAGGTTCAGGTCACCGGAAAACAAGTGCCAGGGTTCGGTAACAAAGCGGGATGTCTATCAAGAGAGGGATTTGGGAATCGCCCAAAGCACTTTGGACAACAATCGTGAACTGCAATCAAACAGCAACTCTCCCTTTGACTGACACAGATCTTTTATAACTGGTACTGATTACCCCACACTCCCTCACAGGAATGACTGTAGAGAGGAGGGTGTATGGCCATTTAAATTGTGCCCACTCGTGCGCGTTTGCCCCGCGTAGTACGCAGGCCCGCGCTGCGCACACATTTTCGCGTGTGTCTGAGCGTCCATTGCTCTGCACACTGGCTGCTGCAGATCCATGTCCAACCGGGGGTATCCCCATGGCAAGGGGTATACCCCCACTCCCCAGGTGGTGTCATCCGGGGGAGAGGCCCGCGCTTCCCCGGGACCCCCAAAACTCCCCATACTGGGGAACCGCCGGCGCCTTCACTCCCCCCAGGGCTAACCGGAGGCTGACACACCCTAGCACACTTTATTGAACATTGTATTTTTGCCACGATCCCTCCCTACTCATTCTGCCAGGGAGGTCCAATGGCGCAATCTCCCCCAATAGGGATGGCCAAACATCGGCCGTATCTGCTCACAAAGAGGCGGATCAGACTTTAACCTCCCTAGCGGTTTGTGGACGACCAGCTCGTCCAGAGTTTGTGTTGAAAACAAACGCTGGATAGCTGGGCCTCCCGTGCATGCCGCATATCCCCCGGAAGCTCGGCGATTCTCTTACCAGGTGCAGCATTTCCGGGTTGCCGGTTTACGTGACGGCGGAAGGGGGCGGGGGGTGGGTGGTGCCATAGCCCTCCATGTTATGTAGGAGCCTCCGGATTTACAGCCACACAGCTGATATCATTCATGATGCCGGCTGGTGGAGAGAGGGGCGGGGGGAGGGGGGGAATTTCAGGCAGTGTACTGTGTACACTGGCCGCTATTGCCCGTACGCGTGCTGTTCAAAACGCACGGTATGGGCAGTGCGCTAGTGGAGGTTAACAAAAATGTCTCTAATTCTCTACCATCACTACCCCCCAATTGTCCAAATGTAGCTGGGGTAAGTTCATGTAGTAAACTCAGACTTGGTACACCCACCCATGATTTAAAGACCTGTCCTATAGGGGCCTAGAGAGGGCAAAGTGTAATAGCTGTTTTCAGTGAAATAACTATTTGGACAAATAATTCATTTAATTTGGAATTTCTGAGTGTAGGGAATGTAGAAAAAATTATTTAATTCAAGAAATCATGTGGTAATATACAATAATGGCTGCCAGTAACTGTTTTCATGAAATTGGATGTGTGGAAGGGCTTTTGATGCTTGGCAGCTCACATATTGAATATCTGCATATTCAGCTGAAGTCCGGATGATTTCTTCATTAATTGCAACACATTTTTTATATAATGAATGGGTAGGAATGGACATGCAGCAACTGTAGTTCACATTTGTTAAATAAAAAGAGTATATAATGACATTCTATTTTAATGTTCACAGAAAAAGATTCTGTTTGAATAAAGAATAAATCAGAACATTTAACAGCAAAAGGGAATTTTGGGTCCAAGTACACGTTTAAACCTTTTTTGTGTCCCAATTCGTTCCACATGTACTTTCAGATTTTTATGTTTTTTAACAGCTGTGATGTGGTACACCTCTATGTTCGCTATGAGGATTTGGGGCCATTTCAAAGTATTTTTAGGAGCCCATTTAACTATTTCAATAGAGCTTCCCCCTCCTATATTTGTGTATTGCAGATCGTGATTGGAAGGCTTTTCTAAGTGACGCCATACTGGGATGGTTGAAGAATGGTTGACCAGCGCACTGCTGAGTCCAGATTTCTGTACCAAAGCGCCGTGACTAAACAAAATAAGAAATGTACAAGGGTCTAGTAGACCTCCGGAATATAATAATTTTGAAACAAACAATTTTTTTTTTTGTAAAAACAAATCATTATTATAATAAATAAATAAAAGGTCTCATTACATCTCTAAAATACTTATGTTGTAGTGAAACAATTTCAAAACATTATGTATTTATATTTCTATTTTGGTTTATTATAAATTTTTATTCAAAAATTAAATTTTATTGCACTTGAATTGGAATTTTGTTTTACTTTTAATTGTATTGGCTACAGTTATCACAGTATCCAATGCCATTCCCTTTTGCCCCATCGGTCTCCGGCCTGTGGTGATGGACCTGGTGATATCACACCAGGGGAAGAGGTAAACTGCGCAAAGGGGCACATCTGGGGAATCACACGAAAACTGTTTTTTCTTCATAGCAAACTGTTTTAGTGAGATTTACTTTTTGAATCTCCGGCACCATCTCGCTGTGACGTCATCAGGGTCCACTGCTGGGGAATGGGGGGGGTGGGTGGTGTCGCTTGTCTGCAGCAGCCGCCCTTTTTATATCTGACTGCCTAGCCATCACAGATGGTAAATCTATGCTGGGCTGGGGCTTCGATCTTCCTTAGGTGGCTCTATCTTGTCCATGCAGTAACTCAGGACAGCGCTGGACTAGAATGGGTGGCCATCAGTACGGCATTATTTCCTTTGCTTCTGAAGCTTAATTTGAGTCCACCCTTGATAAATGTTGGAGTATATTGGCCATGATTGTGGAAGTACACGTGTTCTCAAAATATATGATCCCCAGTTGACAGTTCATTTCAGAGCACCAACCAAGCATGAAGTCAAAGGAACTGCCTGACAATCTGAGACAGTGTTATCTCACGGCACAATCTGGGCGAAGGTTACAGAAAATTTTTCTGCTGCTTTTAAGGTGCCGGCATGAGCACTATAGGTCCTCCAGATCTTAAGTGGGAGACGAAGTATCCAAAAACTACCAGGACGCCTAGAGCGCCAGCCCAATCTAAACTTGAGCGATCGGTGGAGAAGGACCTCAGTCAGGGTTTGACCAGGTACGCTCACCATCAGTCAATACCATCCCTCCAGTGATGGGCATGTGGGTGGTGGTGCCATCCAGTCGTGTTGGGGATGTTTTTCAGGGTAAGGAAAAATACTGCACCAATGTACATAGACATCCCTGGGTGAAAAACCCTGCTCCCGTGAGCGCTCTAAACCAGACTGTATGGTTTATCTTTAAGCAGGAACCCAGCGTCCTAAGGCGCACATTGCCACATATCAAGTTGCTTCAGGACAACTTGGTGAATGTTTCTTAAGTGGGCCCGCCATCCCAGACATGAATACGATTCAACATCACTGGAAAGAATCGGTTGTGCTGCTTGAACAAAAACAAATCATCCTTCCAGGATTAGAATAGTTAAAAAGACACAACAAACTTACACTCATTGCAGGTAATGAAGGAGGGAGCCAAAATCTTTGTCACTAAGGTGACAATGGACCGTATGAATGTGGCCCCGGCGGACCCATAGCCCAGGCCAGTGATGACAGGCCCTCAATCGCAGCACATAGAACAACATAATTTGGCCAATTGATAGTTCAGTGTCACGAAATTGTGTCATCCATCAAGATTAGGTTCCACCTTTCAGGCAGATGGAAAGTCCTTCACTTATTACAGCAACATGAACCCCACACAATATGACCAAGGGAGTGTGTCCCTTTGTCCTAAGATCCTATTCCCATCAAAATTAGGCAAAGGACTAATTCCCAGCACATGGACCTATACCATCATTTGGCAAAGGAGTTTTAGTGTAGGCGAATTGTCATATTAAACAAGATTAAGGTCACCACAGCACATGCAATGGATGAAAACCCTTTACCTTTAACATCATGTTGGCCAATGAATCGTGGAAAGGGCACGCAAGCACACCTCCAACAGAGAAAATACATAGGAGACTTTTTAATTGTGAAAACAGAGGCATAAGTGATGGATATACATACATGTTCTGCTTGCCAGTGTTGGATACCATATATATACTATATATATATATATATGCTCTATAGTCCTATCTATATATTTATCTTATTAATATATACCGGAACACAAATATAGTACAAAGCACGGGGAAGCAGGTAACGTATATTTATTATATCACGGGATGGCAGGTATACTATCACTACCGATAAGCATGGCGCAACAAAAAGTAATTGAGGATTTGATTGGGCAATGCCGGCATAGTAGATAGATACTTGCCATAAGCCGATTGTGATAGGAATGAGAAGGGTTTGTTAGGTGTATCAGTTCCTTTCTATTAAAAAAAGGGCAATATATAATTAATAAGTAATGAGATTTCAGGAGTTCTAAATCTTATTAGTAGCCAGTAGAAGGTAAAGGAGGGATCTAGAACTAGTCATATCCGTTATTCTATTGATCTTGGCAAACCACTCGATTCCAAACGGAACAAAGATTAGGAAAAACACCATAAACCTCTGAAAGGAGCCTTTTTTTCGTATGACCCATCTTAGCATGGGCTTATGTTGTGTAATCTCATACGGCAGTGTATACTCTACTTTCCAATAAATGAACCAGATTATAAGTGCATAGTGGATTTCAATCCTTGGTTTCTATACTACCTAAGAGATAAGGAATTTGCTGGACAAGGGTGAAAAACAACCAAACCAAAATAGTGTCGCCCTGGAATAAATTCCAAGGGCACGGGTACTTTACGGCCACTAGGATTAGCGGTAAGAAAGAACATAACCTGTATATAAGGTAAAACAGTGCTATAGCTTGGTTATTAAATGCAAAAATATAACAATTCAAGTTTTGGAACACCGGGGGGGAGGGGGAGAAACAAACTATCCCGGTGCATTGTTGGCCTGACAGATACGATGGAATATCCCTGTATCCCTCAAATAGCCCATACGGTACACAACCTGTACGTCGTGTTGTAAATAGTGAATGTAGTTGTTAGGGCCTAGCCCTGCTGGTGCAGCTGTGCTAGACTTTCCATTGCAGTTCCCTAGTCACCAGCTGTGGCTTCCTGCACGTGTTGTGGGGTTGAAGCACACCTGCCTCGTTGAGGGATATATAAGTTTGCTGCAACACATTATGCTGCGGCATTCCATTTGATTTCCTGCTTCTAATCCTGTCTGACTTTGACCCTGACACTCCTGGACTTTTTGCACCTGCGGAGTCCTGAACCCCTGGACACTCCTGGATGTTTTGCACCTGCCTTTTTTTCCTGTTTTGTCCAATAAACCTTTTTTGTTACCCCATACCATTGTCTCAATGTCAGGTGGTGTACAGCCTGCCTGGCCCGCCTCCTCTGAGCTGGATTCCTGACATAGTCATCGATTGGTTGGAAAGGTTTCCTATATCAAAACAGGATCACCCCAATGTGCGTTCGTGTATCTACTTCTTCAGTGGGTATCTTTATCCAAAGGGTTTCTGTGTTTGTCTCGTATCCAACAACAGGTAAATCCAAAACAAGAACACAGACAGCAGAGGATGTTGGAGCCCTCCTCTTTTCCCTGGCTCTTAGGGTCCATTAGCCCGTGGCACCTGGAAGAGCCTGACATCTCTTAGCGCATTATAGCCGGGTAAGTAATCACAGCTCTGAGATGTACTCAGGTTAATTTTCCCGTAGAAAACCATTATGAACTCCCCCCCCCAGTGGCCACTGTGATATTGCAACCCCTGAGTTAAACCCAAAGCGCCTAGCAAATAAAGAGAGGAGCCCTTTCATTGATCAGGGAACAGCAGTAAGATTTTTTTTTTTAGAATTGGGAAGCGTTGACGCGACCATCATCCACTCAGAGGTAAAGGGGTCGAAACTTTAACACCTGCGTTATGGGCCCATTCTGGAGTTCATAGACAAAACACAAACACCCTGAAGATTTGCAGCCATTTAATTGGCCAGGTACACAAGTCCTTACCCATTATCGATGTGACTCTCAAAGTGTTCGTTGATGTGAAGCAACAAATCATGCACAACACTGTAACATCGATTCTCTTTCATCTTCCATAGACACGGGGATTTACCAACATGTGGTTTTCCTGTTCGATCGAGCTTACGCAAGTTGGATCAATCCCCCTTGAAGAAAGGGTGAGTGCAATTCAATTCCTGAACAATCGTAAGCACGGGCGTGCAGCGTTTGTTGGGGAATTGATTTAAAAATTTACACATTCTACGGCCACCTATTTGTTACCTAAGATGGCTACTACACAAGCTTTAAGGCCAATTTAATTTTTTTTCTTCTTTCCTCCCACGTACGTTCAAGATTAGATGACTGATGATTTATGTCCTTCGTTGTTTTGTGGTGTTTACGATTCTTAAGGACATTACACCTGGCCTAGACACTAAATATGGTGAAAACTGACTCGCCAGGAGGTCCTTCTCCGTTTCGAAAGGGGGGTCGCCTGCTAGAGCAAAATAAAGTGTGGTCCCCATCTGATCTGGATTCCCGGGGGGTCAGTAAGGGGGGGGGGGAGGAGGGAAAAGGGGGCGGGTGTGTAAATGGTGAGTGTGAAGGGTAAGAGTGTGTGTAACGGGAGGGTGGGGGTAAATGAGGGTCGTCCACCGGCTATTTCCCGATCCAGTGTCTTCTCGCCTTTCTTCCGGTTTAGGATCAGTTCGAGCCGCGAACAATCATGTTTCTTTTCCTCCCTCTGGTGACCTTACAGGTGAATTTGCGACCCTCCCTGGTTCACTGTGGGAAGAAAGTTACTATCTTCCGCTTGCCAGAGGTCAGAAGCAGAAAGAGCCGCCAGTGGAAGGTGAATTCCTTTGGCGGTGAGGACCACACGAAGAGCGGTCTCTCGTTAAAAAAAACCAGCTTAAACCAGAAGTGGACGGGGTCAATGACGTTCCGGTACCAGAAGGCATCACGGTCATCACTTGCCTGTTGTATTTCGATTGAAATCCCACCGCGAACAGGCGGTGGTATTTTAATCTCCGTGCGAACAGGTGGACCTCAACTTTTCGCGATGACCTGGCCAAAGTTGGGCATCACTATTAGGCATACACAAGAGTCGATTCTCCCTCGATAGATGGGGGATCTCCTGAGAGCTGATTGGCGGGCACCTCCCTTAAGTATGGGATAGGCCAGGAATTTAATCAGCATCTTGGATCACCGTGCGATCCGACATGCCGGTGATTCTGGGTCGATTCCATCCAGTGGGTCCCGACCAAAAGGGTATGCGGTTAAAAAGTTAAATTTCATAGATGATCATATAATCATATAATTGCTTTGACCCTCTGTATACGTGCTGCTTGAAAGTATTTGAACCCCTCAAGTGGTGCGATGTTTCTAGGTTGGTAAAGAAATTTAACCATGATTTTCTTCATTCTATCAGCACAGTGTTTATTCATGAAATGTCAGAAGTGTTCATCAATTGCATGACTTGTTTAGTAGGTTTATGTTTACGTAGCCCAAAACCTACATGTAACATGGACTTGTAGTGCAAAGTAAGGGAATCCCCAGCTGCATTGGTTAAGTCGTCATGTAAAAGACCAGGTGAACACATTTGGGTGCTTTAATCAATCACGTAAGCAGACCAATAAATGAGACATCCTTGGAAAATGTTTTGGCATGCACTAATTAAAAAGAAGGAAACCAACTTAACCACTGTGTCCCATAGCAAACTCACAACAATGCCAAGAGCAAAGGAGATATCCGAGGACATGATAAGAG